>OZ017741.1:310511943-311059443 GCA_963969285.1 Odontomyia ornata
TCCTTGAATCTCATGGAGTGCCATGAACTGAGGTGGGTTTCGGTGAGAAGCACGATGTCAGGCTTTTGTCTGGTAATGAATTCAAGGAGATAATCACGCCGATGTATAGCAACAATGCAGTTGACGTTGATCGAGATGAGACGAATCCTATCCGTGGGAATGTGGCTGGATGACAACTTATTTTGAGGCATTTGAAAGCCCTAAACGCTGAAAAACAAAGTTAATTTTCGAATCTTGTTTATCGATTCGCTCCGATAAGGAATTTAATTGCTGATAAATTTTAAGGAGCAGCTCATTATTGCCACTTACATTATTTTTTTTATTTACATTGTCTGCTGGTCCTCTCGCAGTAAGTGCAAATGACACCCCGGGCTTGACGAAGTTGGTAGGTATCACACTGCGGTGTGCTTGACTTTGTTTTGGAGTGACTTTAACCTTTGCATCTTGATACCGGGGGCATCCTCGATATGATGCTGGATGACCAAAGGCACCGCAGTTCGCACAATATAGTTTTGCTTTTGGCTCCGCCTGAGCCAATTTGCACTCGCCGGGAGCATGAATGTCTTTGCATTTGACACACCTATATTTCATGGCGCAATTGGCAGCCGAATGTCCGAATCTTTGACACCTGTAACACTGGTTGACCTCACTTTTCTGGAGGCGTTCCCACCTCACCACGTGGAAGTTCAAGTACCGTATTTTCTGTAGGGCACTCGAAGTACTTTCGCTGGAAATCTGGACTAAGTAGTGAGGCAAGTTTTTGCGCTCCACAATCGATCTTCTCGTTGCAAAGTTTTTCACTGACATAAACTGTATTTCTGGTGCAGCTTCTTGGAGCACTTGAAGGGGATCGACTGTGTCCTCACCACAGTCCAGACCCTTCAATAAAAAGGTTTGGTTCTTTTCGCTTTTCGGGGTGTACGTGAAATGCGGAACATCTCCAGAATTTAAGGCACTTTTTGTTGCCTGGAAATCAACCAGCGACTTAGTCCTTATTGTCAACTTATCGGCATTGACTCTTTTTATCTGAAAATCTTTTAGTTTATTTTCGGCTGCCAAAAGCCGAACCATATCTTTGCCCGTTTGCCCAAACACATTGATTGGTGGGACTTTTTCTTTTTTTTCGTTAATGTTAACGGACGGACCAGCAGACAAACCTTTTGGTTTTTTCTCCTGATTTTTAATTTTAAGATATTCAATGAAATCATTATCTAATTTTGACGTTTTACCTGTATCCTCTTCAATGTTCATCGTTTCTTCAAGACCAGCTAGCGCTGCATAGTAATTTCTGCTGTCGTTTGCGCCTCCTGCGCTGAGGACATCCTCTTGATTAGCTTCTTCCTGTGGCTTTTTAATTTTCTTGTCTTCGGTTTTTGAGTTTGCTTGTCGGCCTTTCTTTGTTTCTTTATCCTTATTGAACGTTAACGTTCCAACAAGTGCTTCTAACGATTTAACTCGAAGCTTGAGTTCTTCATTTTCCTTTTCAAATTTTTCAGCTTTCTCTTTTTCTTGGATCAGCTGTTCGATCTCGATAACCGATAGGATTGTCGGGTTTTCTTCTTGATTCTCGTATTTCCTTTTAAGTTTTCTTTCGCCCATCATCATTGGCGATGGGCATGATCCTTCTGATTGATGGCTGAAGCCATCGGGCTCCTCCATCTCGTTGCTTTCGCAGCAAGACTAGAGGGAATGTTCTCAGACCGGGACTTCCCTTGAACGTCTTTCCACTTTTGATATTTCTTCAGGAAATGAATTTCAGGTATTCGATAAATGCTCGAATAATTCGACGGTGGTGGTTTTCCCAATAAAATCAAAATTTGCTTTTGACTGGCTCGTAAAAAAATATTGCAATTGTTTGAAACTGACTTTTGCGAAAAATTAATTAATTTTTAAAATTAATGACAGGAGCGATTAAAAACACGTCTACACGCAACGAGTGCTAGACGTAGAATTCTAAAAAACTAGCTTACATACTAAGAGAAACAATAGACAACATATGATTAAGTGTCATCAATGTTCATCAAAAAGGGGAAGAAAGAAAAAAAAAATGTATGATTACTGTATTTCAACAAAATATAAGATTTAAAATGATTTAATAATTTAATTCAATTTAATTAATTTTATGGAAATAAAATTTGAAACAAAGTAGAAAACTTCAAGATATATTTTGTAATGAAATCCACTTCTTCAGTTTATATTTACAAAATTTAGAGTAATGCAAAATTTTTAGACTATTAGGAAGTTTATTAAAAAGCTGTATAGCTTTAATGTAACTATTTTTACTTCCAACAGTTTTATAAATCTGTGGAAGTAAAATGTTTTTGTTCCTCGTAATACTCTTTGAAATATTATATTTAAGTTTTAAATCATTAAAATGAAAACAAAGTGATTCTAGTGCAAACATTTGATCCAAGCTAAGCGGTTTTTCGCCAATTTGAGAATGGTTTTTGAAAATTATTTGAAACAACTTTAATTGAAGTTTTAGCAATATGATTTTGTGTGAAGACGAACAACCGCCCCAAGCAATAATACCATAATTATGTATGCTGTGAAAAAAAGCATGGTAAATCATTAGAAGAGTTTGAAGTAGCATGATTTTGGAAAAGTTGTGAGAGATAAAAGTCATATATTTCATTTTATTAACTATAAACTGAATATGATTGAGCCACCGCATCCGATAATCAATAATTATTCAAAGGTATTTGCAAGTTTCCACACGACGAAGTTTTGATCCATTGATTTGTATATCTAAGTTTGGTGGTACACTATCACAGTAAGTACCGAAAGCAATGAAAACAGTTTTGTCTTCATTAAGTGCTACCCATTCAGCAATATTATCAAGGAGATGGTTCATTTTTGTTTAAACAAGTTGCCAGCTTTTGTCAGTAGATATAACTGCTGTATCATCTGCAAAAGACAGGATCGTATCTTGAGGTAAATCTATTAAAAGATCATTTATATACAAGAGAAAAAACAAAGGTCCAAGGATTGTGCCTTAGGGAACTCCTGTTTTAACCTCACAAAAATCGCTAAAAGAACCAATTAATTTAACTCGCTGTTTTCTGTTTTACAAATAACTCAAAATCAACTTATGAGCATTACCCCTAAGACCATAATTGTACAGTTTATCTAATGAAATTTTGTGACTCACAGTATCAAAAGCCTTTGCTAGATCCAAGAAAGTAACTGCAATAGGAATGCTACGATCAAGTTGCTTATAAATTATGTTGGATAGATGCTGTAGCACATCACTAGTGCCCACATTTTTCATAAATCCAAATTGCTTAGTAGATAGAATCTGGCAACTGTTGATGAAGTTCGGAATTCTGCGGTATAAAACTTTTTCAAAAATTTTGGCAAAGTTAGAAATCAGAGATATGGGCCTATTATTGGAAGTAGTATGTCTGCATAGAGATTTGAAAACTGGTTTAGTATCCGCTCGCTTAAGGGAATCAGGCCAGATACATTTTTCAATGCACACATTAATCATATGGACCAAATCGTTTTCATATTGATATTATCCACGCCACCATTTTTCATTTTCATCGAGTCAATAATACTTAAAACCTCAATAGAGTTGGTTGGTGCAATGAAAATTGACTTAGATTAGGTTTAGGCAAGATAAGAACAGATTTTTTTTGGCTTACAAATGTTTGCACTAAGTTTATTTCCGATGTCACAAAAGTAATTATTCATTAAATTTGATATTTCAATATGATCATGAATTTTATTATGCTGTTCATCAAAAATAGCTGGTTTGCTTTTACCCAACATATCACCAATTATATTCCATAAACTTCTTGTATTATTAATATTATGCTTGATTAAATTCCTATGAAACATTTGCTTAGCCAATTTAATAACCTTATTCAAGATTTTAGTGTAGTTTTTATACTCAGCTTTTGCAAATAAACTATTAGGATCTAATTTCAATATCTTGTACAATGCTTCTTTCTTTAGACATGAGTTAAGAATTCCTGCGGAAATCCATTTACTTCTGGGTTTTAGCTTACATTTGTTGACGGGCTTATTATTACACATATTGCTTAAGTTGATACACTTATGAATTAAATTAATTAGATGGTTTATTGCTTCATTAGGGTTCTGCATTGATAGTATTTCAGACCACTTTTGATTAGCAGCTATTATATTCATCTTATGATAATTCATATGAGAGAAAATTTGAGCTATGGAGACTTTGTTTACTTTATTAATTGATAAAAAAGGGGGATAGTGATCAGTAAACAAGTTTTCATATTTAAAAGGTTTCGGCTCAAATGCGGTTACTTTGATAAAATGTTATCAATACAGGAACCCTCATGAGCCATTAAAATCAGATGGTCTGGTGATGCTTTGGAAGCCAGGTTGAAAACCTTTACCTTGGGGATTGAACAAATGATCTTGTCCCTCTACATCAAGTTTTATGAGGTCAATATTGAAGTCACCAATTATGAGGTGATTTTTATAATTCTTACTATTTTCTAAATATTTTGCTAATTCACGTGTAAATTCATTTTTCGGCAAATCATGAGCTCTATATAAGCACGAAATTACCAATTTTTTATTATTTTCTAACTGCATGATTGATTTTAACACAAAAAGTCTACCTACTTTAACTATTTCTGTTACCTCCATGACAAAATCTTGAAAGTACACCACAACACCATCCGTAATATTAATGGAACTGTAGTTATAATGCATTTTATAACCATCCGATTTGAAAACCTCATGATAATCAAGAATTCCGGTTTTAGTACAAAGAATAATGCAGGGCTTAACTTCAAGACTCTCAACGAACACTTGCAAATTGGTAAAGTTTGCATTCAAGCTTCTAATATTTACTAACATAATAAATTGGTTATTTTCATTGATGAATTTATTTAGATATTTGAGCTGAGAAAATATTAATTTATTGACCAGATCCTCTTGGATAGATTCAATAATATCTAAACTATGTTGCATTAAAAACCAAAAAGTATTTAAGTAATTTAATTCCTTATAGTGTTTAAGCTCTAACTTTAGCTGCAGGTTGCTTTTTGAGTTCAGAATTAACTAATGTGATTGATATTAGATGGATGATCAGTGCTATTTCCTGTATGATTAGTAGGTCGCTTACGACCAATGAAGTTTGGGATAGCTGGTTTGGTTGTGTTATCAGTGTTGGATATACAGTAGGCAATTTTTTCCTTAGGATTGCACAAGCTTTAGTATCGCTAGCACAATGCTCCGTATTGTAAGATTGACCATACTTTATATTTGAACGTGTACAATTCGCGCAGGTAGATCGAGTGCTTTTGCAATCTTTCGACAAATGGTTGTCAGCACAGCAAGCACATTTCAATGCATTTGAGCATTTCTTGGCACTATGATTAAATCCAGAACACCGCGGGCAAAGATAAATGTTTAGAACATCAAACGATTTGCAACACTGATGACCGATGTATATTTTAAAATGATTATCAACTACGTATTGGTACAAGTTTGGCGGTACTTCAATAATAGCCCCAGGTTTGTTGTTAGCACATTTGAAGACGTTAAGTAATTTGCATTTGTTATCAAACTGATAAAAATTTCGCTCATTAATGTCATATTCCATAGCTTCTTTGTCATCAAAGTCGCTAGTAATTCCGAAAATTTCAATTTTTGGATAAAGAGGCTGTTGAACTGAAACTGTAAAATCATTCCCGAGCACTTCTTTCAATTGATCGCATGTTCTGGATACGTCGTCTGTTTTGCAGCATTTAATAATTGTACCGTTTTTTTTCGTTTGGAAAACTTTATTAAAGGGTAATATCAATTCACTTTTTATAATTTTATTCACTTCCTTTGTAACCTGCTCATCAGAGATCGTATTTACTTTTTAAATAGTGCGAATGTCCTGGATTTTAGCAATCTTAGCATATTTTTCTTTTACTGTATCAGCGTATGAGGGCTTGTTAATTTTCATTGATTCTATTGTGTTTAGCAGAAGATCATTTTTTTGCTTAAAGTCCTCATTGTCTCAGTAACAGGTTTTCAGTTAATGTTGCACGAAAATCCTGTCCTTCGTTTTGCGAAGTAGTATTTAAATTTTCACTGTTATTTTTGCCTGTTAAACTGTTTTCCCTCTCCTGATGTAGCTGTTCCTGAACTCGTTTAATTTCATTATGTTTTATTTTGGCGATTAAAGCTCTGCATTGCTGGTTAAGAGACATATCATCAATATTAGACGTAATGTTTTGGTGGCTATTACAGATGGCAAAAACATCACTTGTAAACTTTATGTTCTTTAGTCTGTTTAAAATCAATCAAATGATACACATTTTCACATATAATACAAACAACAAAATAAAATTTTGATGTAGGATGAAACTTGTAAGATTTGCGTTTGGCACACGGTTTATCAGGCGGGTCTACCTCGTCCGACATCTCGAACTGAACAAATTCAATATTTGTTATTTTTAATATTTTGCTTCAAAATGGTATAAATTTTTACAAAGTTACAATTTCTGTTAATTTTCTTAAAGTTGGGGGTCCGGTTGATGGTCAAGCTGCAGCTTATAAAACTCCAACCCCTTCCAATATCTCCACTTCAACTTCTGCACAATATATACACTTGCAACAAAACTCCAACGCTGTTCGCTATCCAACTCGACCCCTCAATTGTAACTCCCACGCTGTCTGTCCACTTTAATCGGGATGAAGTGATCGAAAAAATTAATACTGGTGACTATTGATTACCCCAAATCACAAAAAGAACGTCCTCCTCGTTGTCAAAAGAACCCACACAAGAAACCGCTTCGATCATCGTTGGCTCTTTTATTAACTTTGGCGCAATGGCCTTTTTACTTGAAGTGAAGAATCCAGGTTCAATGCCACAACAACCACGGCTGCTCAAACTCATAGCGCTTTCTTCGATTCGAACCCAGTTTTTGGTGGCCATCTTCCTTTCACGCAAATCATCTGCATTATCGATGATAGCAATATCAACTTGTAATGTCATTCGTAATGTTGATAAATTGCAAAGTGTTCACTTGCTGTGCATGATTCGGATTCATAGTTGTAGTTACATGCGATATTGCATTGTTTTACATCGCCGGGGGAACATTCAAGGCCCACTGTATTTGCTGATAAGCTGAGAATTTGTCATAATTTTTTTCCATATTCAGGAAAACAAAATACCTTAATAATTAGTTTCTAGCTTACTTAAATTAAAACAGTTTTGTTGAATTTTCCTTTGTTAAAAGTCTGTTTCATCATCATTTGTTTATTATAGTATTTGTTGTTGCTCACGATGTGGTTGTTGTTGTTGCATTGAATAGATTTCATTGACTTTCATTCAACATCTTTTATACTTATTTCTTGTTGATTGCCTGTTGAACCTTCCACGATATTTTTCTCAGTGCCTGATTTGATGTTATGATTGTTGGGATCTGATAAATGACCACCCCCAATTAGGTCCACTGTTACTAAAATAATGCGTATTTATTGGATCGCCTCCACCACCACTGCCGGAACCACCTGAATGACCTTGTGTTGCAACCACGGAGGTCACCGCAGTTGCAGACATTAAGAATTAGCAGAGGGATGTGTAGCCCGGGGTGGCATACTGAGGCTAGCTAGCGCTCAGTCGTGTCGTGGGACTTCCGGGACACCCTCTGCTCGTGCTGAGCCACCTTACATAAAAACACTAACTTGAAGGGAAAGGACGGGTCGCATTGAGAAATGAAAAATAATTGTTATCATAGAACATTGTGGCCGTTTTTATTTCAAGTTAGAAAAACACACAACAACAATTCGTGAAAAAAAGACTAATATTGTAAAACAAGACTAACCTCTGAATTGTGAACTGTTGAGAGAAATCGACAAAAATTATCATGCAGAAAGCTACTGCAATCAACAAATTTGTAATATAGTGAAAAGTAATACAATGGAAAACTAAAATGTGCGCATTACTCACCCCTATTGGTGCTGCTGAGCGCTAGCTGGCCTCAGTATGCCACCCCGGGCTACACATCCCTCTGCCGAAACTTAATGTCTACAACTGCGGTGACTTCCGTGGTTTGCAACACTTGTCGTACAGGCCTTTGAGATTGTGGTGGTGGCGATGATTGTTGATGCGATGGATAATTAGTTGGTCGTTGAATTGGCGCAGGATATCTTTGTTTCGGCCAATCCTCGTTATGTGAACGAAGTTGAACTTCGGTGGCGAAGAATATATATAGCTGCTTTCTTTTTACTTTATCCCTAACCATACTTAGCACTAATAATTACATGGCTTATACTAATATTAAATATACTCGAACAATTAATCCTTCTTACCTTCCTTCAGCACGTGGAGTGGTTCCTTGGCAATATTCCAATTAAAATGTTGAAGTGCAAGGAATTCTTCCCTTCCAAAAGTGGCTCCGGGCTATTTTTATTTGTTTTATTTTAGACTTCGTAACAAGGTGTGTAGGTGGTTAGGGAATATTATCGAGTTGAGATCCATTCTTTAATTTTTAGATTAATCATTGGATCGACTGAGTACCGACAAACGGTGTAGGCATAGCGTGTGGTAAAAGTTCATGTCTTTGCAGTGTACCAACCATTCCGGGGAGCCTTAAGCTCACCAATTAGCTTCTGCAGGCAGTTCAAGGGTTGGCAATTGGCGCCTTTCTACACCGTCTTCACCGGTTAGCCGGGACCCCAGAATCGATTAGAGGACCCTAACAGTGTTTTGTATTGTCGTAATTGAAGAGATTTCAAATGGCTATAACTTCCAATTTCTTCAAACTTATCGAATATTAGGATTTCTTGTGAGACTACTTAAATTTCATACTTCGTTGAGCTCGAGGGTATCCATACGATTTTATTTGGGAAAATATGAAATTTGAGGACCATACTTGTTTTATTATAACAAATCAATAGCACACTATAAGCACATTCAGTTATGATACGTGCTGGTTTAAAAATCAGAACGTGTTGCAGCTCGGTGGACGAACGCACTGCCAAAGCGTGATACTGACCACACCACCTTGTGGAGTGCCGACTCATTCGATCATGATAATGAGATACTCTAACTATCTCTAAGCAAAGGCCTAAAAGGGGCTGTAGCGCTCCAACAACAATAGCATAAGCATTTTCGGATTACCCACCAAACATAACAAAGTTACAACAGCATTAATTGCACATCGCATACCATAAGCATTTTTGCATTGGTAATTGATCAGACATACGCCAGCATGCAAAAATTATTTCAATCACCTAAAATTGCACTGAACTAATTGAACGTACACTCACGTGCATTAGTAATTTTTAGAAATGAAGTTTACTTGCGCATATAAATGAAATTTAGCATAAGCATATTTTGATTATAAATTAACTCATAGTAATATTAAAATACACAGTTCATTGTCAACCGAAAATTTGTTTGTTAAGTTATTTGGTGACCCCGACTATCAGGGACACACCAGATTCGAGGATACTATCAGATAGGCTAATAGTAGGTACCCGAAATAAGTACAAGGAAGGAGTGTTACGTACGACAAGCAGAAAAATCCGAAAGGCTGGTAACACCAAGGACTTCAAACATTGCATCAACAAAGTGAATCAAGAATAGTATCAAACAGGCTGATAATAAAACCACACGGACAAGGAAGGATCTAACATCAACAAGTGAGTGTGACTGTATACAAGACATGGACTCCAAGGCAAAATAAGAATTTTCAGCACTTCCACGCAACTGTAGTACCATGGAATCAATTTTAAATAAAAAGCGAGAGATTGGATCAAAAATTGAGCAAATGGTTCGTAATTATAAGAAAGATCTAAAGGAGTAAAACGATGGAAGATACCTTTAGGCAAAATTAGATATGATTAAAGAGTTATGGATTGAATTTGACAAAATTCATGAAATTCTGATGGTTAAAAAGGAAGAGCTTCATGAGTTGAAGTACTTTACAGGCAAGTATTATATGGCAATTGAACAAGTGGTTGACATGTTTTTTTTGTGGTAGGGAGGCGAATGCTTTTTATGCACAGAGTGTGGGTCTCCCATGCGTGACTAGACTACCCACTAAACACCTCCCCTGTCAACCCGAGAACCCAGCCTGGAACCGTTTGACACATTATTTCGGGCCAGATCTCATGGGACGCCTTCAAGCTGGGGAGTCCCCTTCCTAGCGGGAGGGGAGAGGGGAAGACGAAATGCCAAAAGAGCAATCCTTCAGCCCCAGCGCCCCCGGCTGCTGTGAGTCCCTTTTATATTTTAGGACTGCCCGAGCATAATGTTCCACCTGGCTCCATTTGTCAACCGATTCGAGCATCACCGCGACTATATTATCTGGAGTGAGCTCTCCCGTCTCTCTGTAGAGTTCCTTTCGCAGCCTGACCCATTTGGTACACGCAAAAAATGTGTGACAGGCATTGTCCTCCTCTACTGGGCAAAACCGACAATCGGGAGACCGTGACTTACCGATCTTATGCAGGTAAGACTGGAAACACCCATGCCCCCTCAAAAGCTGGGTCAGATAGAAGTCAGTCTCACCATGCCTACGATTTAGCTTCGGTCTCACATCCGGGGTGAGGCGCGCAGTCCACCTTCACCTCGTGCAATTGACCCAAGATTGTTGCCAATCGTTAGACGAGCGCTGTCTCTCCTCGTGGACAACCATCTCCCTCGCATCCTCGTTTCGGCGCAGGCAATGTTATTAACCGACACTATAAAGCTGCAAAGTGCAGGGGAAATGTCAAGTAAGAATACAAATTCAACAAAACAAATACAACATTCAACTCGATCCGTAGAAATCCTGCTGTACACCTTGTGCAACCCTTTAAAGCGTACCCAGGAGCGATTAAAAGTAGAACAACCAAAGTAAATCATGAGAGGCCAACTAGAAGCTATTAATCGGCATTGCAAAGCTATACGGTGAATTACCTTAGTCTTCTGGAGGTATCTATCGAGACAGAAGGATATGATCCAGCAATATATGATGAAATTGGGTCATGGGTGGAAGTGGTACAGTAACAGTTGATGAAAACTCCTTGCACAAGGCAAACAGCGCAAATGAATGTGAAGCTACCTTGCATAAACTCCCTAAATTTGAAGGAAATTACTCGGTGCGACAACAATTTAATTATCTGTTTAGCCAACTAATTGACAAAAATACACTTGGGTCGGCACAGAAACCTAAAAACTAACTTAACTGGCGAGGCTGAAGTTTTGAATTGGTATTTATCTATGTGTGATGATAATTACGAGCAAGCTTGAAATTCAATCAAAGAGGGCTATGAACACAAAAGATTACTGATCTTAACAAACTCATATCACAACGAAATTTAACAAGTGACTCTGCCCACGAAATCAAAATCCTATAAAATGTAAGGCAAGAATTTGTGAGGGGTTCGACAGTATTAAGTGTCCAAGTCGCTCATAGGGACCCCATACTAATATTCTTGCTTGTAACAAAAACTTGATAAGATGACGCACATTCTCTTCGAGCAGTCTCTGAAGGCACAAAGAGAAATTTCAACGCTAGATTATTTACTGAAATTTCTCGAGCTAAGGCTCCAGTCTCTAGAGGTGTGAGGCAGCAAAACGCGGCCACCAACGGAAACACATATTGCCACCATAAACACACAAAGTATCGCTAGCTTCCACCAAGCCTAGAGAGACTGAATGCTTAAATTGTAAAGGCAACCATAAAATTTTTCTTTGTGAAGAGTTTCTAGAGATAGCAATACCGGCACGTAGAACCTGAATTATAAAAAAGCAGCTTTGTTACAACTATAGTTATGTCAGACATAACCCTACCCAATCCTTTATCCTTACCTACACTAAAGCCACCCTTTAACAAACCTAACATATACCCAATTCTTGCTTAAAACCTATTTTTTACATCCCTTTGCTTAAAAAGTAATTTTAACCTTTTCGCTAACTTCCCTTTACTCAAAATCTCACTTATCATTCAAATCCTTAATAGTCAGCATTTTTATTCCACTTATCGTGCTCCACACTCCGAAAATACAAACTAGAAATAGTCAGCAAATTTAATATAAACAAAAATCTCAACTTTTAATCTTACCATAGTCATAACATTGTAATGATATCGCATTTGTACATTGTAACGATATCAGATTTCTTCCAAGTAAACCAAAGGATGCTTACTTTAGATATAAGCAAATTCTTTTCTCGAAATAAGAATTTAGATTTTGTAGTCAGTTCGCGATTAGTCTTCAATATAGAAAGATCTAAATTAAAAAAGTTTGGTTTTAATCGTAAAACTCATAACTCTATCTGAGGACAGGTCATAATGCCAAAAATCGCTCTTCGACATGCTGCTACAATCGCGATAAGAAGCACAACACGCTGCTTGATCTTGGCAAGAGCACACGTAATTTTTGGGAAATTGAGAAAGTTAGTCCATTATCAGAAGCAATTACAATTTATCCGATTAACGTGACACAAAACTCCACATATGGAAGATATTTAAAACGTCTGCCACTTATTGAGCGTCCGACCTGCCTTGGAAACTAAGCATATCGCTTAGCAGCGGCTTAGTGCTCTCCAAAGGAGATTCCATCGAAACTCAACTTCAGCAAAAGAATACACTGCATTCATAGACGAGTATATGCAGCTAGGACACTTAGAGAAAGCCAGTGGTATTTATGAGTCAAAACCGCACTATTATCTTCCACATCATTGTGTGATAAAACCTGAAAACACAACGACGAAGTTAATAGTTGTATTCGGTAAATCAGCAGAAACATCGACAAACAAACCTCCCAACCACATTCTACATACAGGACCTATCCTGCAACCTTATTTTGTTTGATATTTTGCCATGTTTTTGATGCCACTAATACGTAATTACGGCAGATATAGCTAAATTGTATCATCAGATAACTATCACTCCAGAAGATCGCGACTTCCAATTTATTCTCTGGCAGAAGAATCTTGGAGATGAAACCAAAACATACAGGTTGAAAACAGTGACTTTCTACAATGAGGTGCATACATAAAGCCAGTAAGATGGGCAAGATTGTGCAAGCAATTTTCCCGCGTATCCTGTTCGTGTGACGTAGCCTACGGTATAACAACAATCGAGTGGCCACTCTCCACACAGACGGAACTGGAAGAGGCAGTCCTTGCATTAAATGCGAGGAAGACTCCCCCCGCAAATGGTATTCCCGCTGAGGTGTTGCAACTTGACTGTCACCATTACTCTAACTTGCTGCTCAGCACATTTAACACTTGCCTACGGGATGGAGTTTTCCCGATGCGATGGAAGGGGGCGAGGCTCGTGCTGATCAGTAAGGGAAAGGAAATCCCGGATCACCGTTGCTAGACATGGCTGGAAATGTGCTAGAGAAACTCATCAGGGGAATCCGTACTGCTGAGGATCTATATCCTTGGTATTACGACATTAAAGCACGAAGCTCCACTATTGATGCGAGTGTAGAGGCGATGAGCGCGGCCCAAAAGGTAGAAACAATTATCCGCAGTAAGAGATGGATCGTCTTGATGGTAACACTCGATATTAGGAATTTATCCTTGGTCCAGACCTGTGAAACATGTCTTACGACATTAGATGAGTCGTATTATATCGTCTTTGTGGATGATGTTGTGGCTATGTTCACTGGATGCACCGTTAAATGATCGCAACTCAATCTAGGTATGCCGATGTACCATGTAAGAGGCTGGCTGACTACTTCTGGGCTCAGTCGAGTACGGGAGAAAACCGAAGTGGTCATCTTGAAAAAATAGAAAATCCCCAGAGTAAGGATGATCTGTATTGGTGACTTGCGAATCGAATCGAAGCCATCGGTGAAGTACCTGGGGCTACCGATAGACTCCAAGAGTAGTTTCTCTGAGCAAATCAGGGCAACGGCTGAAAAGGCTGCTACAGAAATATCGGCTCTGAGTCGACTTATGGCCAACGTAGGTGGAGGTTGATGAGTGCTGTAGAGTCAGTGCCACTGTACGGAGCAGAGGTATGGGGCGACGCTCTCAGTAAGGAGGTTTACCGAAAACGCTTGGCATAGGTACAGAGAATAGGAGCGCTGAGGATTGCATCTTCGTATCCGACAGTCTCTGATTCGGCGGTGAAAGTGATTGCAGGCGTAATACCTGTCTGCCTCCTAGCTAGTGAGCGCCACTCTATTTATCTGCGTCGAAACGAGGATTTGTGGGAGATGGTTGTCCGTGAAGAGAGACAGCGCTCACTCAACAATTGGCAGTAGTCTTGGGTAAATTGCACGAATGGAAGGTGGACTGCACGCCTCACCCCGGATGTGAGACCGTGGCTAAATTGAAGGCATGGTGAAACTGACTTCTATCTGACCCAGCTTTTGAGGGGGCATGGGTGTTTTCAGTCTTACCTGCACAAGATTGGTAAGTCACGGTCTCCCGACTGTCGGTATTGCCCAGGAGAGGAAGAAAATGCCTGCCACACATTTTTTGCGTGCATAAAATGGGACAGGCTCGTAGGACCCTCTGCAGGGAGACGGTAGAGCTCACCCCGGATAATATAGGCGCGGTAATGCTCGAATCGATTGACAAATGGAACCAGGTGGCCTATTCTGATCGGGTAGTCCTAAAAGATAAAAGGGACTCACATCAGCCAGGAGTCTTGGGGCTGGAGGATCACTTGTTTAGCACTTCCCCTTCCCCTCTCTCCTCCCGCTAGAAGAGTGATCCCCCAGCTTGAAGGCGCCTCACGGCATAATAAAACGAGACCTGGCCCGAAGTAATGTGGCAAACGGTTCCAGGCTAGGTTCTCAAGTTGGCAGGGGAGGTGTTTAGTGGGTAATCCGGTTGCCTTTTTGCATATATGGGAGTCCCACACTCTGTGCGTAAATGGGCATTCACCTCCCTACCAGAAAAAAATGAGGGGAAGGCTAGATCTGAAACAGTGGATAAGCCGAAGGCATAGTGAGACTGACTTCTATCTAATCCAAGTTGTGAGAGGGCATGGGTGTTGTAAGTCCTACCTGCATAAAATTGGTAAGTCATGGTTCCTCAATTGTTGGTTTTACCTAGAGGAGAAAGACGATGACTGCTACAGATTTTACGTGAAAAAAATGGGACAGGCTACGACGGGACCACTACAAGGAGACAAGAGAGCTCAGCTCAGATAGTATGGTCATAGTAATGCTTGGATTGGTTGACAAAATTTCCCTGCATCCCTCGAGGCATAACAAGTCATTTTCGGACCACTTTTGTAAAGTTCACATTAAGACCTTTCATTTGAGAACCATATTGCCAACATGCGATGAAAAATTTTTTTTTTGGGGGCCACTCTCCTGTATGGGGAGACCCCCTCAAACACCTTATGAATTTCTTTTTGTGGTGAAACTTTGAAGAGGGTATCACTGTGCACCTACTTACAAAATCTTATGTTTCTAGCTTATGTAGTTTGCGAGGAAAAGTGGTGTGACACACAGACGGACAGACAGGACGCGATTTTAGTAGGGTATTTTAAAATGATTTTACAAAATCCTAAAAATCAACGCTCTTCTGTTTCAATCAAATGGATCAATTTATCATTCTGCTGACATCCATTTGTAAAATATTTGCAGTTAATATTGAACTTCAAAGAACGCCAACATATTTTCTCAGCTTGATGCGAACGCATTGCAAATAAATCATTGATGTGTTTCGCGCCTACGACATACAAGTAGAAATGCAGTTAGTGCGTCAGTAGGTCAATTCTATTCGTACTTCATCGTATGAGAGAGCATCTCGTAATAGATCTGGTTTGATGAGAACCATTAATTTCGGTGGTTTTTGAATAAAACAATTCACCAAAGCTTTTCATTATTACGAAACGCTAAGCCTGAGCGGAGTTCCGTAACGATTTAAAAACGAAAAATTATTCATACTTTAGCGCTTCTGATTTCTCCTTTAGTATCTGCTTCCGTTTAATCCATCAAACTGATACCATTTCCAAGCTAATGGCATTCATTAAAGAAATATTTTCCTAACGTTTGTCACTTTATCATTTCGATTGAAATTAAAAATGCACAATTCCAGTTATCGATAAATGTCGAAAAACTAAACCCGGTCGGCGCGCGCTTTCTTGACAAGCTGTTGGCGAAGATTTCCCTTATGTTTGCTCAGTAGTCATTTGAATTTTCTTCATTTCTCACTGCCAAATGTCATCCCCAAGGCAGAAGAAAGGATCAAGTTTCCACGGATGCCGAGCGCAAACATTGTGAAGTGATGCGAGCAACATTTCGCACATTTCTGCGACACCTCTGCAACATGATCGATATCCGTTCTACCGATGTAGTACATGATGGCTTATAATTTTCCTGTCAATGCCGATGATCAATGGCGCCCCGATATGAGGAAATATTGTATTTATCACTTGGTACCGGCGCTGATGCTGATGTTGATGCTGCGCTAGCATAATCATGTTGCTTTTCCCGCTCGCGTATCTTTCATCTTTGGGATTACAGCATCGCGTTGTTTGCTATAGATCAATTGATCGGACAATAACGGATTATCGGATCGGTCACTGAGAACCACTTCTGCACGAAATGATTGTTTGATGGCTGGAGGCCATACAATATCAGCAAAGCGAAAATTTTGCGTTATACTGATTTTAAATATTGTATATTGTGAAAATTGTCTGAAGCTAGGGTTGTAAATTATTTTTAATATCAGAGACGAGAATTTGAGCAATTGATTATCTAATAAATTTTGTTTATGGCAATGGCTGAGAGGATAATTTGGTGGCTGGCTTATAAGTGAGAGTAATCCATTCATGAGTGTGCGCACTTTCTGATTATGCAACTTATTTCTGATGAGTTACAAGCAAGTTCCCAATACGGTTCATCACACAGGTCATAAAAAAAACAAGTGCCCTCCATAAGGAAGTCATTCGTTTGCAGGAAAAATCATATGTTACATTATGTTCTCTTTTCAACAACGCATAGTCCCCAACAGATTGACGGAAAGGTTTCACGATCAACAAAAAGTGTTGATTCCAATCAGTTGAGTTATTGAATAGTTTGCAAGTCATTTTCACCAACTGTGTCGCAATATCATATTGTTACATGTACAGAGAATTCTGCAAGCTACTGTCGCAATTGTTTTCACAACCAACAAGAACACCAACAAAATGAATTTACTCGAAACCACGAGAACCCACAAAGCATGTTCAACATCTGAAAGTGACGTCACTCCATTCATTAAGCTGCTCGAATATACCAGGTACCTCTCGTCAGAACATTCGCCAATGTACGAGAAATGGGTTGAATAGGTAGAGACCCTATATAAAGGTGAGCTGAATGAATGGGGGGATCATTCATTAGAACCGCGGTAGTAAAAAAACTGTGAAAGTGTGGAGCGAATAGGAAAGTGATTTTCGTTGATTGTGAAGTGATTTTTGAAGACAATTGCGATAGAAATTTATGGGCAAGTGGAAGTTAGACTTTTAATAGTGAAAATTAAAATTGTGAAATAGTTGAATAAGTGATTGTGCATTATTAAGTAATTAAATAAACTCTTTTAATTTAATTTAAAAGACATTGCGTTTTCACTTTCCCGGAACATTAAAATTATTAGCCGCGAACCATAACACCCGACAATATTTTACTGCGTTATCATATGATCCCGGCAAGCTCCCTAGTAATGAGCAAATTAATAAACAAGTAATAAGATTACTTTAAAAAAGCTATTTACTTCTAAACAATTTTACAATTTACAAATCCGTTATTTTGATTTAGCGATTCAAAATTCGCAAATAAACTGAACTGAGATGGTGAAAATTAGTCGCATTTATAATATTTTGCAGAGTCGTATTTTCCTAGAATATGGGAAATCCTTGGCATTCCTTGGATGTCTGGTTGTATCCATGAGAATTGCTGATACGATATTTGTTGTAGAAAGTATTCACTTTATTGCTTTGACAATGTATAGGGAGGATTGCTGTTAAGTCTTCACCACTTAAAATCGATTGTCTTCAATAGTTAGAAATAAGGCAGGTCGTTCAACCGTCTCGCTGACGGGATACCGCTGCAGTTTTAAGAATAGTCGAAATTCGTTGCTTATATGGTGTTATAAATCTGTGATAAGATCTGTGAGCAACATGGACCCTTACTCAAGCAACCGCAATTATATTGAGCGCCTTTGAAAGACGGGTTTCGAGACGAATAATTGTAGTAATAGAGCAGTTACCCTATCAAACTGCTCTAAAACTGTCCTATCTCCTTCACCCCTACAGCATGGTGATCAAGAAAATTGAAATCCTTACTAGAAAAAGTGAAGACAGTTCGATTAAACGCATATTGCTATAGGCGGTGACAGGTCGACATTAATAGTTATTCAGTTTCGAAATTTTTTCTAAATATCTAATGTCTTCTTTAAAATAATCAAGAACTAACAAACACCTTGCATACCAATTTTGTTTCAAATCAACGTGCTATCAAAGAAAAACTGCGATATATTACTACGCATCATTCATTATTGTTTCTTTACGTTGAAAATGAATTCAAATTTATCAATAAAACCGTATGATAATAATATTAGTTAAAAACACTAACCACCACCAAGAAGGAATTCGGTTTATTCGTCCATAATTTTCGTTTATACTCGTTAATTGTGCGCACCCACACATATAAAAAATATCATATGCAAACTAATTCGAGGCTTGCATCGAAAAGATAAGAGTGCAGTGGTGTACATTTACAGCGGCGCAAAGGCTGACACGTTTCGATGTTCCTCGACGTATTTACGAGGTTGGCGACAGTGAAAGATGTGAATGTGGTTGCCGACGAATGTTGCCTCCATCTTGATTCTATAACCTGGCTTCTTCCGTATTATAGGAAAAACGCGAAAATCGGCACGAGGAAAACCGTTTAAAGTTTTCGAGAGATTCCGTAAGCCAAGTTTTTTAATCGTTGTAACTCACAAGTTGTGCGGAAAATTGATTATTTCGTCGGTGGTCGCGGGCGAAATTTTTTGGCCGCAGGGAAAATTGGTGTGCGAGGAAATTTTTTCATCATCTTTTTTCGCTCGCGTTACAGAGTGTATGACTGAAAAGTTGTCGGCGTTGTCGGAAGAGTGATTACGGAAAAAGTGTCGTGCGCTAGCGTGATAGAGCGGCGGGCGTAGCGCAAGGATAGGTGGCACTGGAACGGAAGCAGCCAAAAGTCAGTGTAAATTGGCAACGAAGAACTTATGTCGTCGGGCGTCTTGAGAAGAGAACGAAAACCACCCAAAAAGCAGCCAAGATTCATTGAAGAGCGCTTGTGAGGTTGAGTACTGTTTTTAGTTAAATCCTAGCCAATTATTTTTTTTTCAAGGTTCTCTATTAGCAGCGCCATTGGTAGAGGACAATTGGTCGTGAAGTTCTCTGGCTCATTGGTGAATGCAGAATTGCATGCTCATCAGCCAAAGTTAAAAACTCAGACTGTTTTTTCATCTCCGTTCCAACCTTAATTTCTTAACATATATTGCAAAATACGTTTCAGTCGATCAGGAAGTGGTTTGAGGGAATTCGATAGCGATCATAAAGTGCGTAGACTATTCGTTAGTAATTGCACTTCGTCTTGACTGGATTATCATCATATCACATATAAAGCATCGTTTATGCCATTCTATTTGTAGTACATTGGTCAGGCAAGTGTATAGAAAACCAATAAGTGCAAGGCTGATGAGCATAATGTGATTACTTCTTATTTAGTTATTTAGTTTCAATTCATAATTCACAAGTGTCGGACCTCCTGGTAAGTGCTCGAGTCCGAGGCCGTGATTTAATCGAAATTTTGTGAATTTAATAGTGAAAAATATTTTCCCACGCATTCACAGGAAAACGGTGTCCCGTCGCGTCTTGAAATGTGTATCGCGCCCAAAAGCGCCCAGTGACATTAAAAGTTAAAATTTCCAGAAAAGATTATTTGCAAGTGCCTCCCTCCTGAACTTGAACTAATTTGTGGAATACTATGCACTGTAATTGGAGGCCAGTGACATTTGCAAGCAAGTCCCGTTGCGTCCGGTATTCATTTGAGGCTGAACAACAGCCGCCTGTGGCTTTAGTGTTTTTGATGTGTGGCAAATTGTTTGCGCGGGCCAGGTCAAAGGTTCATATCGCATTGAGGTATCGACGCTAGGTGATGTTGCCTGAATAGATTTATTTTTTTTATGAAACTTCGGGCGTTAAGACTACACCTTGTGAACATTTATATTTCATATTGGCAAAGGTTAACTCTCGGGCAGCGAATCGCAATTATATGTTTGAATTTTATTTGCCGTGTGAAATTTCTTGCTCAAACTTGCACAGGATCTTAAGTTCCTACTCATCCTTTGTGAATCAAGACTCAAAAGACGAGCTCTAAGCTAAAAACCCCGAATGTTGGATGCATTTTCGTAATAAATTAAATGGTCTTAATGTCTTAAAGCGTATTTGTAGAAGAACTGATTCCTTTGATTGACCTATTAAATTTGCATTGCATGTGTGGGCCGCCCTCTGTAAAATTGTCAGTTGTTATCACCGGGATAGTTCATATACTGAATACTTCTGACGAACAAGTAATGTTACGTTTTTTTTTTGGCCAAAAAGTATACGTAGCATTTTCGAATTTACAAAATGTTTTTTTCAACCCTGCCGCGAACTTAAGAACAACGTCAATTCAATCTTTTGAAACAAGGAAAAATAATGTCAATATTGTACATAATACTTTCACTATAACATAATTTAATGTCCGATTAGATCACATGTCAAAAACCTAGAAACTCCTCTTTGATTTGTATTAATTGCATTGATCTTAATAAGGACAGAATAAAAGAAAATGAATTGCTAAACTTTAAATAAAATCGGCCTTTCCTTTCCTTCGGCTCTGACCGGATATAGGACCCGGTACGATGGAAGGCTCTCACCACCAGACATGAGCCAGCCATCGGGCACATAACAACCTTTTTGTTTCAGGTACTCTTGCGGGTTGAGTGGCCCCGAGCAAGGTGCCTTTTTATGACATAGGGTTATGTGATCCGATTGCATAACTCTATGACATAAATTGGTCACCGGAGTATTTCTCCTCTGATGGGAAGGCTCATACAAGTTATGTTGTATGAGTTATCCACTCAGAAGTGAAATATTTTGCCACTACAACATATATGGATCTTGATCTGGTTGGGCGCGTGCGAGGGGGCACCATCACCACCCTGTCGTCCCACTCTTATTTGCGGATTATGAGAATCGTCGGGTAACGACGGGGTTACCCTCAGTCCGTCCGTTTTTACTTGTTCCACTTGTTCTCTGAACAAGTCATTTCCCCTCTTTGTAGTTACCTACAATTTTTCGACTTTACTCGCCTGTTTTTTAGGACTCAAGAATTCGTGAATGCAAAATTCTTTTGTAGTGGGTCGTTGTACTGGGGGAGTGAACTCGCCCCACGACACCGCAATGCTAGCCTGCAAGCGCATTCACGTGTCCCCAGACAAGGGCATTCTCGGCAGATATCAACACCTTCCTCCGCCGAGGCAGCAGACCATCGCTGCAGTCCTTCATGGACATGTATACCTACACTTATTGGGGACCAATGGCGAATTCGATAGAAACATGAGCTGTATGAAACTTTTGACGAGCTGGATGTATCAACGGTTGCAAGACTGTGGTAGCTGCATGAGCTGGCCAAATGAATCGTATTGTAATAATCGAGTAGACAATTAAAATTTGGACCCAGCAACACGTTTATAATGCAGCTCATCCATAAATTGCATTGTTGAATGCAATGTGCAGTGGATGGATGAGAGGCTCGTCACAGACCTACGTTGCGGCGTTTACCGTACGGTGGCTGTTTGGGTGAAGTAAGCAGATTTGCTTGGACGGATCGTGGAGTCTGCTTTTGATCGACACCGGGAGCACGTCGGAAAGATCGAACAGCGGGATTGTCGAATCGTGGACGGCATAGCTATGTGCGCTGTGAAAGTTTCCTTACGTGATAATAGTTCTAGACTTAGCCTAGCCATGATACGTTTGACTCACATCGGGGATGTGCATCATGGTTTTAATCCAAATACTATCCAGGAATAGTTTCTTTGAGTCGAAAATTAAAACCTTTAAATGTATCACCGAATGTTGGAGCTGCTAAGGAACGCGTATGAAGTGAAGTGCTTGTAGAATAATGAGAGTTAATGTGCTTTGTTATCGATTCCTAGATGGAACTTTAGATTGCGGCAAAACAAAGGGCGTGACTCAGTTCGATATTGATTGAGATAAGAGTGAAAACTTGATGAACCTCAATGTAAACGGGGAAGAACAATTTTATTGTTCGCAGGTACAAAGTGAAGAACGTTCTGCTGCGCTGCAAATAAAATGAATAAAAATTGCGGAAAATACTTATTTACTTTAGTTGATGAGCAATATTTTAATCTATCGTGCCGAATAAAGCGAATAAAAATTTTCTGAAAATACGAATTTACTTCTGTTGATGAGTAATATCTGTATCTATTGTGCAATTAATGAAAAGTGAAAGAGAATTAATAACAAGCCTACAGGGAAAAAGTGATACTCATTCGAAACTAAGCAAAGAAAAATTTCTTCGTATGGTGGAGACGGTAACGACGACGGCCACGATTAATTGTATTAAGAGTGTCGGTAATAATTTGAAACAAGTTGGGTAAACAGACCTACGCTCATGTCAGAAGGGTTTTGTATTCAATTTACAAAATGCAGTAACCAGCAACGAATAAAATCAAGAAACATGTCAAAGATGATTTTATTGGAGAAAATGTGCAATTTTAGGATCATACTATTATTAACAAAGTTGAACAAATATTGAATTCTGAGGTATTTGTTATAGTTATACCCATAAATATCTCCTCTGATAATTTTTTCAGAGTTTTTAGATCACGGGTGTCCATTCGCGAGGGAGGAAACACATTATTCATGTATTTCCCCCCCTGTGCCCCACTGAAGCGAAAACTGTCAGTTTAAGAACTGTTTTGAAAAGCTTTCATAGAGAACTTTCAGTTGATACTCATATCGGCTACCTTTCATGAAATTTATTTTCAGGGGCCACTCCTCTGTATTGTAATCATCGATTCATGGCCTGTTTTTTCGATTCCTAGAATGGTTACAAAGCCCTTTTACTAGGAGCTCTCTCCTGCCTCTACGACTTGTTTCAATTGTATATACTCATCTTCATGATGCCTATCACTCCTGAAATTTTCATGCAAATCCTAGCAAAGCTGTAGTGTCTAAGTCGATAAAAAGCACATATGGCTCCATAGCCATATGTTTCCATAGTAATACTGGGCATATTGCTCCATAGTAATACAGGAAAATTCAAATCACTATAACTTCGTCAAATACACTTTGATCTTTATGAAACTTTCAGAAAAGATCAATCCTATAAATAGTCATCTGTTTGCAAAATTTTATTGAATTTAAGGGTACCGTTTAGATTTTATTCAAGAAAACACAAAATCGATAAATCATACTATTACTAACAAAGTTGAGTGAATTTTGACTTCTCATGTATTTGTTGTTGTTGTACTCATTAAGGCCTACATTCATGATTTTTTTCAGATTTTTCGGATGGAAGGTGTCCAATCGCGAGGGGGTACGCGAAAACTTCGTACATTTCCCCTTCCCCTGCTCCCCTCGGTACTTATAGGGCAATTTTAAGACTTGTTTTGAAAAGATTCCATTAAAACCTTTTCAATGACACCCTACTCGACTACCAATGGTGTGAATTTTTTTTGAGGAGTCACCTCCCTGTATGGGGAGACCCCCCTTAAACCCCTTTGAAAAAATTTTCCACCCTTAAACTTTCAAGAAGTCACCACTTCTGACCTTTTTAGAAAATTTCATGGCTGTAGCCTCTATAGTTTCGGAGAAAAAGTGCTGTAACATACAGACGGACGGACGGACGGACGGACGGACGGACAGACGGACACAGGTCGTGATTGCAATAGGGTTTTGTATTTTAGTACATAACCCTTAAAAGAGCGAATATATTGGATGAATTTGTACTTCACAACGGCGCACAGTGGTCAAAAATTCCAAAAAGCTAGCCATAATGCCAAAATTTTTTTTTTCGGACACATTTCAAGTTTCATCGTTAGCATCGTTTGAGATTGATAGTGGCGGAGAGGTGCTCCTAACCTGTTCTTTCCTGTTACTTCCACAGACGTCAAAAGCATCGATATTTGTTTTAAAAAGTGTATTGTTTTGCAATGAAGTGACCGACTCTAATGAAACAACATGGTTTGTTCTCGTGAATGTAAGTACTTCAAAAATTAGTAAAACATAAATATATGTGACAAAGATAAAAGTTATAAACAATTGAACGATTGAAATGCGGTTTCTTGATCCTCATGTTATTTTCAGATGTAAAAAATAGAATTTAGAAAAAAGCTTGCAATGTCGAGCCCTGTTTTTAATTCGGATCGAAATTGACACATTTTCTTTAAAAAAATCTAAAAATTTGCGGCCAAAAGTTGCTAGTTTGGCCTTGAAACATTATTCCAGACATAATGTACAATTGCGCTCTAAAACGCTCATTGTACAGTGCACGTTATCATTGCTCTAAAATTGTCAACTATGGCTTCAACCGTTTAACCAGCCCCAACTAATGAATATATATCTGTCCGTTGAAAATAATTTTTTTTAAATAATAAAAAAATACTGTCTATATGATGCAACAGAACTTATCATATTTATTATTATTAATCGGAAATTAGGTGTTGTATATAATAAGACGATATTTGTATCCTTCATTTTTCTTAAGTAGTTGGTGGTATTATTAAATAGTCAACATTTATCTTATCTGACGGAATTTTCAATTATACAACAAAACCTCAAAAAATTGCAGAAATTTATTTTTTAAGATACTGATCATGGAAATGGAGTCACAAAACAGCGAATTTGTGTAACCAGGAAGGAATTATTTGAGCTAATTACAGACAAAATTTACGAGGGTTCTGATAGTTGCTTCTTCGTTATTGAACAGTCGTTTTCTGAAAAACACAACATTTCATTCACTTTCGACGCAGACTTTAAAAATCCACTCAGAAAATTATTTTCCGACTTAAAGAAAAGGTGGAATAATGCCCACAGGACGGAACGAGAGTTTTTGAAGAAAAATGCTGAGTGGCTCAAAACCAAGGTTGTTTTCACTAGTGAAAATGACTACAGGAAGCACTGGCCGCCCCTTGTCGAAATCTTCCTTCCAAGAATTGAGTGACCACACAAAGCGAAGGAGGACAGAAAGTATTCATCAACAGTTTGATCCCGAAGAGCTAGGCTATGCTACACAGATGGGCCTCGGAGCCAAAGGAACAGTAAACGCAGCAAAATTGGTGAAAGATCTTATAGCAGGGAGCCCGTCTAAAGTATCAAAATACAAGAAATATCTTCAAGAAAAACCAGAAGAAACCCTCTCTGGTGACAAAGCTGGCACACTCATGATCGACAATAATTTATCTAAAGGGCAATATATTGGCATACGATCTGTACGTCTTGAAAAGAATTGCTTTTTGTATCCCCCTTACCATCAAGTTCTGGAAGCTAAAAAAGGTGTTATCCTTCACCGTCAGAAATAATTGTCACTGAATTGAGCACAAGAATTAAATTACAACCATTGCTAGATCCCATAGTCAGACGATTGTTATTAGAACAAGTGGACGTAATCTGCAAATGGGGGTGTGATGGTACATCGGGGCAAAGTACGTTCAAACAAAAGTTTCAAGATGGCGATGGAACTAAAACTGACGAAAATATTTTTGTTACTTCTTTGGTACCTCTGCAGCTCATTTTTGCAGATGAAATTAGGAATAATGATGCAGTTTTGTAAAAAAAATCCACGTCCTCCATTTCCACAATTTTGTAGCCCCTAAAATTTACAATTTTTACATGAAAGTGCTGAATTGACGAGAGCAGAAGATGGCCATATCAAAGATCAAGAAAAAAATTTGGTAACTTTTCGGACGGTTTTTGACGGTAAACAAATAAATGTTTCTACCAAATTGTGCTCACAATGATTGACGGAAAAGTTTATAATTCGTTATCACACACAACTTCTGCTCAACGTTGTTTTCTATGCAAATGTACTTCGAAACAGTTCAACAGAACTGATGAAATGTTGCAAAAAAAGTAGATTGCGAACATATAGAATTTGGGATTTCATCCTTACATGCATGGATTCGGTTTTTTGAGTGCCCATTGCATATTTTGTACAAATTGGATATTCAAAGTTGGCAGTGTCCCAAAGTTAACAAAGTGCAAGTAGAAGCTCGGATAAAAATATTCAAGTTGCTTCCCGGGAGTATTTAGGATTGTTAGTAGATGTCCCAAAACAGGGATATGGAAGTTCTAATGACAGAGATACAGCCCGCCGTTTCTTTTAAAATTCATTACGGGAATCGACCAAAATTTAATTGAGAGATTCCATGTCATACTTTAGGTCATTTTGTGCGGCTTCGAAATAAATGTAGTGAAATTTGAGGAGTACGCTTTGTTAACTGCGCGAACATTTGTTGAACTGTATTCATGGTACTACATGCCCACTAGTATGCATAAAATTTTGATATATGGGTCACAAATCATAGAGTCATCCTTGTTGCCTAGAGGACAAATAGCTGAAGAGGCTCAAGAGTCATGCAACAAATTCATCAAAATGTTCCGATAAGATTTCAGCCGAAAATACAGCAGGACAAAATTACGGAAGACGTTTTTTGTAGATTGTTAGTTTCATCCGATTCTCTCCTTTTGAGCCTGCGTAAGCTACCCGCGAAAAAATGACATCATTGTCACCTGCAGCGATAGAGTTGTTAAAAAAAACGTCAATCGCACAAGCTCATGTTTCAACTTCACCTACTGATAAAGCAGATCAGAGTGACACTGAATATGAGAGTGATCAAATTATAATTTTTGCCTAGAAAGTACGACTGTGTTCAAAATGAATTCAAGTTTTTTATAAATAAACATCAATGATATTTGACTGCAATTTTCCTGTGAAGCTTATATTGTATTTGTAGTCCACAACCATAAAAAATATTCAATAATTCATTTTGCTGTAAAGGAATTGGAATCGAAGAAGTTATCCGCTATTTTCTGATTTCGAAAACCGATATCAGATTCATGATCAGCGACCCCAAAAACACACAAGTCGTGTTTTAAGATGAAAAAATATAAACATCCTCCATTTTGTATCCACCATATTGTTTTTGGAAAACGATCATCAGATTCGATATCAGCGACCTCGAAAACCCGTAAGTCAACATTTTTCCAATGGAAAATGCAATCCGCCGTTTTGTTTTTTGAAAAAGGAAAATCAGATTCATGATCAGCGACCCCGAAAACCTTTGAGTAAAATCATTCATAGCAGAATCATGAAATTAATAAATTATGGCCAGCTTTTTGGGATTTTCGGCAACTGTACGGCGTAGTAAACTAATTGCGAAAAGAAAACGAAAAATCAAAAAGTGGAATATGCACAGCACGTTGTTATTGACAAAAAATCAACCTACGTGACAACTGTTATAAAAGGAAAAGTCGAGGACGTGGAAATGCCAGATTGAGATAAAGTTGGGGATGTAGATGAAAAATAATGTCTAAATGTTATCGTTTAACTCAAAGATAATTGAATTATTTTCCGTTGGATTGTCTAATTTCGGAGCTGGAAGATATTCCGATTTCATAAAAAGAGTCGGTTTATTAATCAAACAATGTATCCATTACACGTGTGACTACTACCTATGATTGCTACTACTGGAACTGAGTTTAAACAACCATGTGCGACGTGAAAGATTTAATATAACATTCGATGAATTTATACTTATTTTCTGTCAGTCACTTTCACTTCCGTCAGTTTGGAATATCACAGTTTTTTCAATTCGTTCCATACGGAGCATTACATTAGGCTACACTTTATGCAATATTTTAGTACCTGAATTTCGGACTTTCGGAGAATTTTTATAATAGATTAGTTTCAGGCATCATCCACATCATCAACGTGCGCCCGTCGAGGATGTTGGTGAGTACCCATTTGTTTTCTTTTTATTTTATACGTATTTATATTTTTAACAACCAGCCACTATGATGGCATACATTTTTTAGCAAATTTTGGTCGAGAAAAATTTCTTTTACAAAATTTTTTTTCTGATGGGTTCTGCAGATGGAATCATTTATCTAAATCGCTTGTATTGTTGATTAGGTGTATACTCCATTTCCCATTTGTTTTATTGCAATATAATTTTCAACTATTTCACGTTAAGTTAATGAATATTTTGATTAGATTAATAATGAAACGCAATCGGCCTTATTGTTGTAATGTTCAAAAATCGAATCATGACATAAAAATGTTCTAAAACAAAAATTTAAAACTCCGTCCCTCCATTTGGTGTTTTTTGAACCTCACGGGGTATGGGACCCGCCACGTTGGCTGGTCCCTCCATTATAATGAGCTAGCCATCGGGTGAGCTCACCCCTTTTAAGACGGTTCAGGTCCTCTCCCAGCGTAGATTGACCTTCCGCTCACGTGCCTATTCATGGTATAGGGTTATGTGATTCCATCACATAATGCTATAACATAAATTTGCCACGTTCATATTTTTCATTTAATGGTAAAATTCATGCAAATTATGTTTGTATGAGTTTTTCATTTAGATGGAAAATGTATGGCCATGTCGACATTGGATCTTGATCCGGCTGGGGAGGCTTTCTTTATCTTGGCCCCTAAATACACAAATTCGCTAACATTTTCGATACTGTATTCGCCAAGTGTGATATTTTGCGTGTTTGAGGTATTTTTCCTCGACTGCGTCATGAGCTTTATTTTATTTTCCTCAATTTGTAGCCTTACTGTTTTGCTACACTGTAGAGTTTTCGGAAGAGTTCTTTGGCAGTTGTTAATGATTGTGACAAAATGTTTATGTCGTCCGCATAGGCTACGACTTGGATCGACTTGTATAGTAATGTACCTCGCGTATCGCATTATGACGTACACCAGAGCCAAATCGAATAGCAATTGGGCCAGCCCATCTCCCTGCTTTATTCCGATATTTGTGTCAAAGGCATCGGTGAGTCGGTTATTGATGCGGACTTGGGAGGTCGTCAACGTCATTGTCATTGTGGTAAGACGGTCTAATTGGCTGGGATAACAAAGCAAAGCATTATTTGGTACAGTACGTTACGATCAATACTGTCGTATTCTTGCTTAAAGTTAACGAAAATTTAGTGTACGTCTATGTTGAACTCCCAGCAGTTTTCAAGTAACTGCTTGACAGTGAACAATCGGTCTATGGTCGGTCTACGTGCTATAAAACCAACTTGATACCCCCCCAATAAACCTGTTGGCTTACGATCCGTTTTTATTTTCGAAGATTATAGAAAGTATTTTGGACACCATACAAAGTAATGATATGCCTCTATAATATGCACATATTCATGTAAGCAAAAATTACAATTATAAAAGCCATAAGAATGCAAGAAAAAAGTAGTAATTGCCAAGCAGCAGTACTCAGCGTTATTACTTCAGTCTGCTTCATCAATGGTATAACCAGTGTCATGGACAAGTTCCTTCCAAACCTCAGCACTTGCCTCTGCAATAAGTTTACAATTTGTATGAAAAAAGGTTATAGAATCACCCGAGCTAAGTTACTGTTAACAGCTTTGCAATTAGAAATATGATGTAATCAAAAATAACAGAAATGGCAACCATAGTATGTAAGGTAGGGCAATAGCAGACATTTATACAACCACAGCGACAGCAGCAAAAACTATTCGCGGCATAGACGGCAATTAGTCCCCCATAAGAGAATCACATCGAAGGAAAAGAAATCGACCTCTGACCTACGTACCCGCACAAAGGCCAGCAAACGTGCAGTTTGATCGACTGACTTGTAGAGGTGGCTGGAGAGAATCGATTCCAAAATGAAACTTTGTGCTGGGCCGTATCCCATGAAGATAATTTTTTCCTGCACTCAAGTGAAACCACCAAGGAATCCTGAGCGGACTGTAATACCGAAGCACTTGGGGTGATCGAATGCGCCACAATATAGACGATATTGACGCTACTCTAGCTTTTAATACATCAAACCAGCCATCAATATTATCAACTTGGAGTTGCCGACAGTAAAAGAACTACACAAAAGGGATAATCTCTCACAAAAACAAGCAGAATGTAATTTCAACTCCAGGAATGAGTAAAGATAAACTAATGAAAGACACTTGACGTTTCGATCAGGCACAGCTACCAACATTGAAAATAAAACAGCTAAATAATAATACAGGGAAAAAGCTCGCAGCAAAGAAGGTTGGAGCCACGGATAGCTGAAAATCCGAAAGGGTAATGGTGGTGCTAGAATCCACGATTCCCAGAAGTTGCGGCCAACTTCACTGAAGGTTTTTTTTAACGGGGCTGAAATCCCACCCAAGGCTAGGCTGGACCTGATAATGAACAAAGGGCTCCCTTCTGTTTTGGGAACCCGAAGTGTAAGGGCGTGTCAACAAACAAGGAAAAAAATTGATTGGAATCATACTCAAGTTGGCAACAAACGGAAGAAACGTGACTGAGTTTCCGAATTCATTTCTTCAGAAGTCCTCCAAAAAAATATCGGTTTGACAAGTACATGCCTGGAGGAATTGCCAGTGAATGATTTAGGGATGCACGCTGCTAGCTGGAGTCGATCAAATGGGACACACAATCATAGCGGGAAATTTGCCGAGGGCCCCTGTCGTCGAGAGTGCTAAATGAGGTTAGGTAAATATTGGTAGATCTAAGAAATAATTTTACTGGATACTGAATTATATGAGTAGTATTATTTATTATCGTTAATCAAAACGTAAAGGGAATCGAGTTTTCTTGTAATTCCTTTTCCAACCAAGAATGTGCTAAAATTAAATGCTGAGACTTGTGTGTGAGAAATTTAAGGCGCCTAACTTTTGCGTAAATATTTCGCAGGTACTGGGGTAGATTACCCTTTTGGTCTTGAATTCGAGCTCTCGGTGAATTTCATTTATCGGCAATTCAGACTTAGGATAGATATGTAACGGGATTTTCTCGCGGAAGTTTGCTGGGTGTTGTTTTTTCTCCTATTCTAGGTTGTTACTCGTATAAAGGCAGTGTTGAGGCAGTGATCGTGATCGTTTTCCTTAAAAGTGAAGACTCCGGGGGGAAAATTTATGGCAACCACGCCCGTCTCCGATGGAGCGAACCGGGATCAAAAACGCCCCCGACCAGAGTCAGCATTTATGGTATGCATAATCCATTCGAGATAGTTTTATCTTCTAACACCAGAACAGAAATACGCTTCAAAATTGGGGAATATCGTTTTAAAAATTTAGCGTTGAATTGTCCACTATGGCGGAACATACACCAATAAAATGTATCACCTTTACTGAAGGTTGATAGAAGAAGTAGAATGACTCGCCCGTCATTTTAACCCTTCATTTCATGAATTATTAAAAAATAAAAATAAAATAACATGCAATCATGGATTATCATAATAAAGAAGTAAAAGACAGATTTCTGAGAAGCAAATATTTTTTTTCATTATTGTTATTGAAATACCCTTTGTGGCAAATTTGCTACACTATGAAATTATGGGTGTAACTAACTAACTCAGATGAAAATCATTAAAACAGTTTTTGTCTTTCGTCAAATATAATCGAACCGCACATTTTTCACACTTGAAATGAGAGAAACCTTTACATTGAGGCAGCTTCCATCTTTGACGAGTCGTTTCGTATTTTATCCAATGAGCAAGTTGGTCCATCCTAACATTCTTGGGAGGTTGATGTGCTGCAGCCCTTTTATGTTTCTTTGCTTCAATTTCACGTTGCAATTGGCTAAATGAAGGCTTTCCACGCTTCTTTTCTTTTGAGCTGTTAATAAGACAAAGCGTCTCTGCAATCTCAAGCCTAAATTCCCACTGCGCTTTAGAACATTGTTTGTTTTTCGACTTGGCTACCCTTCGATGCAGTAAAAATACATTAACAATTGTAACGTCCACAAGATGAAAAAATAGTCGTAAGTACCAGTTTTTAGATCGAAGAGGAATCTTGTATCTACCAATATGGCTATCGAGCCAATCAACGCCCCCCATGTGTCTATTGTATTCTTGAATGACATAAGGGCATGTGACATTAATTTTTTGGCATTGCTTTTTGTCGAATTGCATGACGTTATGAGTTGGCAGCTTCCCATAGCAAGAATGTTGTCATTCCAGGATACTAACCATAAATCAATGCCTTGAATATTTGCCACAAATTCTTCACAAGTTCCTCGAAACTCTTTTTTGAATACCTTTTCAGGCTTAAGCGGGTTATCGGGTATTCTATTCTGGCGGATAGTACCCAACATATAAATTCCTTGGTTGGTCAGATGTACGAAGAGTTGAAGCGATGTATAATAATTGTCGCAGTAAAGTTGGTAGCTCATATTCCGCGGTATGTTTCTTGCCAGTCGAAGTACAATGTTCCCACTGGCTCCTAAATCTGATTCACCTGGGACTTAACGAGTTAATCAGTTAGTAGCCCCACTATATACTTCGAAGCCATAAGACAATCCTATTGTATCGCACAGCATGAAAAGTTTAAACCGCCACTTATGCGGTTTCATTGAATTGTACTGCTTTAACTGGTGCTTGCATTTAGTGGAACATATTTGTTCGTTGATTGAAAGTTTGCTTGTCATTGGCACTGACGCAAAACGGTTATTTAATTATGTGATGAACGGTCGTAATTTATGTAGGATGTCAAATTTTGGGTCTTGTTTCTGAAGCATGGTGCTGTTATCGTTGAAATGCAAAGCAGATTTGAGGCGTTCAAATTCGTTTATTGTCATGGTATTGCAAACATTTGCAATACCAATATCATGCCTTCACAAGCAACGAGTTCTTGGAGGGTTGTTGATTGACATATAAATTATTATGAATCCCAAAAATTTTTGTACATCTTCAGTAGAAACGTTGCTTTGTTTATTTGGATTTTTCTGAACCAAGTAGAGATTCGTTGTTCAGTTATGCAATTTAGTATACTATCAGTGAGGTAGTACTTGAAAAAATCAAACGGTGTCTCTAACTGCATAACTTCACTCGGAAGATCTAAATTACCCTTGAAACTAATACTATCCTCGCCAATTTGAAGAGTTTTCTTACGCCACAAAACGTCTTAAGCATTGAGTTTCAACTTCGGAATTTTTTTTTGTTGCACTTGTAGAAAGATGACCTGAAATAGTGTCGTCATGCTTACGAACTCCTTCAGTTTCCTCTTCGATATCTTCTGCGTCATTCTACAAGACACACTCCTTCTCATCAACTGGGATATAATTTGAATCTTCAATACTATCCGTATCCGAAAAGTCCAAACGCTCATCCAAATCATCTTCGCTGTCGCACATATGTTGCAAAATGTCCTCCAGTTCAGTATCTGTCAATTTTTCTTTGGGACCTTTTTTTCTCCACGACACATCTGACAAAAATCAAAAGCAAAATGTATATTTTGTCCTAAAACTGGCAACAAAGGAATCAAAACAAAAACATTTATTCTCGTCTTTGAGAAAAAACTATCCTACCTCTATTCCATGGTGTTGCAAATTAGCAACACTATTATTTAGAGGTATCAGATACACAAACTACACATAAAAAGTGTGCCAAAACATAGCTTACCTTCTGATTCCTTTTATTGATTCTCTTATTATTTTCGTTTCTATTTGTGTAATTAATGCATCAAATTCAACTTTTCACAACTTGAATACCATACACGAACGTGCTCCGACAAGCTTCCCGTTATAATGAACCGGGGAACACGATTACCTATCCTACTCCACCCGAATATTGTGCGATCAACTTTACTCAGTGATATGCAGCAAAGATGCTACACCATGAAAGAACTTCAAAACGTTAAATGCTTAAGTACTAATAGGGTGATGAACAGAATTTAGCAAATTTGCAACAAGATGAAACAAAGAGTTAAGATTAAACAGAAGGAGTTTGTGCCTGCCAGAGGTTACTAGTGAAGGGTTTGCGAGCTGATCTTCTTTTAAAAATTGAAAAAATAACTATTTAAAGTCAATTTAACTTCTATACACTGAGATAAAAATGTAAGTGATTTGTGGTCAAATCAAATAGATTCACATATGTTTTAGCGCCAAAAGGAAATATCGTTCTTTTAAATACTATCATGTTCAATAAATAAGTTAACAAAATTAACAATTTCTTGTTTAATACAAATTGATTATCTGTTTAAATCAAAGATTCACTAGTTAAATATTTCAAGCAGGAAACACTTAATTTGAGTTCATAATCCATTTGAAAAATTTAAACAGATATACCTTTCATGAAGTGGAATTCTGTTTCAATATTTTGAATAGAACTCGATTCAGTTTAAACATTCATATTGAACTGAATCTCTTTAGTGGCTAAAATAATGGTTTGATTGTTTTTAGCCAAAATGCATCCAAAATACTCATAAATTCTATTCTATTTGATGTTCACTGTGTTCTATACAACAAACTCTAATGTTTTTACTTCTTCGCTAGAAAGACGAATTCGAGAAGCTTAATGGTTATTCTGAATCAATCATTCATCTGTGTGTTGGCGATTTAAATTTACAAACCTGATACCTAAAAGATCTTCAATCAAATAATATACAAACGAATTACACTCGAGTAAATTTATTATCAAAAAAATTTCCAAATACAAAACATTTTTCATTTTTTTCGTTGTTAATGATACACAACAAAAGAAATTTCTTGAGTTTATAACATAAATTGCGTACCTTCCAGCTTCCAACTTTGCACCAAAATTTTCTTTCAGATCGATTTATTCGTGAACAAATATAGTATTTAGAAAAACTGTGCAAACAAATACTGCAAAAATCAGCGTCGATTTGCTTTGTATATTATTTCTTTACAACTGATTTGAAACCTTCTTGAATATCTTTTACTTACAGTTACTTTGAAAATCAATTCAAAACTAAGTAGGCAATTTTAACACTAAAGAAATTTGTTACGGAAATAAGATTTCCCATTATTAATTGTGTGTATGTTTAAAGGAGGACTTGTGAAAAAGGATACATTTTTAATGTACACATTTTTGTCCAACTTTTTGTCTAATTCAAATGATTGAAAATGTCTATCAAATTTTTTAATTGTAATTGGGTAGCAACAAACGTAAAGGTTTATATCATCCGTCAAGAAATAGAGTATTTTAAACAGTTTTACAGACTTATTGTCAGAATATGAACAGAGATATTGATTTATTTTGTACATTTTTCCTTTATACCTTATTTCATCAGTTTTTTTATAATTTCCATCTTTTATGTCTGCTTCAATTAAAAACTGAATATGTGTACATTTATTTCGGTAAGTATGCTCAAATTTTTCACATGCTATACGCCCTAAATCTATTCCTTTTTCGTATTTGATTAGAAACTCTGAGAACTTGAGACCAGCTTTGGTACTTATTGATAATGGAGGATTTAATCTAGAAGTTATACTTCTAGCATAAATTTTTGAAGGTTTATGCTTCGATTCAAACCTGAAGCACCAAATTTGTTTTAGAGGCCCGCATTTTGTAATTGGTGTAGGATAATGCGTTAAGAAGGGATGTTTCGGTTTCAATGCTCGGTCAAACAAAGCTATATACAAGGTGTGATGATTTTCTATAAGTTCTCGTAGATGATTCACATCATCATCGCGACTGAAAATAGGCTTCAAAATAAAATCCACGATTTCAATAAGTAAACATAATAGCTCCCAAGCTTTATTTCCCTCTGGAATCATATCTCCTATCATCAAAGGTAGAAAGTGTAAAAATGTCCAGCACTCGCGTGCTGTCATTTTGAGGCTCATAGATTTAAGCCTGTTTTCCTCAATATTGGGGGATATATTACCGGCTTCAATATCTCCATAAGGAAATAAAGTTTTTCGATTATTCAATTGTTCGAGCGTTATAATGTTATCATTGACCAATAATAGTAAGGCGTTGCATATATCATACACACATACCCCTTCGAACAAATCATGCATTACATCGAAAGCAAAATTTTCTGTAACATGAAACGAATTTATGCTATTGAAGATACAAGTCTCCCGTATGCCAGATTTTAAAGGATCAGTGCTTTTTAAATCTTCTTCATAGTTAACTTTATTTCTGAGTTCATCAACTAACTCTTTATTTGCACTTTTTGTACTTAATTTATCCAAATTACATGATCTACAGAACGAATTACAATTAAATGATCTAGAAAACCCTAAAACACTCTTGACACCAAGATTATCTCCAACAACCAAACCCAGAATAAAGTGAACTTGAAAATTTGTACCATCAACTTCAATCTCTAATCCATTTTCTTCCAAATTCTTAATTTCATTTAAAAGGTGATAAAATGTAATTTCATTGCCTAGCATTTTCAAATATTGTGTTTTTGCAAATCCAAAATGGAAAATAAAATCAAGCTTGGATAGCAAGTGCACCGAAATATTTGGAAACATGTAATAAACTGCGCAAACTGCTTCATTATGCGATCCCAGAGGGTTGTTAATTTCGTAATCATCAAAATATAAAACATAAGGTATCACATACCGACTTTTAAATAATTGCCGTTTATAAGTGTAAATATCACCATTAACAAAATTTTTTAAATGAGTCTGATTCAAGGATTTTTCAATATTATCTAAAGTACTACTGAGAACGTTAGGTAGTTCGAAAAATTTTTTTATTTGAAAGCTTACTGGCATTAAATAAAAATTCATAGATTTAGCTTCGAGAGTAGGATTACCGCGATGAAGTTTTTCTGCTACAGATGAACGCAACAAATAAGTTTTAGGTGGTCGGTACAAATCAAGATTCTTAAGCATTTTGAAAAATTTATATTCGGTCTGAATACCTTTGAAAGGATCATTACAAAATGACCGAATAAATGACATAATTTCTTCGCTTACATTATTTTTGGACAAAAATTCTACTACTGTGCCTAAAGAGAGAGTAATTTCACAAATCGAGCTCTGTATATTTCGAACATCTTTACGAGGAAGATTATCTTTAGAGTATAGTTGTAATGTGAATATTAATATTTGGTTTTTTAAATGAATCATAATATTGTTAATACGGTCTTCAAGAGCTTCATAATGGTGCTCAGCTTTCTTGTTAGTTTCTTCATTACTGACGATTGATTCAGATATACTTAATATATCCTGCCTACAGTTTATTCGACAAGTAACGCTTCCCTCTGAATGTACTGTATTTAAATGCGAAATAAAAGATTTTGTACTAGTAAAAAGCTGGTTACATGGTTGTTGAGCACATTGAACTACATCCGAGTTTTTTAATAAATGATCATATTTAATATGGTTGATTAGCTCAATTACCGTATTGAAACCACCGCCGCAGTTAAAACAGTAAAAACTCATTGTAAATTAAATTTTTGAGATATTTAAACCTTTTTTTTCTGTAATATTATTCAAGCCATATAAGAAGAAAATCAATTTTTATTCGATTTTAAAAGAGAATACCCAAAATAAATTTTTACTCATACAATATCTAAGGCAAACCAAACCATTTTAATTAATCGTTGCATTTCGTATTCATTTTAACCGCCTGCTATTGCTGAATTATCAATGTCACTTTGAAGATAGTTCTTCAAAGCCGCTACGTTAGGTGATTGGAAATCAAATTTAGTAGTTATTTCAAAAAAGTACTTTTGCACAAAAAGCCATACTCCTTGGCAAGCCTTAGGATAGCTTAAATTGAGTACATTGAAATTTTCGAAGCAAATATTTAAGCATTCTATAAATGAATTCAGCTTGTATAGAACATCATCCAAATAAACAAAAAATTCTTTTAGCTGGTATATGTCTTCTCCTAACACTACTATTATTGGTTGTAGTGTTAATGAGCTTGAATAATATTTGTCCTTAAGAGCGTCTACCTTGTTTTTGTAGTTGTTAATTGATGTCAGATGAAGAACGAAGCTTTCTTGGGCATCTGCGATGGTGAATTTTCGTTTGTTTTTCCCCTCTTTGCTCTGGAATCGCGCAGTAGGTGTAATTACACTATTTAGCAGAGTTGCGGCTATATAATTGATGCTTTCTGCAATAAAAAGTGGTCGTGAACATCTCATATTTATTAGAAGTGATAGAGATTTTACCTTGGTTTTTTATTTGTTTTGAGCAAACGAAGTATTCTCGGCTTTTTTTGGTCATTTATTTTGTAGTCATAATATTTGTGAGCTTTTTTTAAAAAATCATTCCATTTATTATTGAGAATATCCTCCTTTCCTGGGTACAATAAACAAAAATCAATGCTTATCTGCAAAATGTTACCAAAAATAATTAATAGATAATTAACGAAATCAATGACAGCTTACTAGTTTGTAACCAAATGATTGTTTGATTGCGGGCCAGTTCTCCAAAAATTCTGAGTTTGACGTAGACGTCTTTAGCTCTCTTCTTCTGAGTATAAAAGTCTTCGACCAATAATCTTCAATGGTTGTCAAATTTGCAAAGTCTTTTTGTAATTTACTTTTTAATTCTTGCAAAAAATTTTCATCGATTTCTTATTCAAAATAATCAATCTCTGGAGATTTATCTTCGTTCTCTATAGATCTTGCAATTTTTCGTTTCTTGTTTTGTACATTGTGGTATTTATCATATAATTTTCCTCCAGGGTTCTTTCTGACTCCTCTGGCAATATAATAATAATCCTAAAAGGAAAAAAGTTTTCTAATACCATGTATCATTGTAATTTCTTCATTAGTTTTTGGTTCAAACAGAAAGGGTTTTTTTTCGTATGGAACACACAAAATATTGAATGGATACAAGATTCATTTGACTTAAATATTTACGTTTACAAAAACTTTGTTTCAATTTCTATCTTTTCATCATCTGTTAAATCCGTACGTAAAAATACCCCTCCATTACAATGATTCCAATTATACGAGTATATTATAACACACCTTCCTTTCGTTCGGAAATATTGTAGTAATTTGGTTTGAAATTTTTTTCTAATTCAACAGGTCGTCGGTGGTTATCTAATAAGGACTCATTTTTTTTATAAAATTCTAAAAGGCCCTTTCCTTTTTGATGTTGAATCAAAATTTCATTTAAACTCTGCAATACCATAACTACATCAGGTTTAGTTTGACGTTGTCTACACTTACATTGGTCAGGCTTAACTCCGATGTATTTCCTGATTGTAAAGATATCTGGCCCGAATCACTGGTACACCACCATTCATTTATTTTTGAGTTGACTGATACGGTTGTGTCTTCCATGTCAGTCTGGAAAAAATTGAAAACAAAATCTTACTGCTAATATATAATACGTAAAAAATCAAATTCATGCAATTATCTTCAAATTTTAGAAAAAAGACTAAGTAAATGTAATCATGACATATTTTATGATACACACAACACTTAAATATTGAAATACAAATACTCAAAACAAGTGGAAAATTGTTAGTTGCCCGAAAATTCGTAAAAGCAGGTACTATGTGAAAACTTTGAAGTTGATATGTCATGAATCATTAGCAAACATAAGCTTAGCCTCTACTACTTTTTAAGGATTGAAAAATTACAGTTTCTTAGCATATAACAATTGTATTTCTAATTTCAAATACGTATGTCAAAGCATACAGCCTTTCTTCATCAATAGATATGTTCATAGCTTTCAGATGCAGATAAAGAAAGGCTATTATCTTCGAATTAAAAATAAATATATTTTCGGCTGGAAAATTGTGGTTTTTTTCTTTCCTTGAGAACATTGGCTCGACAAACTTACGGAATATAAAATAAAGCTGCATTATTTCCCAATATATTCATAACTATGCAAAAATTATACCGTGAGGAGGAAAAGTTCCCAAGCAAGGACGAACATTCCATCTAGTGTGTATTATCACTTACCCCTTTTCTTTTTAATCCCAAAATTCTTGATCTGAATTCTGCCCTGAGACCAATTTTAGGGACTAACTCCTTTACATCATCTGGCATTAAATATTTGAGCATTTCCACAGTAATGTCGTTCTCTGTGAATAACGGCATTAATCACTTTACACTTTTCACGAGATTATTCCAAATTACCTATTAATGTAGGCAGCAAAGACAGTAAATTCCACTCAATCAATAAACTTTCTAATTTCACAAAGTCACTTGAACTACCCGGAAATAATAACAAAGGCGTTTCGAAATTCAACATTTGGTCATCCATATCGACGCGTCTGCCTTTTCCCGATGCAAACAATAGAATAATTTAGCGACGCCGAAATAAAACGCAACAAAACTGGTTTATTCTAAACATATTTCTATTTGTTTCAAACAGAAACCGGTTCGAAAGTAAGGTTGTAACTTATTCAAAACAGAAATCTATTTAGTAGAAACATAATTCTGATTAAAAAGAACGCTGTTAAGCCAGGACAACAGTAAGATAGAAATTTGTTCACTATTTTCAGTTTGTTTCAAACATAAATCGATTAAAATGGAGAAATCCCGTTTAAAATGATACAAAAATAAGCTTGGATCCTCTCTTAACATGTTTCAAATAGATATTATTCAATAAGAGCAAGTTTCTATTTGAAAACTACATTTTAATGATACAAAAACAATTAACAGAATTCTTTTCAAGGTTTTCATTGTAGAATTTTCTCAGTGTAGTGAATCTGCATGATTTTCTTTAGTCCAAGTTTCGAATTATTTTTGTCCATCAAATTATCAAAAAATAAACGAACATTTTTACTTTTTTTTATTTAATACATAAGAGCTAATAGAATTTTTAGGAAAACCACGGACACTAAAAAATTTTGACACACTTAAAAATGTATTTAAAATGTGTTAATCGATCAATGAAATGTAGTATTCGAAGACTAAAGTGTTTTCGCAATAGATTCAATGTTGTGTCTTAAATGTTTCTTGGGAATTAAATACTTTATGGTAAGTTTTAAATAAATAGGTAATGAAAGAGACAAAATATGCCAAAGAATATAGCTTGCAAATGAAAATTTTTATTCAGTTTTGACGATCAACTCCATACACAGGAAAACAAAGCTCCAAGTATACGAATCTGTGATAAGAACTGTGGTATGCTATGGGTGTGAAACATGGACGCAAGAATCCGCGAATATATTGAGCGCCTTTGAGTGACGGGTCCTGAGACGGATAATCGGAGCGAAGCTAGACGGGGATCAATAGCGAATTCGATACAACCATGAGCTGTATGAAATTTTTGCCGAACCAGAGGTCTCAACGACAAGACTGTGGAAGCTGCAATGGATTGGCCACATGAACTGTACGGACGAACAATGGATACCCAAAAGGTATTCGTTTGCAGAACTGAAGGACGGAGACCAGTGGAGAAACCGAGGAAACGCTTGTCTGACTTGGTCGCCGAAGACAGTTCATCGCTGCTTGTATCGCAAAATTGGAGGACGCGGCCAATTGACCGAGACAGTTGGAGGCGCTTGTTGCAGGAAGCGAAGGCTTGAGAGCAGCTGTGGTGCTATGAGGAAGAAGAAGAAAAAGTGTTAAATATTAAATTTTGCTGAAGGTATTATATTGTTACATGTACAAATAATTCTGCGAGCTACTGTCGCAATTGTTTTCACAACCATTAAAAACATCAACAAAATGCATTTACTCGAAACCACGAGAACCCACCAAGCATTTGAAAGTGAGTCACTGCTCCATTCATTAAGCTGCTCGAATATACCAGATACCTGTCGACAGAACATTGGCCAATGTACAAGAAATGGATTGAACGGCTGGAGACCCTATATAAAGGCGAGCTGAATGAATGGGGGGATTTATTCATTAGAATCGCGATAGTAACAGCTGCGATAGTGTGAAGCGAATAGGAAAGCGATATTGATCGAGTAATAGTAAAGCGATTTTCGTTGATTGTGAAGTGATTTTAGAAGAAAATTGCGATAGAAATTTATTTTCAAGTGGAAGTTAGACTTTTAATAGTGAAATTAATTGTGCATTCTTCTAAATAAACTCTTTTAAACTTAATTGAAAAAGACATTGCGTTTTCACTCTCTCGGAACGCCGCGAACCATAACAGGCGACAATATGAAGAAAGATGAAATGAATAATGGAATGATTAATGTAAAAGGAGGATGTATGTTGTAACGTATTGACCACATTCGTGAAAGAGTTTCTAAAACGTAAAAGTAAATTATGAACTTCTTAGCAACAGCAGAATAAAATATCATTCCGGAGATAGCCACCAAATATTCAGCAGACAAAATATAAAAATAATGCCAGTACATATGATGAACAACTCATTTGTACTGACCACGATGGTACTGACAATTTAACATTTAACTACTTCGACTGTTTAGCACTACTCTTGTAATTTTGATTAATAAATATTTATTATGAGGTTTAAGGTTGCCATTCTTAATTGTTCTTTTGTGAGATTTAGATAAATTTCAAATATGTTTGGTGATTTTCACAATGCATACGATATTGTAAATTTAAGCATTCGCTCGAATCTCATTAGAATTAACATTGATGCTAAAATATGCATATATTTGCAATGCATAGTTCACTGTCAACAATTGTTTCAAACGACAGATACTCGTTCTATACTCCCACGCTCATGTGATTCGCGGATTGTTAACAAACCTCAAGCCTGGCCAGAGACCTTAATCTTAGACCTACAATCATTTACTTACTTCTTGTTCGCGGTTCTTTGTAAGGATCCCGTTGTCTTCTACTAAATTTCAATTGATTGTGTCCGATCCAGCGAAAAGCGCTGGCCTTCGACAGTATTACGGCGACAAAGTGCTGCTTGTCAAAGACACAGATAGGGCAAGTGATAAAGTTAAGTGATCGTAAGTAATATCGCATTGATTCCTGGTCGAACATGCGACACACGGACAGGCGACAACTCTGCCCGCTTCACATGCATGCATGCTTGCCGGGAGTACACGCGGGACAACCCGTGGTATTACTTGCGGTACTCGCGCTACAAGAACTACCGTGACTTACCTTTAAATCAAGTTCAATCGTTGCCGCGCGTGGGATGATGGACACAAAGTACAAATTCGTGTTGCAAAGCGCTGTCGATCGCGACATCGCGGCACTACATCAAGAATGTCGCCGGTGTTGCATCTGACCCAGTACCACGGCCAGCAGTGGTTCACACTCGAAGCGCCTTTCCCGCTGGACCAGGAGTTCGTTTGTTACCTAGTTCTGCAACTCTAGCTCCCAGCTCTCATTGATGGTGATAATTCATGGGAGTAATCTACTTTGTTACCTGAATGAGACATAAATGTCGCGCATTTTTAAGGTGTCGCAAGTATTCATATCATATATCAGTTTAGTGGACATTCGTACCATTTATTTAGCCAGATATGTAATTCGAAATGGCGTTTCATGGGACCAAGCCTGGAGCGGACTGACCATGTTCCGTTAAAGGGAACGTCACATTACATCAAGGGAAGGAGTTGGAAGATGAATGTGGACTGATTTTATTCCAATTAGAGGGATTTATGCCACAGTGTGTTATTGTCGATGAAGTGCATCTGGTACTGTTACATCTATTTTGTCCTTGATTTCTTCTTGAGCAATAACTACAGAAAGTATTGTAGACTGCAGATAAGTACTTCGTTTACAATCCACTCTTCAATAATGTGGCTCCTGATAGTGGCAGTTTAGATCGTTTTTAATGGCTCTACATTACTCGTTAAAATGTCTGATCCTTTCAATGCGTACATTTTAGTTAACAAAGAAAATAATCGCGGCAAAAGATCTTCCTCATAACATGAAACGACGTTTAACTTTCACTTTCATTCGCTGATATCCTGGATCGGCTACACTTGTTCAATTTTCGTAAATTTTAAACAATACTCTGAATGACCTTCCCATCAGCAGAAATTGCATTTGTACGTGACACAAAATTGAAACCTTATGCAATAATGGAAAATGGGTAATTGACGTTGTTCGCGATCAGGAGCCCTCCACGTAACGATTCGCTTCACTTTGGTAAATGAGATCAATTTTGCATGCCTTCGCCACTAGTGTCGAAAAATCCAAGGCTGGCGTCTGAGGTGGAATGAAAGTGGACGTGCTAACGATTGTTAACGCATAACATCTAGGTACTGGAATTCTTTGACATGATTGATACGTAGCAGTCGAGAATTGTTTGGGGGATACTTTTACTTTTCCGTTTCATAATGAACATAATTATGTAGCCTTTAGTATTTCAATACTTTTCGAAATAAATATTGGTACACTGTTCTGAACTTTGATGATTAACCTTTTATAGTGTCGCTGAAGCGTGGGACTATTAATTGTATTGTAATAATCTTTTATTGACAAAACGTTATATAAACTATGCACATAAAATACTTTTATTTATTTTATTTATTTATTTATTTATTCAAACCAGTAAAAAATTTACATAATGTATTACAAAATACTTCAGTAAATCCTACAGAGATATGAAGACATCTGTACGAAGGAACTGGTATCTTACATGCTAGTCTTATAAACTATAAATTACAAAAAATAAAAGAAAATTAAACTTTGCATTATTTTTAATCAAAAAAAAAAAAAAATCAGAAATATAATAATATTATCGGCATGAATAATACTTTTGTGTAATTAAATATTTTCTACAATCCAAGATCTTATTTTCCTCTTTCTATGCTTATTATTTGATTTTCCACTTAAAACCTTCAATTCATTTGGTAAGTTATTAAATAGCTTTATTGCGACAATGTAACTGTTTTTATTGCTAACAGTTTTATAAATTTTTGGTAATAAAATACTTTTATATCTAGTTCTACTATTTGACATTTCATAGACATTTTTAAGCTCATTATAGTAATATACAACAGCTTCTAAACAAAATAATTTTTCCAAATTTAGTGGAATAGGGTTTATCTCAAAGTTATGTTTGTTTATGATTTTTAATAACTTATTCTGAAGTCGTTGCAACAAATTTCTATAATTGGAATATGCTCCAGCCCAAGCAATTATTCCATAACTTATGATACTTTGGAAGAGAGCATAATAAATCAACATAAGTGTTTTGCTATCCATAAATTTAGATAATTTGTAAAATACAAAAATCAGATATTTAGTTTTATTGATTATATGTTCAATATGCCTATTCCACTTTAAATTGAAGTCAATTATAACTCCTAAATATTTACAATTTTCTACTCTGCTAAGTAATTTTCCATTGATTTTTATTTCCATATCAGTAGGTACACTATCACAGTAATTCCCAAAAACAATATAGACTGATTTATCAACATTTAAAGTAAGCTTATTTGCTACGAGCCATGTATCTATCATAGTGAGAAACTCATTCATTTTATTTTTGGCTTCTTCCCACGTTTTACCTTCAGTTATTACAGCTGTATCATCAGCATATGATACTATATCATTCTCGGTTTTTTCAGTAAGTAGATCATTGACATATAGGATAAAAAGTAGTGGACCTAAAATGGTACCCTGCGGCACTCCAGTTTTAATTTCTTTGTAGTCACTTAATACATTGTTTACTTTTACTCTTTGTTGTCTATTTGCGAGATAACTTGTTAATAATTTCAGTGCACTACCTCGTATCCCATAGCAATACATTTTATCTAATAATATTTCATGATTTATAGTATCAAAAGCCTTAGCTACATCAAGAAAAGTTACAATAACTGGTTTATTTTTGTCTAAACAATTATACAATACATTTGTAATGTAAGCTAAAGCATCTTTAGTTCCCAGTCCTTTAATAAAACCAAATTGTTTGTTAGACAATATTTTGTGCTTCTTCAAAAACTTGAAGATCCTCTCATATATAAGTTTTTCAAATATCTTTGAAACATTGGAAATTAAAGATATCGGCCTATAGTTTTTTGCCTTGCTTTTATCATTAGATTTAAAAATCGGGACTACTGCAGCTTTTTTTAACACATCTGGCCACACAGACACTTCAACGCATAAGTTGAAAATGTATGATAGAGGTTCTGCTATATATTCAGAGATAGTTTTCAAAACTCTTGAATGTATACCATCAACTCCTCCTGCTTTGTCTTTTAAGCTATTAATTATGTCATGAATTTCATCTTTACATGTCGGATTTATGAAAATACTGTGTTGATTCATATTTGGTGTGAAAATAACATAGATAATTCGAGGGTTTACTTATTTTATTACTTAAACTTATTCCGATTTCACAGAAGTATTTATTAAAGAATTCTGCTATATCATATTGATTATCTATCCTATTACCATTATCATTTATTAAGTAATCAATTCCATTATTTCTATTTTTTACCCAATTTTTGGTTAATAATACTCCATAATTTTTTATTACTATTACAATTTTGTTGAATTATATTTCTATCATATCTTAACTTGGCACCTGCTATAACTTTATCTAATATTTTTGCATACTTTTTATATTCATTTTTTAGGCTCTCATTACTTGGGTCTAGTTTCCAGATTTTATAAAGCTGTTCCTTAGTTGAACATGATACCATAATTCCATTTGTAATCCATTACTTTCTGGGTTTATTTTTACATTTAACTTTATTATCAGTCTTACGGTTTATGGATTTGAAAATACAATATTTAACCTCATTTACAAATAATTCAATTACTACGTTGGGATCATGAAGCAAAATTTCATTCCAATTACTCTTACTTGCTATATTTTTTAATTTCACGTAGTTGATGCTATGCCGAAGATTTTCAGGTTCCATAACTGTTTGTTGTTTAATAGCAACAAGTAGAGGATAGTGATCAGTAAAAATAGTACTTATCCTAATAGTTTCATAAACAAGACTATCTGTTTTAATAAATATATTGTCAATACAAGACCCTCCTCTGTCATTATCAGAGCGTCTTGTTATGTCTTGAAAACCGGGGGTGTAACCTTTCACCAAAAGATTGATCAGATGTTCCTGGCTTATCAGATTTATTTCTAATAAATCAATGTTGAAATCACCAATAATAAAATGATTTTTGCTATTTTGACAATCAAACAGGTACGATTTTAAGTCTTGTAAAAATTCAGTTTTTGGCAAATCATGCGATCTATACAAAGCAGAGATTTCAACATTTATGTTAAAGGACAATTTAATTTTAGAATGAAGAATGTTTAATCTACCATATTCAATGGTTTTTGTAGTCTCATTTAAACTTTCTTTTATATATATGACAACTCCATCAGCTTGGTTTAATCTACTATTATTATAGAAAATTTTATAACCAGGTAACTGATAGAAATGATAATATTCTAAATTCCATGTTTCAGAACAAACTATAATTATAGGTTTATTTTTTAATCTTTCTATGAGTATTTGAAGTTTATCAAAGTTTGCATTTAAACTTCTAATATTTACATGTAAAATCAAACTATCATCAGTATTAGAATTATTTTTAAAGGATAACAAATCTGGATAAATAATTTCTTTTCTGAAAATTTCATAATCTTCATCCTGAATATTATGCATTTCTTACTTCTTTTAACTGAGCACCACTGCTTCCAGAGTTATTTGAAGACGTTACCGTACTAAGTTCTCTATACACTGATTCTGATCCAATCAAATTACTTGACATACTTCTTATTGTTGACGGTTGAAAATTATCTACCTTACCAAAGTATCTCGGTATGTTTGGCATCATAGGATAATCAGTATTATCTATACTTTTTTTGATTTTATTTTTGAGAACTTGACACAGGGAACTATCAGTTGCAACGTGTTTTATATCAAATTTGGTATTGTAATGCTTATTATGATAAATACAATTTGGACATTGCATCACGATATCATTGCATTCTCTTGTCTTATGATTTCCAGCACATTTGAGACATACAGAAACATTATTACATTTTACACCACTATGTCCGAATCTGCCACAATTGAAACATGGCCTTGCATTAATGATATCATACACGTTGCAACCTTGATATCCAATGAAGATTCTTGAACCATTCTCTTTAATATTTTTATATAATATTGTATTTATTTCAACTATTGCACTTTGCCATCGTTTATTATTGGTATACATATGCAAAACTTGACATTTTTCATTAGAATTGTTAAAGTTTCTTTCATTTATGTCTAATTCTAACAATTTTTTTATCAAAATTAGCATTTTTGTCAATTCCAACTATTTTTATTTTCGGATTTAATAATTTTTCTTTCTCAACCTTGTAAATACTAGATAATTTATCTTGTAGAATATTTTCAGCATTTATAGCACTTTCTTCGTTAAGACAATGTATTGTTAATTCATCTTTTTTCTTGGTTATCTGCATATTTTTAGTTTTAATAGATTTATTTTCTAAAAGATAATGACTCACAGATTTTTTTAAATCACTCTCATCTTTAATATTTTTCTTTTTAATAATAATTTTAGGCACTTTTTTAGGTTTTGGTTTAGGAAATTTAATTGCTTCTGAGAAAGTCTTAGTAGGTTGTTGAGAAATATCTTTTTCTTTCGCAATAATATTTTTTAAGATCAAATTTTTATCCATGAGCTCAGTATTCAACTGACTTAAGAACATTATTTCCCTTTTCATACTTTCAAAGTCCTCATCTTCATACATCGCTTTATTTGGATCCGTGCTCGTTTCATTAGCAATTTCACTTAGAATCTCTTGTTTGATTTCATCTCTTTTTACGCTTTTTATAAGCGCAGTTAACTGCCTTGTATTTTCATTAAGCACTACGTCATTATTTTTTGGTGTTAAGTTGAGATCAGGGTGGTCAGGGCAGATTACTAATGTGGGGCTTAAAAATATTGGGTCACTTAGTGCTTTATAGTCACTGAGATGATAACTGTTATCGCAAATTATGCAAATTACAGTTGAAACTCTCTGTTTGGGATGACATTTGAAAGTTTTTTCTCCATCCTTATCTGGGGGCTCTTTACCTCCCGCCAAGCTGATGTGTCCCAAACAACACTACAAAAGTTGGAAGTATGCATTGGCTAGTGGCTACACCAGCTATTAACAGTTGTTGCTTGAAGCTTTTATGTTCAATAGTGCTATCACGAAATATTTATATATGTAGCAGGTAGTAATATTTGGTATCACTTTTCTAATTTTAGAATATTATCAGTTGAACCAGTGATGTAATTAATAATAAGCAAATTATTAATTACATCACTGGTTCGAAAGAGATAACATTTTTGTTATTTCACTTTTTGATTTTACTTGATTAATGATTACACTTTCGAATTCTACACGAGCAAACAAAAAACACGTCTGGTCTCTGGTAAAACACGATAACACTTACTATATATTAAAAGTTATATTGATGACGTATGGATTGCTTTGTCTGGCGGAGGTGCTGTGGGCCCCAGTTTTGCTAGTTGAGACGGGCATGGGTACCAACCTGGGGTTTTACCGTAGAACCTTCGCTCGAACCACCCACCAAGTAGACGGCTCACCGACGTTTTTTTTCCTTGTCAACAGTTTTTTCCAACATGTAGGGTAAACTGCGCTAAAGAAAAGCTTTCGCTCATACTCCGTCATTTTTGTTTCACATACCATACTAGGCTGTTGGTTGGAAACGATCGGGCATAAACAAAATCCAGAGCTATGCCTAAGTTTGCTCATTACCAGGTATTTTCTTATTACCTCCGCACTTTGTGAGAAATTTACACTGGACAACCATTAGAGAGCAAAACTTGTGCGAATTGACAATTATAGTCCCTGAAAGATACAAGGGACTCACAGCAGCTGAGAATCTCGCTCTCCTCCTGCTAGAGGATAGACCTGCCAGCTTGAAGGTGCCTCAAGGCGTAGCAAAACGTGACCTGGCCTGAAGTAATGTGTCAAACGGTTCCAGGCTAGATTCTTAGGTTGGTAGGAGAGACGTTTAGTGAATAGTCCGATTGCTCGTGATTATGAGAGACCCACACTCAGTTTGTAAATGGCATCAATTTCCAAAAAAAAAAAAAAATTTCGGCTCATTATACATACATGATTTAAACAAATTCTTCATGTTTGCAAACTTCCACTGGTGTGAATAGGAGTGCGAAAATTGATATTCGTGAGTATTTATCAAATAGGAAGGTGTATGACATTACAGAAATTCCCAGAGTGTATGCTTTTATTGCGCATTAGATAAAAACATTTCTGCGCTCAAGTACAACAAATGCAAATATGTTGGTCAATAATCCATACCATTTGAATTCTTTGTACTGTGATCGATATAAGGAGACTGTAATGAATCGGCCCTACGCCACTGGCGACGAATACATACACATTGCCACCATGTGGGTTCCTATCTCGTGTCAGTTGTGACGGCTTCCCATCCTACGTCAAGTTTTGTCGTGGCATATCAAGGCGAGTGGACAGCCACATGGCGAGCGCGAGTAAATTTGGCTGCCGGTGCAAGATATGCAACAAAACAAGAAGTAAGGAATGAAAGCGCCATATACGTCTGCATCAGTCAAGTTAGGTTATTTGCGTCGCTTATATTTTAAAGTCTCGCCTGTTTTTCGTGTGAAAATCAGGAACAGTAAAACACTGTTTTTCAAGCAAGCTGTGTGTCATTTTGACAAAAATTCAAAGGGAAGCTAGGTGAAACAATGCCACATAGAAAATAAATTATGAATCGATATTTTGATTATAGTTATTGGAAAAGGGCGATCCCATTTTACCGGTCTACTTCAAAGGACGTATGGTACAGTCTCCTTTATCAGTTTTCGGAGAAATTGGAGGCCAAACCAACGTTGATGATTCGAAAATCCAATCGAGATTCAGTTCGCGGGATAATCAGGGTTGCTGAAAGTCATTACGTCATTCAGCTGAAGTGCCCCCGATCAGCCGACGGGCCACTGGGAAAATTCAGAAAGTGTGCAAAACAGGGTAAATGGAAGGTGTGGATACTATGTGAATGTACTATACTTGAAAAGTGTCCACCCCTACGGCTACTCAATTTTGAGATGGCATCTTCTATTGTCATCTCCTCTTCAACAATCAAAAATTCAATGATCGTCCTTCTTTTTTTGACAAAACTAGTTTTTTGGCGTAGCGCAATGTATTTATTCCCAATGCTACTAATTTCTAGACGCCTCAGAAACATTTAAATCAGAAGATTTGCTAACAAAACGAATTTTTTTACACAAGTCAATCTATCTCAATAAAAGCAGTCCGTAATCATCTAGCTCAAGATATTTCTAAATCTGAAAGCAATCGAAAATCCCTCCTGCTCAAAATTTTTGTGAGTCTCTAATGATCGTTTGAAATTAAAAAAAAAACAATTTATTTTGAAAGATTTTACAATTTTGAATTACTTTATAACTTAAAACAAAAATTATGTTTCAAAATTGATCAATTTTCATGCATATATTTTTCATTAGACATAAGCTCATACATATTTTTAAACGATTATTAAATTCGAAATATTTGGTGCTGATACGTTTGTCAGTTATGTTAGTTTTAAAACGAAAAATTAAGTTACATATTACGAAATATTCCTAACGATGATGACACGATATAAATTAATAATATGCACCTGACTTTTAATAAAAAACAAGTTGGGTAGACCGACCTACGCTCATGTCAGAAGAGTTTTCTACTCAACTTACAAAATGCAATCACCAACAATGCCTAATATCAAGAAACATATCACAGAGATTTGCTCATGTAAAGAAAATCCATTGTTCAACTAACAAAAATCACTCAAATTACAAAATCCCAAAAGCATTAATGTCATCAAACTGATCTGAAAATTTTAACAAGATCAAATCAAAACTGCGGTGTCTGGTTCGATCGAATGTCCATAAAATACCAAAATAGTGTGTTCCTGTTGTTGTAATTGCAGAAATTTCAAATGGATATAACTTCCGTGAGTATGATATGAATTTCATCAAATTTACAGAGTATTAGGACCTTGTGTAAGGTTGGGCTTAAAGACATCCATACGATTTTATTGGCGAAAATGTGAAATTCGAAGATTTTACTATTATTAACTCTTACAAGCATGCTGGTACAAATATAGTACCACATTAATTGTACCGTATTTTGCACACTGGTACTTATACTGTACCACCTAAAAAATATATCACCCTTTGCTGCACGTACGCTTAAAAAACGTACCACTTGCATTAGAATGCGAGTAGCAGTGTGTTTTGTCTTTAAACATGACAAAATCTATTCTTTGAACAAGCGTTACAATTTTGACACTTCATGACTTATGGAAACACTCATTTGTTTTTTGTGGTGCAATGAAGCAAGTGCTCTAAGTGAAAGTGAAGTGAAATAAATTTGATTTGCTATATTATATTAAGAATATTAACAATAACTTTGGTAAGAACTTTATATTTACAATAAATCATACTGCAAAATGTATTGTCTTGCTTTTATTTTTTGAATTATTGCGTGGGCAGTTATTTGCACCACTATAAAAACTGTTGAATTTTATCCCGGCAAATTTCAACGTTACAGAAAATTTCTGAATTATGGATAAGGAAGCATTAGGACCTAACATAAACGATTGGGTAATGGATGATGACCTTGATGAGCATGATACTCTTCGTCTTCCATCTGACGGAGAATCAGTAATTGACGAATTTGAGCAGGATGACGACGAATTTATGTTAGAAAATAATGGGGAAACAATTGAGCTTTATATTGAAGATGAGTATGACTCCGAAGATAATATTCCACTGAGTTCTTTTGGTTCAAGGAATAGATTTCAAGGAGCTCAACTAAACCCACAATGGTTTGATACATCTTTCAATTTCGATGTTGAACCCTTTACAGAAGTAGTTGGAGTGACAGATGTGGTAAAAGACGTTGCAAATCCCACACCATTTCAAATCTTTGATTTACTTGTAACAACCAAGATGATTAAAGATATTGTTCATCAAACAAACCTCTATGCTACGCAGGAGCAACAACGGACTGGAAAAAGATTCAAGCCTACAGATACTTTAGAAATAAAAACATTTTTAGGTTTAAATTTTCTCATGGGAATCAAACCATTACCTAGCTACAGAGATTATTGGAGTTCAAGTCCTGATCTCCATGATGGTTATATTAGTCAATTTATGGCAGTAAATCGCTTTAGTTGGCTCTTGAGTCGCATACATCTCAATGATAACGCTCTTCTTCCCAACCGAACAGAATTAAATTTTGACAAATTATATAAAGTTCGGCCGTTTCTAGATGAGTTGCTACACAATTTTCAAAAATGCTTACATCCGGATGAATTTTTAGCTGTTGATGAATCAATGATTAGATTCAAAGGCAGAAGTGCAATCAAACAGTATATGCCAAAAAAACCAATCAAAAGGGGCTACAAAGTTTGGTGTTTAGCGGATAAAAATGGTTATCTTTTTAATTTCGAAGTTTATACCGGCAAAAAAGGAGACGTTGTAGAGAAAGATCTAGGAGGAAGAGTAGTGAAAAACTTAATGAAAGGACCGGAAGGAAAAAATCATCGTCTATTTTTTGATAACTATTTTACATCCTATCCTCTGCTTCTAGAATTGAAAAATAAGAGAGTGTACGCATGTGGTACAATAAACCCTACAAGGAAGCATATACCACAGATGAAGCCCGATAAAACCATGAAACAAGGCGAAGTTTATTGGAAGATGACTGCTGATGAAATATCATTGTACAAATGGAACGATAAAAGGAGTGTTCACCTCTTATCCAATTTTCATAACCCTGCCATAACAAATAGCGTGAGCAGGAGGCAAAAAAGTGGAGAGGTTATTGACGTTACTTGCCCCCAAGCCCTTATTGATTACAACGCAAATATGTTGTTTGTAGACAAATTCGATCAATTAAAATCAAACTATGAAATTGATCGAAAAAGCCAGAAATGGTGGCATCGTATATTTTTTTATTTTTTAGATGCTAGCGTTGTAAATTCCTTCATTTTGTTTAAACTTCTGGCGAATTCTATTAGCCACAAAGATTTTCGAAGGCAAATGATTGATGGTTTATTGGCAAAAAAACTAGTTTTACTTAAACGCCCAGCTAAAGTACGCAAGGACTTGAGATTAAAAAACATAAGCCTAATGTAGCGAAAGAAGTAAGACTTGCTGATTCCGCTCACCAACCTTTGCGGAGTACTCGAAGAAGATGTGCAAAATGCAGCTCGAAGGACAATTAAATTCGAACAGAATGGATGTGTACAATCTGTCAAGTACCATTATGTTTATCCAAGACAAAAACATGCTTTCAGGATTATCATAATGAGGTGAAGTATAAAAATATTCTATATAAATTAAACATTTTTTCATTCAAAAAATTTTGCGTTACAGGACTAGTGGTACATATGGTGTACCACCCATTTGGGAAGGTCCTAGACGAACAAGGACATCATTTTATGAATTTTAATTATAATTTTTTTTTTTTTTCACAAAGACAATACAAGATTATGAAAAATTTCCAAGTTTCATTTTTCGTGCAGGTTGGGTCAAAACCCAACTGATTTTTCTGTGCCGCTAAGAGTTAACAAAGTTGAACGAATTTTCACCTCTGAGGTATTTGCTATGTATTTATAAATATCTCCCTTAATAATTTTTTTCAGATTTTTAGATCACATTTTTCGTACCCCCAATGAAGCAAAAACTGTCAGTTTAAGAACTGTTTTGAAAAGCTCCCATAAAGACCTTTCATTTGATACTCATATTGGCTACCTTTGATGAATTTTTTTTTCAGGGGCCACTCCCCGGTACTATAATCATCGATTCATGGCATCAGACTTTTTTTCGAACCCTAGAGTGGTTAGAAAGCCCTTCTGTTAGGAGCTCTCTCCTGCCTCCACGACTTGTTTCACCTACGAATATTGATTGTAGGTACTCATCTTCAGTTATTCATTCAATTGAATCAAATGTTAAAAGCATGCACCATAAACGTTGAAGTTGGGGAAAAATAACTCAAAATTATTCAATCTTCGCATTTAAAACAGCCATTATTTTGTTTTACGATTATTGATACCACTAGCTGAACCGATTCTCAAAGATATTCATGATACCTATCGTTCCTGAAACTTTCATGCAAATCATAGCAAACCTGTAGCGTCTGGGTCGGTAAAAAGCGCATATTGTTCCATAGGCATATGTTTTCATAGTAATACAGCGCATATTGCTCCATAGTAATACAGGAAAATTCAAACCGCTATAACTTTGTTGAATACCATTTGATCTTTATGAAACTTGCAGGGCAGGTTTGTGTGCCAAATTTGGTTGAATTTAAGGCTACCCTTAGGATTTTATTCAAGAAAACATAAAATCGATAAATCATACTATTACTAACAAAGTTGAGTGAATTTTGACTTTTCACGTATTTGTTGTTGTTGTACTCGTAGAGGCTTACATTCACGATTTTTTTCAAATTTTTCGAATGAAAGGTGTCCAATCGCGAGGGGGTACGGGAAAAGTTCGTACATTTCCCCTTCCCCTGCCCCCATGGTGCTGATAAGTCAATTTCAAGACTTGTTTTGAAACTTTCCAACGACACCCTACTCGGCTACTAATGGTGAAAATTTTTTTTTGAAGGGTCACCTCCCTATATGGGGAGACCCCCCTTAAACCCCTTTGAAAAAATTTTCCACCCTTGAACTTTCAAGAAGTCAACACTTCTGACCTTTTTACAAAGTTTCATGGCTGTAGCCTCTATAGTTTCGGAGAAAAAGTGCTGTGACATACAGACGGACGGACAGACGGACACAGGTCGTGATTGCAATAGGGTTTTGTATTTTAGTACAAAACCCTGAAAAAGAGAATATATAATCATCAATTTATTTATATTTTTTTGAAGTAAAGTAATTGATTCTAAGTGAAGAAAATGTTTTGATTTCATTTATTAATTTGCATATATATATATATATATATATATATATATATATATATATATATAAATATATATATATACATAAGTAAACGAAGTGACCAGTGGTTTTTGATGCTTTGTCAAAAGTCACGTCCCATAATTTTTCTTGTCAACTTTCCAGAAATGTTGAGCAATTAATTACTTATATTTTTGTATAATATTTATCTAACTCATTAGATAATGATTAATATTTCAAAGTTTCTGTAAAATTAATTTAATTCTTAACTAGACCGTTTTGATTATACCCATACATTTTGTGAAAATTATTCAGACAAGTTTCCCCCCCAGTTACTTTATTTTTCGATTTATGTAATATTGAATCTTGTCAAAATTGTATTCTACCATTGATAATATTCAAATATCATTTGCAAACTAATAAAAATCAAAATTGCTAGTGTATAACTAGACTTTCCTTTCCAGCCCGCCCGTTTCTTTTCAGCAGGAGGGAGAGTGTACGGTAGGTATGCCGTTGTGAGGGTAGGGCTTTAAGAAATTCGCGGATGGCCGGTTTCGTGTCGCGAGCGGTACGCGGTACCTTAGTTTGCCTTGTCTTTTTCTTAGCGTAGAGTTGTTCGGGGTTGAATTAACGTAGTGTATTTTTCGGTACCGCGTCGGTGAACTTTAAGAACGCGAAATTGAATTAAGTTTTTTTGCTGTTGACTGAGAGAATCAAAGAAATATGGAATAACGTAGAAAAAGATGTCAGACAGACATTTAATGGTGGCTGAAATACGATTGAGCGTAATCCATTTAAAGACCTGCAACCGAAATCCTCTCCGATTTAGCTGGCCGACAAGCAGCCACCGCGAACTGGATTACGGGTGCACGGACTGGTTGACCGGTTGGTATCATTCGTTGGCACGACTCTGACTACACGTCTAGAACCGATGAGAGGTCGGTTCCGACTTCATCCGATCGAGTATAGACTGAAAATCATTACAAGACAGTTTTCATATAACCTGAAGCTTTTCTATAACCAGACACAAAGGGTCTCATCATCGACGGACATGAATCGCCTCTAAACTACCTCATTTACAGACGATGCTGTAATGTACGCCCTATGAGGGAATCGAGCTAATTCCGATTCTTAAGGAATATTCACTCACCTTCTTCGATGTTGCAATTGACGGGTGGTATGATCTTTCAATCTAATCAGATTACAGATGAAACTGCCGTTTTTGTACCCCCTTGAAAGAAAAGTTTGCTTGCTCACTTGTCTGCTTGCTTGCGATTTTGTGTGTTTGCAGGCTTTGTGTCGCGCGGATCCAGCTGTACGTAGCGACTGCAAGGAAACTAGAAGAAACCAAAGTATTTGAGGAAAATTGCTGTGTACCGAAGAGGAAAACATAACATCCTAAAATTTCAACTTAAATCGGTGGAACAAAAAAGAGGCGTTGTCTGCAACCAAATACGGTGCGTGTTGCGTCTGTAACAGTTTTGTGTTTAGAGTTTTTCTTAAAGTTAAAGAAAAAGATATATAAAACTATCCTAAGTATAGTCAAATAAGAGAACTCTGTCGTTATCCCTTGCATCAGAAAAAAAATTTAACTTTAAACGAAACCAAAAATATTGGTAAACGCTGACGTGCCAAAATTAGGAAGTTCTGACTTGAAGAAAGTAATAATTCTTACGAATAATTTAGTTTCATTGAACAAATGGAAATACTACTTATAACCTAGAAGGAACCTGACAATTTTTGATTTTTTAATATTTCAAGCAACTAATTAAAAATTATTTTCAATTTTGAAATTATTCAAAATAAGAAAAGTTTTTGTTTATAATTATCATAATAATACTTGACAGTTTAAGAACTAAGGAATTCAATTGTTTTTCCATTTCAAATGCCTGCATCAAGCATTGTTTATTACATGATAATTATTTCGCAAGTTTTTTATATTTCTTAAATATTTGAAGTTTTTCAATGTTGATGAATTATTTATAAAACAAGACTGTTCAATCGTTTATTAAGTTTGGGTGAAGAATGAATTCCCTATTGAGGAAACGCGTCAGTCAGTCAATGTTGAAAAGATTGCAGGACTAATAACCAATAAAAAGTTATAGGCCTACATAAACCAAGTTCAATCCAATCGGCTTTATAAAGAAATTAAGTTAAAATTCCAAATTTTGAAAGTATCCAGATTATTTATTTAAGTGCACTGTTGTTTTTTTTTTTGTTTTTTGGTCAAGTTTCTGCGGCTGAATTTTTAAATAATTAATTTTTAGACACTAATTCAACGTATTTTCTCTAAATTTTACACGATGATAGTGATAGTTGTTAAAAAGGGATGAATGTGTACTTACACAGACTGGTTAGAATAAACATTTAGGATAGTACAGGACTAAGAGTAGTTGTGATTGATAAATGTAAATCAGAGATGAGACGGTCAAGAAATGGATAAGAATCGATAGAAACTGCTGAACAAAGTATTTTAAACAGTAAAAACAAATTGGGTAAACAGACCTACGCTCATGTCAGAAAGGTTTTGTATTCAATTTACAAAATGCAGTCACCAGATCGAATGAAACCAAGAAACATGTCAATGAAAATTTTATTGGAAAAAATATGAAATTCGAAGATCATACTATTATTAACAAAGTTGAACGAATTTCGACTTCTGAGGTTTTTGTTATTGTTATACTCATAAATATCTCCCTTGATGATTATTTCAGATGTCCATTCGCGAAGGAAGAAACACATTTTTCATGTATTTCCCCCCTGAAGCAAAAAGTGACAGTTTAAGAACTGTTTTGAAAAGCTCCCATGAAAACTTTCATTTCATACTCATATCGGCTACGTTTGACGATTTTTTTTTCAGGGGCCACTCCCCTGTACTGTTATCATCGATTCATGGCCAATATTTTCGAATCCTAGAGTGGTTACAAAGCCCATTTGCTAGGAGCTCTCTCCCGCCTCCTTGACTTGTTTCACTTATGAGTATTAATTGCAGGTACTCATCTTCAGTCATTCATTAAATTGAATCAAGTGTTCAAAGCATGCAACTTAAATGTTGAAGTTGGGAAAAAATAACTCAAAATTATTCAATCTTCGCATTTAAAACAGCCACTATTTTGCTTGGCGATTACTAATACCACTAGCTGAACCGATTCTCAAAGATATTCATGAGACCTATCATTCCTGAAATTTTCATGCAAATCCTAGCAAAACTGTAGTGTCTGAGTCGGTAAAAAGCGCATGTTGTTCCATAGTAATACACGAAAATTCAAACCGCTATAACTTCGCTCGAAATGATTCAATCTTTATGAAACTTTCAGGGTAGATCAATCCTACAAATAGTTATCTGTGTATTGAATTTCATCGAATTAAAGGGTACCGTTAAGATTTTATTCAAGAAAACATAAAATCGATAAATCATACCATTACTAACAAAGTTGAGTAAATTGCCACTTCTCACGTATTTGGTTGTTGTTGTAGTCATCAAGGCCTACATCCTTGATTTTTTTCAGATTTTTCGGATCACAGGTGTCCAATCGCGAGGGGGGGGACACAAATTTTTCGTGTATTTCCCCTCCCTGTGCACCCCTTGAAGCAAACTTTGCCAAACTAAGACCTGTTTTGAAAAGTTCTCATCAAGACCTTTCATTTGATACCCATATCGGCTACCTTCAATGAAATTTTTTTTTCGGGGGGTCACTCCCCTATATGGGGAGACCCCCCTTAAATACCTTATAAAAAATTTTTGTAGTTGAATTTTGAAGAGAGCACCACTTTACACCTACATACAAAATTTGATGTTTCTAGCTTAAGTAGTTTTCGGGAAAAACTGCTGTGACACACGGACGGACGGACGGACGGACAGACAGGACGCGATTTTAGAAGGGTTTTGTAAAATTATTTTACAAAACCCTAAAAACGGATAATCCCTACCATCTTAAAAAATAATACAAACCATATTAATAAATAGAAAATAATACAAATGATAAAAAAATATATATAAAATGAACCATGTTAATAATTAACAGTAACCTAAATAATAATACGACATAAAACCGACCCTATTAATACTCTAACAAATGATGCAAATAATAGTAAAAAAAAAGATCCACAACAGCACCAACAACAGCTTCAACAACGTGGCCGTCCTTAATATTAAAATGATCTAAACAAGAAGAATATATTTTCTTTTTTTTTATGAATATTTCGTATAGTAACGTGGAGTTATTCGCATCTAATTATTTATTTTTTTTGTATTTTAGAAATGTGAAGTTAATATTCTTAAAGAATAAACAAAATCATTGACAATTGATAAAAATGAAAATTCACCTCCTATCATGTTTGATACCCTTGGTCCTTAAGAATATATTCATTGAGTTTAGAAATCGGTACCAGTAAAATGCCAGCATATATAAAATATATAATACATAATCATGAAAAAAAAATAACAAGAAATCATACAACCCATGTTTATAAATGATAAGTAATAGAAATAATAATAAGTACTAACTTAATATGGTACTCTCAAGAAATGTTTGATAACATAAGCACAACCCTTTTGCCAATGGCGGTTAGGATTCTACTTAATAGATTATACGGAATTTCAGGTTTTTTTATATTCTTTAAACTAATTCTTAAAAACAAAATAATGCAAGTAAGAAAAAAGACAAAAAAAGGAGCACCGTCAGAAAGACTGTAATATATATAGCGCCTTTGTTTTTATGAAATAATAAAAAAACTATGTATTGCTAACCTTAACAACGACTTTCCTTTCCAGTGGTTCCTCTTTTCAGCGGGAAATGAGGTGCAAGGTAGGTATGCCGTCGCGAGGGTAGGGTTTGAGAAAATCCGCTGAGGTCGGTTTCGCGTCGCGCGCGGTACGCGGTACCTTTGGTGTTTTCCCGTTTTATTAGAGTAGCTTTCGTCGGGATGAGTTAACGTAGTAAACTTTTCGGTACCGCGTCGGAAATTCGGGAACGCGAAGTAAAAATTAGACTTTGTTCTTTGACTGATTGATGAAGAAATACGGAGTAACGTAAAATAGGTTTCCTCTCCGTATGGTTTTGTTCTGGTGACGCGTTTGAAAACGGGCATGTATTGGTGGCTGAATATTGTTAAATGTACAAATAATTACATGTACAAATAATTCTGCGAGCTACTGTCGCAATTGTTTTCATCATCATTAAGAACGTCAACAAATGAATTTACTCGAACCCACGAGAACCCAACAAGCATGATCAACATCTGCAAGTGACGTCACTCCATTCATTAATTTGCTCGAACCTACCATGTACCTCTCGGTAGAACATTCGCCAATGTACGAGAAATGGGTGAAGAGGTAGAGACCCTATATAAAGGCGAGCTGAATGAATGGGGGGATCATCATTCATTCGACCGCGATAAGAACTGCGATAGTGTGTTTCGTAATAGTGAAGTAATTTAGAAGACAATTGCGATAATAAATTTATGGACAAGTGTTAGATTTTTTTAATAGTGACAATTAAAATTAATGAAAGTATTAACTGATTATTGTGCATTTTATTTCATTAAATAAACTCTTTTAGCTTAAATTAAAAGACATTGCGTTTTCACTTTCCCGGAACGTTAAAATTATCGGCCGCGAACCAATAACACGCGACAGTGGTGTCAAGAAGTGCGAAAGAAAAATTTTGAAAGTGAAAATTTGAACATTTTTATAGCGCACAATAGTAAAATTTAAAGAAATATTAAAAATGCCACGAAGCTTAAATTTAAAAATTAATGAATCGACCATGTCGGAGCTTAAGGAAGAGTTGGATCAGCGAAACCTGGCTATGCAAGGTACAAAGGCCACACTGATTGCACGCTTGCGTGACGCGATCGAGTCGGAAGGCGTGAATCTGGATTCGGGTGGGCTCTCAGATGCGGAGAAAGGCGCAGAAGGTGGAGAAGTAGAAACACCAAAATAGAAGGAGCCAGAAAATGCGCTAATGCAAATGTTAATGCTGATGTCATCGAGTCTGACTGCGAAGCTAGATGAACAATCAGCGAAGCTAAATGAACAATCAGCGCAGCTAAATGAACAGACATCCAGTTTAGCTGTGAAGCTAAATGAACAATCAGCGAAGCTAGATGAACAAGCGTCCGAAATCAAGGCAGACATCGCACAGAAGCTGGAAAAACAGTCAACCGAAATAAAAGCGGAGCTCAGTAGTCTCAACAGCCAAATTAAATGCGTCGAGGAGAAGGTATACCAGGTTGAAGAGAGAATCAACCTTGAGATCAGCCAGGTCAACCATGAGATGGAAAAAGTGAAAAAGGACTTGGAAGCAGCGAAGGCAGTAGTAACCGCCTCACCAGCCCCAATTATAACCGCAGCGCAAAGCTCATCTAGAAATGTGCAAGCACCAATATTCGATGGGCAAACGGTCTGGACTATTTACAAAACCCAGTTTGAAGCTGCCGCTCGCATAAATCACTGGAATGAGCAGGAACGAGCAACTGCATTGATTCTTGCAGTAAGAGGCCCAGCTGCCGAGCTGTTGCAGACGATCCCCGTTGAATTGCACTCAAACTCGAATGCTATAATGAATGCGTTCGACATGCGTTATGGAGACGATCATCTAAAGCAGATTTATCGGTCACAGCTAACACATCGAATGCAGAAGTCTGGTGAAACCCTACAGCAGCTAGCCCAAGACATTGAGCGACTGGCACTTTTGGCTTATCCAGCCTACGACCCAGAACATCGAGATGATGCAGCGACAGAAGCATTCATCAGCGCACTAAAGGACCTGGAATTGCAACAAGCCGTGCGTTTAGCTCAAAAGCAAACGGTTAAGGACGCATTGGCTTACAGTCTGAACTTTGAGGCAGTGAAAAATGTGACCCGTACCACTGCCTGGGTGCGTGAGGTAGTGACAGACGAGTGCAGGTGTGAGCGCGTGGAAATTGAGCGAGACCCGCATGTAAATGGTGCGCCTAGATGCTGGAATTGCGGAGAGAAGGGGCACCTGCAAAGAGGCTGCAAGAAGCGAAGAAAACCGAGCTATTGTCCAGGGTGTGCAGCTAGGAGGAGATCCAGACCGAGTCAGGAGCCCAGAATGGAAGCCCTTCAAACAGAGGGGTCGGGTCACATGTAAGAGCCAACTTCCTAGGGCAGAGGTTGGCTAGGAGGATTGACGTCCCCAGCACCACCATCACCGTGTCAAGACTACACCGTGGAGAAGCGGACTTTTGCCTTCCGGGTTAAGTTAACGGAGAAAACTGCACCATAACAATCGACACTGGTGCAACCCGATCGATTATCCGACAAGACCTAGTTAGACAGCAACAACTTCACAAGGGCAGAATTTTCTTACGACGGACAGCTACGGGAAAAACTGCACCTGTTCATGGAGAGGTCAACCTCCGGATACAGTTGGGAGACCTTGTGTTCAGACACAATTTTCTGGTTGCGAATATTATGGATGACTGCATTCTCGGAATGGATTTTCTGCGACCACATGGAATTACGTTGGATTTGGGCAAACGTGTATTGAAATGGCAGAATGTAGAAGTACTGATGGAGGATCCCAGCGTCCAAATTCCCAAGATGAATGTAGTGGTACGTACTGACACTGATGTACCAAATTCTCCCGAAAGCATTGTATGGGCCAAGCTTGATGGTGATTCTGGAGACCACTGATCTTATCTGATAGAGCCAACGAAGACGTCCGCATTGCGCAGTTTGATTGTAGGACGAAGCCTTGTAAGATCTTTAAGGAACGGATATGTGCTGGTTAGAGTCCTTAACACCGCAGACTCAACTACGAGCATCAAAGCGGGAGAAGTCATCGGCAGCTGCCAGCCTGTTTCCACCATCACCTCTTTGGAAGCTGCTCACGACCATCATTGCAAAAGGAGGCAAGACACAGACAAAGCCCGGGAATCAACGTCTGCAATATTGAAGCAGGTCAAATTGCCAGTGCAGCTATTCAAACGAGCCTCTGATCTGGTCACCAAGTACAGTAACATCTTCTCAACAAGCCCGGATGACCAAGGCCGAACGAGTCTGGTAACTCACGTCATAAATACACAGGGAGCCAAGCCGATTCGACAAGCACCGAGATGTCTCCCTATAGCCAAACAAGGAGAAGTGAGCGCGCTGGTCTCGGACATGGAAAAACAAGGCGTTATTGAACCTTCTGTCAGTCCATGGGCCGCGCCTGTAGTTCTAGTAAAGAAAAAGGATGGTAGCACTCGTTTTTGTGTCGACTATAACCAGCTTAACGACGTCACTAAGAAAGATAGTTACCCGCTTCCACGCATCGATGACATCATGGACACTTTAGCCGACGCAAAATGGTTTTCTACACTCGATCTCAAGAGTGGCTACTGGCAGGTAGAAATCGACAAGAAGGACCGAGAGAAGACCACATTTTCAGTTGGGACCGGATTGTGGCAGTTTGTAGTGATGCCATTTGGGCTTTGCAATGCTCCAGCCACTTTCGAACGCTTGATGGAATACGTGCTACGTGGTCTAACCTGGAAAACCTGCTTGGTGTACCTAGATAACATCATCGTCATCGGGAGAACGTTCGAAGAGCATGTGCGGAACTTAGAAGAGGTTTTCTCCCGACTGTGACTGGCAAATTTGAAACTTAGTCCCGACAAGTGTACCCTTTTCGAAGCTGAAGTAAAATACCTGGGACACGTCGTATCAGCAGACGGGGTCAAAACAGACCCTGAGAAGATTGAAGCCGTGAAAAGCTGGCCAACACCAAACAACAAGCGCCAACTACGAAGTTTCCTGGGTCTGGCAACCTACTATCGAAGATTCGTCAAAGACTTTGCCAAAATAGCTAAGGGTCTCCATCAGCTAACCGAGAAAAATCGTCCGTATGTCTGGAACGAACAAGGCCAGACAGCCTTTGAGACCCTGAAGGAAAAGCTGTGTGAATCACCCGTGCTGGCGTATCCGGAACCCGGAAAAATGTTTGTAGTTGACACTGATGCAAGCAACGGCGGTATTGGAGCTGTACTCTCCCAGCAGATCAATGGCGAAGAAAGAGTCCTCTCGTATTACAGTCAAGTTCTTTCAAAAAGTGAGAGGAACTACTGTGTGACCAGGAAGGAGCTATTGGCTATAATAGAGGCCACCAAGCAGTTCCACAAGTACCTATATGGCCAGAAATTTGTTCTTCGAACGGACCATGCATCGCTGAGATGGCTACTTAACTTCAAAAACCCCGAGGGACAAGTTGCGAGATGGATCGAAAGATTGCAGTCATACGACTACGAAATTGTTCATCGAAAGGGCGGAGTTCATGGAAATGCTGACGCCCTATCTCGTCGCCCATGTCCAGCTAACTGCAAGCATTGCCGACGGATTGAGGAAAAGGAGCCGCCCGTTGATCTGCGACTGATAACGGCTGAATTCGATGAAGGTTGGTCATCGGAGGAGATTCGAAATGCCTAGCTAGCCGATGAAGACATCGGACCATTGCTCGTATGGAAGGAGACGACTGGGCGACCTGAGTGGAAGGACGTTTCAACGCATGGCACAACCCTGAAAAGCTATTGGGCATAATGGAACTCCCTTCAGGTGGAGGGTGGTGTACTCAAGCGGAAACGGGAAACGGCGGATGGCAGCTCCTATAGGATGCAAACTATACTACCCAAAAGCCGAATCCACCATGTGGTAAAGGAAATGCATGAAGGATCCTCGGGAGGCCATCTTGGTGTTAACAAAACCTTAGCGAAATTGCGGGAAAGATTCTACTGGCTCCACGCTCGAGAAGACGTAGAGGACTGGTGTCGCAGATGCACAATTTGCGCTTCCGTCAAAGGTCCAAAGCGACGACTGAGAGGACAAATGCAAACCTATAACGTGGGGGTACCGTTTGAAAGGATTGCTGTTGACATCGCTGGACCCTTTCCTGAATCTGAATGGGGAAATCGATACACGCTGTTTGTAGCTGATTATTTCAGCAAGTGGCCCGAGGGCTACCCCATTCCCAACCAGGAAGCAACTACAGTAGCCGAACAGCTAGTGTTAAATTGGGTCAGCAGGTACGGCGTGCCTTGTGAACTACATTCGGATCAAGGCCGAAACTTTGAGTCACTAGTTTTTAGCGAAACGTGCGAGCAGCTGGGAATACGGAAAACGAGGACAACACCGCTGCATCCCCAATCCGATGGAATGATCGAACGTTTCAACGGCGCGCTCAATAAACACCTTGCCAAAATGGTTGACGAGAACCAAAAGGACTGGAACCGACATATCCCACTATTTTTAATGGCGTATAGAGCCGCTGAACATGCGTCGACGGGCCAAGCCCCAGCCAAAGTCATTTTTGGAAAGACTATTCGTTTGCCAGCCGATATAAAGTTCGGAACACCCCCTGAGAAATCCCAAACGGTCTCGGAGTACGCAAGTGATCTAAGACAACCGTTGAACCAGATACATCGGACAGTGCGAAAACACCTCGAATCGGCTACTGACCGCATGAAGACCAGGTATGATCTAAAGGCTAATTCTACTGGCTTCCAGCAAGATGACTTGGTGTGGCTTTATAACCCGCAACGGCGAAAGGGTAGGTCTCCAAAGTTGCAACATAATTGGGAGGGACCATACCGAGTTACAAAGCGAATCAACGACGTCGTATACCGAATACAGGAACATCGCAAGCCGAGAGCTAAAATGAAAATCTTGCACCTGGACCGTCTTGCCCCATATTACACCCAGGGAGAATTGACTACAAATAGTGACACATCTTTACGGGGCGAAAAGAACTGAGGTGGGGGCAGTGTTACATGTACAAATAATTACATGTACAAATAATTCTGCGAGCTACTGTCGCAATTGTTTTCATCATCATTAAGAACGTCAACAAATGAATTTACTCGAACCCACGAGAACCCAACAAGCATGATCAACATCTGCATGTGGCGTCACTCCATTCATTAATTTGCTCGAACCTACCATGTACCTCTCGGTAGAACATTCGCCAATGTACGAGAAATGGGTGAAGAGGTAGAGACCCTATATAAAGGCGAGCTGAATGAATGGGGGGATCGTCATTCATTCGACCACGATAAGAACTGCGATAGTGTGTTTCGTAATAGTGAAGTGATTTAGAAGACAATTGCGGTAATAAATTTATGGACAAGTGTTAGATTTTTTTAATAGTGACAATTAAAATTAATGAAAGTGTTAACTGATTATTGTGCATTTTATTCAATTAAATAAACTCTTTTAACTTAAATTAAAAGACATTGCGATTTCACTTTCCCGGAACGTTAAAATTATTGGCCGCGAACCAATAACACGCGACAATATTGTAAATGAGCGTAACCCATTCAGAGACCCGCGACCGAAATCCTCTCCGATCTAGCTGGCCGACAAGCAGCCACCGCGTGAATGGGTTACGGTGCACGGATTGGGTGACCGGTTGGTACCATCCGTTGGCACTACTCAGACTTAACGTCAAGAACCGATGAGAGGTCGGTTCCGCGTTCGCACGTAGACTTAAAATCATTACAAATATCACAAATAAATCCATATAATTCAAGGGATGCAAGCGGTTTCGCAAAGGATATACTTGTATTTGCTCTGCATATAAAAGGGAGGTGTAAAATTAATCATCCAATTTTGTTTTTGAAAATTTTCTCATTATATTAAAAAATAATTTTGAGCAATGAAAATCTTTTTGTATACCTTTACAATGTTTTCTGTTAAGTGGAAAAGATTATATCCATCAAGTAGCTGCCGCCAGTGTTGATACATATTTTGTCGCTTTTCCCATGACTTTCTGGAAGGTCCCCGGTGATAACTGGTCACATTACTGTCGAATATTCTCCTTAAGGTCTGCAATTATCAGAAGCTTGTTTGCATAAGCCCGCAACTTCAAGCAGCCCCAAAGAGAGAAGTCTGGGATGGTTAAATCGGGTGATCTCGCTGGCCATGCAAACTTGCCAAAACGGGAGATTACGTGACCAGGAAACGCTTCCCTCACAATATCCATTGTGGCTCGTTCTGTGTGTATGGTTGTACCATCTTTTGAATCCATATATTCACCAACACTCATTCACGCAAAAAGTAAAAAGTCGTTTATAATGGCCCTGTAGCATTCGCCAGTAACAGTGACCATATTGCCGATGGGGCCCTTAAAAAAAATACGGCTCAATCACTCCTCCGTCGTGAACGCCACACCGCATAGTGGCTTTGAGTGTATGTATTGGCTATTTGCTCATCACACGCGGATTTTCAGTGTCCCAAAAAGGAAGATTTTGCTGATTGACATAACTGCCTTAGTGGAAATACGCCTCATCACTCTTGATGATTTTCGATACAAAATTGCCCTGTACGTTGTTGAGATTGACGATGGCTTGACAGTAACTGACTGATGGTGAGCAAGTATGGACTTTTTACGGGAATATGGATAAGACTTTCACTAAAACTCGCTGTAGGGTCTACTTGTTGATGCCCAATTGCATGGCCCGTCCTCTAGTTGATGTTTCATCTTTCTTAGCGTCATCGGCAGCGACAGCCGCGACATTCTCGGTCGAGTAACCAGTTTGATGGCGTCCGCGCCCGGCAAAATCTCATGTGATTCCAGTCTGTTAGAGTAGAGCAGCTAAGTGCCGGATTGTTTGCCCAGTTGGCGCGACACGATTCGGAAATCAACATCGAAATACACGCTGCGCCAACACCACTGACCGATTATTGGTCAGAAAATTAATGCAATTATTCCACGCTCTTGCGGAGTATAGTACTCCATTGCTTCTCCATTTGTATACTACACCTGCATAGTTCACAAATATCCAATATGATTCATGTTCGACGCCATTCGCAAAAGCTATAACATCTTCCGGTAGGGTGATTTATTTTGCGCCACCCTTTATAAAACAATCTTCCAGAGATAGTTAAAAAAGCGAAATCACCAATTGTTTAAAAAAAAAACAACGAATACTTAAGGAATTCAAATTAACGATAAGTTCTGAGGGTTGTTAATACAGTATCTTAGGGCATTTAGACACTATCGTCGATATACTTAAAGATATGTACCTAGCTATTTTTTATAAACTCAAAAATTTTTTACTGCATCTCATTATAATAATTTTTTTTAATCTATGAAAACTGTTCTTAAATTGAGCTAGACCAGCAAGAAAGGAGTACTTCACAGCATTTTGTGTGCTCCATACCGATGTTTAAACATTGCCTGTGAGGCAAGCTTAGGAGTCCACGAGATGTGAAGTGCAGATCGCACGAGCGATGTGCGACGATGAAAGAGTGATGGAGGGATTGTTAGGGGAAAAAAATATTCAAATATGATTCAAAATGGCACTTCTCGAAATGTTCTCAAAGCAATCGCCCATGTGCCCACAGCGAATGCATTTAAGCTCTCAACTGGCCACACAACCATATGTCATTGAAGTTTAATTGAGTGGATCTGTTAATATGAAAATCGATTGTTAAAATGAAAACCGGAAGTTTAAATAAGGACTTAAATCAATAAAAAACGAGTCAATCATGAATCAATGAATTTCTACTACATATGTTGTTTAGTACATATGTTTCAAAAGCGTTACAGTCCTGTGTACCAGCAGTTTCCTCAGAATAAGTGGTTTAGAATAATTGATAATTTAGAGAAACGGTTATACAAAATTTCTATCAAATTACTTCCTCTTTCTACAATTGTAGCAATAGAGTGCATACACAAGCATCGCAAGAGTTGAAATCTCCAGCAAGTGCTAGAATTAGGTAGAAACTAGAAAATTTGCTAAATAGAGAGATTAAATTTATTTCAGGAGTTAATCGTCTGTATAATTCGGATGCAATTATTAATTTGAAAAATTTTACATTTTCATCGAAGAATCTTTTACATTTCTTAATACCGTTTGCTTTTTAGCAGAAATGTCCTCTCAACGGCAGCGTGGCCGAGCGGTCTAAGGCGCTGGTTTTAGGCACCAGTCCGAAAGGGCATGGGTTCGAATCCCATCGCTGTCAGATTTTTTGACTATTAATTCTTTCAGCCACACTTATGTGAAGAAAGCCACAGTGAAAAAATGTTGAGCATGTCTCTGATAGAATACAATAAATATGAATAAAGGGAAAAATAAAATTTACCACTTTAGAATTTCGACTTATGTGGTGGTTAGGTTATTAACCACTTTGGTGATTTCCATAAATATCGAATGTATAGCATGAACCATGTACTTTATTGCTTTTATAAATATTTATGATCAGAAATCAAAATTATAAGATGAATTGATGCTTTGGGCTGGCGGATAGGATGGTTTGCACATAGTTGCTTTACACGGTAGCACCGCGTCAATGGCTCCAATTTAACTCTCATACCGTCTCCGTCCTGGTAAAACCTTGGCAGGCCTCGGAGTACGTTTGGAGTTCGCACTATTGTGTTCGTGGTGTAGGTTCGGTTGAGACGGACTCTCGATTAGCGCTGATTTGGCTCTGAGTACTTGTTCTTACTCTGCAGAGGTAGCCATGGGGACAAAAAGGTGACTACACATGCAAACAGAGGTAGGGGTATCCAGAGAGGACCCAATCAAACTGGAGCAATTTCAACTAAAGCATAAAAATATTAAGTAAAACTATCAACTACGACAATGAATCATAGCCTCGATGTTCACACCGCATTGAGAACTGTACTAACGAAGACCTATACTATGACAGTAAATACGTAAAAAATGGAAAACATTCAAAAGACTTCAATGAATGTGAAAATAGGGTGTAGCCTCCGAATTCTTTGAACCTCCATCGATTTTCATAAAAATAGGTGAGTAGCTAGAGTATGCCTTTAATGTTAAAAGTAAAACAGTGCCACCTTGTGCCTTTTGAATTTTAGGGGTTTAATCCTCCTCTTCTGAAAACATGCTTATTTAAGCATTTTTCAGTGAACACATTATTTAGTTATAAAGAACAAATGTTCTTTGATATTTCCAACCTTTAAAAATCACCCCTTAAGTCGCAAATAACGAAAAAATTTTTGCTTTGTCTGCCTGAAATATTAAATCACACATTAAGAATTTACAAAACATTGTTTACTGCGTATGATTTATTGATATATCATGAATTTTTAACCCGTCAAAACCAGCCTTAAATATTAAATCGCTCATTAACAATGCCACGCAGTCCACATTCCCTTCGTGTTATTTTTCAAAAACTGCTGCCAATTGTTGAGTGAGTGCTGTTTCTCTCGCGGGCAACCATCTCCCTTGCCTTCTTGCTTCGACGCAAGTAAGTAGCGCGGCACTCTCTTCCAGGGAGGACAACAGGTATCATGCCTGCAATAACTCTCAGCGCCGAGCCAGTGACTATTTGATATGAAGATGCAATCCGCAGTATTCATCTTCTCTGTACCTATGTCAAACGTTTTCGGTAAACCTCCTTATTGAGAACGTTGCCCCATATTTCTACTCCATACAGTAGCACTGACCCTAATGCACTCATCAAGAGGCGTCTTCTTGATGGGTTGGGTGCCTCTACATTGGCTAGAGTCAACTCAGAACAAATACTCCTGAAGCAGCCTTTCCAGCCATTGCGCTGATTTGCTTAGAAAAACTCATCTTTGAGTCGATCAGTATTCCCCAGGTACTTGACCGTTGGCTTCGGTTCGATTAGTATGGCTCCAATACTGGTCACCATTATCCTAGGCATTCTTTTCTTGTCAAGATGACTACTCCAACTTTCTTCAGTGCTAGGCTGAACCCACGAGCAGTCATCACTCGGCGCATGAGCATACCTAGCCGAAGTTGCGCTTATTCAATGGTTTGCCCAGTGACTAGGGCCGCAACATCATTGTTTATTATTCTAATTGCATCTCAACTTTCCCACATTCCATAACATTAATTAAAAGCCTATATTTTATTGTTCTACTTCCAATTTACCTCATAGAACTCATAACTGTGATATAAAACGTACATATTCATGTTCTCATAAATTTCTAACCTAAGATTAATGCCACACGATAGTCGTAGCCAAAACAATGTTGGTTCTCACCACATTTCATATATTCTTGTACGTTCCCAAGATTTGTCTAAATTAGCTTTGTAAGCATAAATTATGTACAAATTCACCTGTGTTAAAATAAATTATTCAGTATTCAAAGTGCAAATAACGAGTTTGCATTCATTTTGGTGACCCCGATAAGAGAATTTCCAAGCCATATAATCAGGACCTAGTGTGAGGCTGGACTAAGGTGCTCTATTATCCTGGCTTTGCAATAGTCGAGCTCAATTCCGCAGAGTGAACTTTGTTTGAGTGGGCTCACATCACCACGAGGGATTGCACTTTCCAACGACGCTCAGGTGACCAGGAAGCCAGCGATATCTTCGTCTCGCTTCAACACCATGAGAGATTGCACCTTCCGACGACGCTCAGGTGAGCACCAGGAAGGAAGCCAACGATATCTTAGTCTCACCTCAACACCACGAGGGATTTCCACCTTCCGACAACGCTCAGGTGAGCACCAAGAAGGAAGCCAACGATATCTTCGTCTCGCTTCAACACCTCGAGGATTAGCACCTTCCAACGACGCTCAGGTGAGCACCAGGAAGGAAGCCAACGATATCTTTGTCTCGCTTCAACACCACGAGGGATCGCCCCTTCTGACAATGCTCAGGTGAGCAGGAAGCCAACGCTATTTTTGTCTCGCTTCATCACCACGAGGAATTGCACCTTCCAACGACGCTCAAGTGAGCACCAGGAAAAAAGCCAACGATATCTTCGTCTCGCTCCAACACCACAAGGGATTGCACCTTCCGACGACGCTCAGGTGAGCACCAGGAAGGAAGCCAACGAGTTCTTCGTCTCGTTTCAACACCACGAGGGATTGCACCTTCCAACGACGCTCAGGTGAGCACCAGGAAGGAAGCGAATGATATCTTCGTCTCGCTTCAACACCACTAAGGATTGCACCTTCCGACGATGCTCAGGTAAGCACCAGGAAGAAAGCCAACGATATCTTTGTCTTGCTTCAACACAACGAGGGACTAGGACCTTCCGATGACGCTCAGGTGAGCACCAAGAAGGAACCCAACGATATCTTCGTCTCGTTTCAACACCATGAGGGATTGCACCTTCCAACGACGCTCAGGTGAGCACCAGGAAGAAAGCCAACGATATCTTCCACACCATGAGGGATTGCACCTTCCAAAGATGCTCAGGTGAGCACCAGGAAGAAAGCCAACGATATCTTTGTCTCGCTTCATCACCATGAGGGATTGCACCTTCCAATGACGCTCAGGTGAGCACCAGGAAGAAAGCCAACGATATCTTCGTCTTGTTTCATCACTACGAGGAATTGCACCTTCTGACAACGCTCAGGTGAGCAAGAAGCCAACGATATTTTCGTCCCACTTCATCACCACGAGGGATTGTACCTTTCAACGACGCTCAGGTGAGCACCAGGAAGGAAGCCAATGATATCTTCGTCTCGCTTCAACACCACGAGGGATTGCACCTCCCGACGACAATCAAGTGAGCACCAGGAAGGAAGCCAACGATATCTTTGTCTCGCTTCAACACCACGAGGGATTCCACCTTCCAACGACGCTCAGGTGAGCACCAGGAAGGAAGCCAATGATATCTTCGTCTCGCTTCAACACCACTAAGGATTGCATCTTCCGATGACGCTAAGGTGAGCACCAGGAAGGAAGCCAACGATATCTTCATCTCGCTTCAAGACCACGAGGACTAGCACCTTCCGATGATACTCAGGTGAGTACCAGGAAGGAAGACAACAATATCTTTGTCTTGCTTCAACACAACGAGGGATTGCACCTTCCGACGACACTCAGGTGAGCACCAGGAAGGAAGCCAACGATATTTTTGTCTCGTTTCAACACCACGAGGGATTGCACCTTTCAACGACGCTCAGGTGAGCGCCAGGAAGGAAGCGAATAATATCTTGGTCTCGCTTCAACACCACTAAGGATTGCACCTTCCGACGACGCTCAGGTAAGCACCAGGAAGAAAGTCAACGATATCTTTGTCTTGTTTCAACACAACGAGGGATTAGGACCTTCCGACGACGCTCAGGTGAGCACCAGGAAGAAAGCCAACGATATCTTCGTCTCGATTCAACACCACGAGAGATTGCACATTTCGACGACGCTAAGGTGAACACCAGGAAGGAAGCCAACGATATCTTCGTCTCGTTTCAACACCACGAAGATTAGCACCTTCCGACGACGCTCAGGTGAGCACCAGGAAGAAAGCCAACGATATCTTTGTCTCGCTTCAACACAACGAGGGATTGCTACTTCTGACGACGCTCAGTTGAGCAAAAAGCCTGTGATATTTTCGTCCCGCTTCATCACCACGAGGGATTGCACCTTCCAACGATGCTTAGGTGAGCACCAGGAAGAAAGCCAATGATATCTTCGTCTCGCTTTAACATCACGACACTCAGGTGAGCACCAAGAAGGAAGCCAACGATATCTTCGTCTCGTTTCAACACAACGAGGGATTAGCAATTTCCGACGACGCTCAGGTGAGCACCAGGAAGGAAGCCAATGATATCTTCGTCAAGCTTCAACACCACGAGGGCTTGCACCTTCCGACAATGCTCAGGTGAGCACCAGGAAGGAAGCCAACGGTATCTTTGTGTCGCTTCAACACCACGAGGATTAGTACCTGCCGACGACGCTCAGGTGAGCACTAGGAAGAAAGCCAACGATATCTTCGTCTCGCTACAAGACAACGAGGGATAAGCACCTTCCGACGACACTCAGGTGAGCAGGAACCCAGCGATATTTTCGCCTCGCTTCATCACCGCGAGGGATTGCGCCTTCTAATGACGCTCAGATGGGCACCAGGAAGGAAGCCAACGATATCTTTGTCTCGCTTCAACACCACGAGGGATTGTGCCTTCCAACGACGCTCAGGTGAGCACCAGGAAGGAAGCCAATGATATCATCGTCTCGCTTCAACACCACGAGGGATCGCACCTTCCAACGACGCTCAGGTGAGCACCAGGAAGGAAGCCAACGATATCTTCGTCTCGCTTCAACACCACGAGTATTAGCACCTTCCGGCGACGCTCAGGTGAGTACCAGGAAGAAAGCCAACGATATCTTCGTCTCGTTTCAACACCACGAGGGATCAGCACCTTTCGACGACGCTCAGGTGAGCAGGAAGCCAGCGATATTTTCGTCTTGCTTCATCACCATGAAGGATTGCACCTTCCGACGACGCTCAGCTGAGCACCAGGAAGAAAGCCAGCGATACAGGTATTTTTGCCTCGCTTCATCAACGAGGGATCGCACCCAGTGGCGGCTCCAGAGGGGGGCCATGGGGGCCATGGCCCCCCCGACAGCTCAGAAAAATTCTTTTTTTCGTATTTCAAATTGTATATAAAATTATGTTTGACCCAATATCGGAAAAGCCATTTCGTACAAGATTTGCAAAGACGAAACTTATTTCTTTATTTCTATATAATATTAACTTATAAACACCTAATTCAAGTTTACATTTTTGGGTTATTATATAGAATACCTGCATCAGCGGCAATTTTACTACGGTTTTTAACAATAACAATTGTACATTTATTTGTTTCTCCGTTTTAAAATGGAAATTCATCATCAAAATTGATCAAAATAAATTATTATCTACGATAGCGAGATCCGAATTGGGCCTTGTCGACTTTGCACGACCGAAACCGATATCTGCCGAGAGTCAATGGAGCAACGATCTTGCAGTCCCTATGTCGACACCAATGATATTATACTGAGAGGTAGTGAAGGAAAACTATCGATAGCACTATCGACACTATCGATAGTATTTCACTATCGCACCACTATCGATAGTCCCCTGTACTATCGAATGTTTTCGTTAGTTTAAGAATATGTTTGGAATTGGAATTTTACAGCCCAAAAAGAAAAAGAATGATTTTATTCTTTTTCTTTTTGGGCTGTAAAATTCCAATTCCAAACATATTCTGCTAAAATTTGTTCCATTTGCGTTTTCCATTTTAGTTGTTTTTACCTAACATCACATTGAAATTCCATTCAATCATGTTCAATCAGGGGTGTCGTTCTAAATTTCCCCAAAAACTAATTTGAGAATTCAATGAAAATTAACCTTTAAGGGCAGAATGGCAGCTCTTTAAACTATCGCAGTGGCCTTCAAATGCATTTGTTTATCTTACCGGTCGTTTTCGTTCCTTTTTTACTCATCGCGCGTGCAGTTTTTTGTCCATTGAAATTGTCATTTCGTTGAAATTAAAATTTTTAAAAAGTTATCATTTTCTCATTCTCAGTGGAAAAGGGCTCGAAGCATGCTCGAAGCATGCTCGAAGCCTCTGTTGTGTTTCAAAGTGATTTTTACTGTTGTGTGTTTGTTTTGTCTCCGAGTCCTGATGGATTCCAAAAATGTAAGTTCTGTGTTAATATATAAATATGTTTAAATATATATATATATATATATATATATATATATATATATATATATATATATATATATATATATATATATATATATATGTATATATATATATATATATATATATATATATATATATATATATATATATATATATATATTTATAAATAGATATATATACATATATATATATATATTTATAAATAGATATGTATACATATATATATATATATATATATATATATATATATATATATATATATATTTATATATAAATATATATATATATATATATATATATATATATATATATATATATATATATCTATATATATATATATATATATATATATATATATATATATATATATATATATATGTATATATGTAATTTTTACGTATATTTTTTCAGAATATACCTGGAAAAATTACGAAAAGGCAATCCACCAACCCAATTGAATCTTACTTTGGAAAATAACCTAAACAAAATCTTGAAAGCAGCCTATTAGAACCACAGCCTTCTACGCCCTCGTGTCCTGATATAAATGTACGGCCTCATATTCCAAAAACATCTGAGCAACCTACAAACGATGACTTCTTAAATAATTGTGAAGCTCCTGAAGACACTGGCATGCTTCTGGGACCATATATTTCTTCTTCGGGCGTTTCTTCTATTCCCGATTCAAGTAACCTCTTATCGACTTTTGATATAGGAAATTATGTTGGTAAACCAGCTGATAAATTTACTAAGTTCGGCGTGCTACAAAACCATTGGCAACCTCCAAAAGATTACTCATTTCCATTTTCAATTCACAAAAAGGGTGGAAAAGAGGTGAAGCGATACTTGGGAAGGAATCATTTGGAAAGTAAACACTGGCTTGTTCTATCTGACGTACAAAGAGGGCTTTATTGCAAGTATTGCGCCCTATTCTCCGAAGAGTACAGTGGCCACAATAAAGCTCTTCATTTGCAATCGTTTGTTACAAAGCCTGTTACCTCATTTGCAAAGCTGTTAGGGAAAGAAAGTTTCATAGAAAATCATGAAAAAAATGTTTACCACAAAAACAGCGTCGAAATTGGTAAAAATTTTATTAAAGCAGTTATAAATCAAGTAAATACTCAACGGCTTCAACAAGTCATAGAAAATCGAGTAAGACTGCGGCCAATTGTTGAAACAATCATGTTTTTGGGTCGACAAAACATACCATTGCGTGGCCACCGCGACGACGGTCAGCTTTTAGAACCCGAACCCGCACTGACCAACGAAGGAAACTTTAGGGAGCTCCTCAGATTTAGAGTAGCGTCAGGAGATGGCATCTTAAAGAAACATCTAGAAAACACAAGTTTGAGAGCGACCTATATTGGGAAAAATACACAAAATCAGCTTATTGAATGTTGTGGTGAAGAAATCAAAACTGAGCTCATTAACAGAGTAAAACAGGCTGGATGCTATAGTATCATCTTCGATGAAACAAGTGATTTATCGCATACATCACAATTATCCTTAACTATCAGATACATTTGCAACGGGCTACTAAGGGAAGATTTTTTCTGTTTTATTGATGTCCATGAAAGTTTGATTGATTTTATGGAGGACAAAAGTGCGGAGCCCAAAATTAGTGGTGAAATGTTGGGAAAGATAGTTGTTAAACTAATCAAAGAAGAACATTTGGATATCAAAGAATGTATTGGAATTGGAACTGACAGCTGCAGTGTGATGTCTTCGGATGTTAAGAGTGCCGTCTCCGAAATCTTGAAAGAAGCTGTTCATGCTGTTAGATGTCCCTGTTTAAATCATGGATTGAACAACTCATTATCTAAATGCAATAACGTTCAAAGTGTACGGAACCTAGTCGGCACCATAAAGTCTGTCGCTGAGTTTTTTTCATCATCTGCAAAGATAAACACGGTTCTCGGAAGTGCACTGAAAAAAAGAAATGAAGACTTAGAAGAATTTAAGGGCACCAAATTATCAAGTCTGTGTGAAACCCGATAGGTAGAGAGGCATGACAGTGTGATCAAGTTTCAAGAAGCTCTGCCTTATATAGTTAAAGCTCTTGTATCCATTTCTGAATGGTCAGAAATTAATACTTCATCGAAAGCCAACGCCCTGAAAAAGGCTCTCTGTGATGTGCATTTCATCACAACACTACTATCTTTAATAGATGTTTTGAAACAGACTCTCCCTTTGAGTAAGATGCTTCAATCTCCTGCATTAGATTTGAAGAAAGCTTCTGATGTGATTCTCGATACCATTTCAGTTTTAGAATCAAAGCGAAAAGAATGTGGTGTTGTATTTGCAAAGATTTTTGTTGAAGTGAGAAATTTATGTTCGGATTTAGACGTCAAAGTAAAAATGCCACGATTAGCTGGTGTCCAAAGAAATCGACCGAACTATGCAACATCTGATCCGGAGGATTTTTTTAAAAAATCCATATACATTCCTCTCCTAGACAACATTGGTTTTGACCTTAAGTCTCGTTTGCCTAAGGACACCGTAGAATGTTTCGGACTTCAACTGTTAATGCCAACAAGTATCGTGAGAGAGCCTGGGCCACCACACCAGTCAGAGCCGATACAAGAGAAACTATGTGCACTGAGGGACAAATTTTCACCGATACTCGGTCTAGAAAGCAGTCAAGTCCAAGCTGAATTCGACTTATGGAAAGCTAAATGGATTAGAGAAAAACCGTCTGGTGTAAAAGTGCCAAATACAGCACTTGATGCATTAGAAGCTTGCGACGCAGATATTTTCCCATCAATTCATGGTTTGTTGAAGATATTTTCTACTTTGCCAGTAAGTGTAGCGTCTGCTGAAAGGTCGTTCTCCACGCTGCGTAGGCTGAAGACGTGGTTAAGGTCGACAATGGGTGAAGAAAGATTAAGTGGACTTTGTTTACTTCATACACACCGAGATGTAGAGGTAGATATTAACAAAGTGATTGATAGATTTGCTAAGTCTGGTAACAGAAGGATGGATTTTGTAATTTAGTGTTAATCAATTATCTAACTAATGTAAATATTTGTAACATAAATAAAACATTTAATGTTTATTCTGAAAGTGGTACTTATTTCCAGTTTGTGTGGATTGAAATAGGTTTTTAACTACCCAGACCATAGAGTAAGTAATTGATCTGTTAAAATACTTTCTGGCATTCAAGACTTGGAATGATAACATATCAGGCTGAACTAAACGTACAATCAAAACAAAGTTGAAGTACATTTATGTGACTGTAATGTTCAACAAAAAAAAAAATAATAATAATAATAAAATAATAAACAAATTTCTTAATCATGAAATTATTACAATCTATAACAAAGTGTTAATAAAAATGTATTGGAGGGGGGGGGGAGGAGACTAAAAGTTCCAACCAAACTTTCCCGTACACGGCCCCGCCCCCGAGAAACTCTCCTGGAGTCGCCCCTGATTGCACCTTCCCGTCGACGAACAGCAGGAAGTTTAACAACAGTTGCATACGCAAGTTATAGAATTAATCATCATTATATTTAATTTTCTCAGCTTGATATATTCAAACTCTATACATATATATTTATATACAATATAAGAACACGTTTTGCGTTGCTTATCTCTAGCCCCCACCTTTCCCCTTCTTTTGGTCATAACGACGTCATTTGTGTTGGTAGAACTATAAAGCTAGATAATCATGGATAAGTTATTTAAACCTCAGTCGAAATTGGGAAATGCCATTGAGAAAAGGCAAGAAAACTATGGCAAATCTTCCACTTTGAGAAGAATATTGCGATACTTACAAACGCAATTTGATTTATTGGAATCTGAGTGGGCCAATTTCAGTGGGGACCATTTGGAATTATCAAAGTTTGAAGATATGAATCTCAGCCACCCTTATTTTGAAGAAGATTTCTTCAGGGGTGTAAGGGATGCATACTCAGAACTCAAGGCTGAACTTGGGCATCAAATTAAAAACTCCACTTTTGCTGACGAAATGGGATCAACACACAATGATTATGTGCAGAAGAAAATTAGGACTCAAGAGTCTATGATGAGCTCCCTTGAAAGCTGCCTAGATATCCTAGAAGACTTTTTGAAAACTCCTCGTTCAAAAGCGTTTTAATGCAACATTCCTCCAACATATCCAACTGTTGGCAATTAATAACTACTAACCATTACGAGCTTCTGGCAGAAGATATGGCCCTTTACAATAATAACCAATATTCAGGTTGCAGGGAAAATATAATGATATAGCAATCAAATTATTAGAATTAAGTAGTCCATCTGAAAACTGTGCCAGCTCTCAACAAAATACGTCCTCCCAAAGTATGGTCCGACTTCTGAAAATAACAATCACCGCTTTCATGGGAGATTACGCCAAGTGGCAACAGTTTTATGATCTGTTTACAAATTTGATTCATCAACAACCAATAGCTCGCTCTCGAAAAATGGTTTACCTTAACTCTAATCTCTCTGGTGAGCCAAGTAGACTCATTCAACATCTACAAATTTCAGAACAAAACTAAGATATTGCTTGGGGAATACTTAAAAAATGCTATGATAACAAGATCTAATCGTATCAGCCTTCATTGTTAGAGTATTGACATTTAATAATATGTCGGCTAAGTCTTCAATAGGAATCAAACAGCTTCACGACATAGTTAATGAAGCACTATTGGGTATCAAAAGTCAAAGAATTGACAATCATCGAAATAGTCGATCAAGTGCGACTCACATCGTGTCCCTAGTCTCAGTAGTCCATTACCAGATACGGTCCAATGGTCTGGACAAGGATAGATCCCTGGGCTCTCGTTGGCCCAGTATCGAGTCGTAAAACAGGCTTTGGTCTTTCTGGTAGTCGCTTCGAGGCTACATTAAATATTCTGGAACTTGATGGAAAGTTTTCAGCCACCTTGCCAAGTTGAAGGCGTTCCTTACGTCAAGTATCACCAACAGAATGATCCGTCATTTGGTGCGGCTATATACACCTGCCTTTTGGACCGCGCTCATCACCTTTGCAATTGCATTAATGGTGTAACGTTTTATTCTTAAGTTGTACTGCTGAGGAGATCGATCTCCAGCAACACGAATCGCGTCAGTGAGCCTTTCCTCGATGAGTATTTCTAGCGCTTTCCCAGAACTCTCTAGCATGCATAATGGGCAGCATGCAAATGGAGCTCCGGGACTCCCCTTCGCCTGCAGATCAGAATGAGCCTCGCTTCCTTCTATCGTGTCGAGAAAATCCCATCCCATAGGCAAGCGTTGAGTTTACTGAGTAGCCAGTCAGAACAATGGTGACAGCCAAGCTTCAACACCTCAGCTGGAACACCAACTGGGCCTGGAGCCTTCCTAGCTTTCAATGAAAGGACTACCTCTTGCGATTTCGAATATGTGAAGAGTGGGCACACGATTGCTATTTTAAAATGGACACCGGCAACATGAATGGGATAGGCGGGGAAGAGTGCCCGCACTATCTCGTCCATATTTACTGCATCATATATGAAAGGCTTCCGTAGGACATAAAGTCTCCGCATATCTAGATTGTAGCCAAGACACCAATGATCCTTATCTACATTGTCCGCTAGATCTCACCATCAGTGAGCCTTGCTGGACAGACATTACCAGGCTGACTTATATGCTGCTACCCGTTTGCATGCCTTGTGACGGTTCCGTGCCCGTTGAGCCTCACGCCGCAGCTTGTGACACTCCCCTCGCTTTTCAGAGATTTCAGTCGACCACCAGTACATTGGGGCTTGCGATGCCGGGTTTTTCATTGCAAACTTCTTGAGCTGCCAGTTCTTCCATCCCCTGCGAATCACCATGCAGCCGGTTACTTGGCGTGAGCATATCAACGAGCCTCTCGATGTCCAGCCTTTTGATGTACCACCCAGTTGTAGAAGGTCAAAACCGTGAACAATAGGAGACAACATCATGGATCTCAAGCAAAACACACTGAAGATCACTGGCTGAGTAGTCCTTTAATATTCTCCGATCGTGTATTCTTCGTACTAGGGACTCCAATGTGAAAAACACATTCAGTATGGGAGTAGTCCTTTAATATTCTCCGATCGTGTATTCTTCGTACTAGGGACTCGAATGTGAAAAAACCATTCAGTATGGGTCGTTTGTAGATAATATGGCGGAAAATTGGCGTATTACCGATATTTAGTACGATGAACACCGTCCTTACCAGCATTACTAGCCTCCGTTTACGCTGTGGATCTGTTCGGAGGCATGCTCTATTCGATTGCCTTAGCGTTGAAGTTTCCCTAACGAGCAAGCTGCCACCTGTGTTCTAGACAATGCCCTCCAAAGCATTAAGCTTGGCATGGAAAGATGATATCAGTTTATTTAGTGTTATGTACATTCTAAAGAAGTAGGTCGCTAAGCACCGAAAATACACAAAACCATCCCCCGGTCCACAGTTCTCCGCCTCAAAATCATTGTTCTGAACTCTGATGGTGCTAGTACCAAGTTCATGAAGATATCATTATGTAAAAATTTTATCTGCACACTCAGCAGCAAAAAATTGGCTTTCGTGTACCTCGCAAACTACACATGCAGGTTTTAGGTGTGCAGGATACGGGACGTCATAGCACTGATTTTGCATTGGCTAGGGCTTTCAGGATCTGGTCTGAGATCAGAACCCTTGCAAAGGATACAGTATTTCTCCTCTGTACACTCTTTTCTTTTTTGTCCCATTTCATTACATTTGCAGCCTAACGAACTCCTATCGAGTCTTTTGCGCACTTGTGCTGTGTGACCTTAGCCAATGCATTTGAAATATTGAAGAAGCACTGCTCTTCGCCGTATCCTACAGGAGCCCACTCTGTTTTTAGTTTGCCCTAATTAAGGAATTGTTCAGTCATGCGTTGTTCCCTATGGTTTTCTTGCGTCTGCCTTGCTTTCATCCTGCCCACGCTAGAGAGCTACCTTTAAATGGCCTCTTCTTCCTCAGCCAAGTCTGTGACGTAGCCAATAGCTACAGTTGAGCTATTCCCGAGGATTTTCTTTACTGTTAGCCTCTGCTCTGAATTCGACAAGTACCTGGCCCGATCCCGTTGGTTGTACAGCTTTAATAGAAGTGTTGGTGTTTTCAGGCCTCACATTCCCCTGATGCCCCGCAATATTTCTGGGTAGAATCGGCCATGCTGGGGTTTTATGAGCGTTGCCTGCTGCTGGAGGTTTTTGTCGGGGATTCTTTCTCTCCTGTTTCCCATTAGGTCTTTTTTCTTGTAGGTCGCCCGTGCGAACTTTATTTTCTGGCCCTTTTTGAAGGAGTTTCTTTGCGGTTTTCTTCGCTCGTTTTGTCAGCCCTATCTACAACCCCTGTTCTAGCATTCCACACCCATCAAATGTCTCTTCCTTCTTACTTTCATCCCAATCTCCTTCAATTGGGCTAGATGCTATTGTTTTATTAATGTTTGATGCAGGAGTTATCTGCGCATGCCCTTTAGGCTCAGCTCTTAATGCTTCTTTAGCCTTCTGGTCCTATTTGGCCTCTAACCAGCTTCTCCGGTAATGCCACCTGCAGTTTATTAGCTCCTCTAGTTCAAGGAGTTCAATCTTTACTCTTTTGCTGATTTTTGGTGCGTCGATTGCAGATTTTATTCTGCTTATGACATCTCCCGCTTTTCGGAATAGCCTTTCTTCTTCACGTTTGTACTTTTGTGAACTCCTTTCTTCGAAGATGTTATCAACTTCCGTTTCCGAGTATAGTACTTCCGCCGCATTTTCGACTGTGGGGGTGAAATCATACAATGGATGATTCGTTATTATTTCGGTCAATTTGATAGCGATCGTAGCAGTGACCAACGATTTCTCGTTTTTTTTACATTTTCCTCTATCAGTCAAACCTCTGGCACATCCTGCAAGGTTTTCCGCTTTTTCTTTTTAGGGTGTTCTGGCGTTCACCTCATTTTTTTGCCGCGCTAGAATGCCGCGAAAATTTCACTCTGGACAAGGCTATCTGTCAATTCCTGGTTTTCGTCCGTCTTTGCTGTCATTGTATTCATCATTGTTTTTGTCATCGTTAGTGGCATTCCCGATGTGCTGTAAACATCGTGGCTGCAGCCACTGGTTGCGTCGTCATTGTTGTTATTTTTGCTTAGTTGTTTTGAATTCTTTTGATCTTTTTTATGGTTCTTCGTTGAAATTTCTCCTGTTTTGTTGAGTCCCCTCTCGGAGCCATCGTCTTTGTTCGTGTGTGTAATCGCCTTTTGAGTCCCATCGCATCAATTCTAGTTCGTTGTCCAAAGTGTAGTGCAGATTCAGTCAGGGTCGTTACCTGACATCCAAGGAACTACGAACTCAGGTTCGTAGGGCCGGCGCTCCAAGAGTATTCTTGTCGGTCGTCATTTTTGGCATTTTTTTAGATCATATAGATTCATGTGGCCGAGTCGCTCATGCCAAATTTCCATATCAGACTTCGCTGCTTTGATGTCCGCCCCTTAAGCCTGGTGGCCCACGTTATGAAGATAAAACAAATTTCCTTCGCGATCAGCAATCATTTTCTTGACGCCTTGCTTGTCTTTGACTATTGCACAGTCCTGAAAAAATAAAATTTCGTGACCTTTGTCGACGATTTTTGCAATTGAAATTATAGAGGATTATCCATTTTACGCTTGGGAAAGTAAAACTAAAGAAAACACATAAAATATTCAGATAGAAACAAAATTTTTTATTCAATATAAAGATTGCCATTATACGTGAAACACAACATCATTCAAATGTCTTCCACGGGACCTCTTACAGGCCTCAATCCTTTTGAGGTAATTTTCAATGACTTTTCGGCACATTTTCGGCAATATCTCGGCCATAACTTTACGAATATTGGTTTTCAGTTGCTCAAGATTTTGAGGATTGTTCGCGTAAACATGATCTTTCCCATAGCCCCATAAAAAGAAATCCAAAAGTGTTAGTTCGCAGGATCTTGCGGGCCAATTGACATCAATCAATCTCGAAATTACGCGTCCTGGAAATTTCTCTTGCAAAAGTGCTCGATTAGCCTGTGTTGTGTGGCTTGTGGCTCCGTCCTGTTGGAACCACGTGTTCTCCAGATCATAATCTTCAATTTCTCTCCAAAAATAATCGGTTAACATCCGTCCATAGCGGTCAGAATTGACTGTAATGGCTCTTCCTTGATCGTTTTTAAAAAACTACGGGCCAATAACACCACCAGACCATAATGCACACCAAACGGTCACTTTTTCCGGATGCAAAGGCATTTCTGCGATCACCTGAGGATTTTGAGAGCCCCATATGCTGCAATTCTGTTAAATTACGTAACCATGAGCCCCATCACTAAAGAAAATTTTGTTCGAAAAATCGTTATCAATGGCTCGTTGTTCAATCGAATTGGGTATTCGCATACATTCTGTGTTGTGTATGGTCTTGAGGCTTAAGTTCTTGAGTGAGTTGAGTTTTGAACGGATGGAGATGCAAATCCGAATGCAAAATCCGCCACAAAGACAAGACAGACAAGCCTAAATGTTGAGCACGTCGAGAAATCGACAAATTCGGTTCTTCCTCCACACTTTGAGCAACGACAGCGATATTTTCAGCAGAACGAACGTTGCGATGATGCATAGGCCTTGCAATATCAATAATCGATCCAGTCTCTTCAAATTTTCTCACTGTGTTCGAAATTGTTTGCTGTGTAGGTCGATTATGTTGACAGTAATGGGCCAACCATTTTTATAATAAAATTTAATAATTTTAGCGCGTTTTTGACTGTTAAATGATCCATATTTTTAAATGGCAAACATTCTGCTAAAAAATACATGCTTTAAATGACATTTAGTTTTAAGAAATATCAAATGGCAGGGCTATACTTTCCCAACCACAAAATGGATAACCCTGTACAATTTTTTCATAGAATTTGTTTTATTTCTCCATCGCTTTTTTTTTTTTTAATTACCTCCATTCCCTACTACTCTCTTCATCACTCTTTCTTCGTCGCACAACGCTCGTGTGATCTGCATTCACATTACGTCGCTTGGTCCTTTGTGCCACCCAGACAATGTTTAGCACATCGGTATAAGGGGGCACACAATATAATGTGATCTAGTCCTTTTCGTAAACATCTAGTCCGAAAAATCATGATCAGCTCTCAGAGATAAAAAAAATTCAATATCATACGACGCATTCAAAAAAAAACTCTGAGTAACTGTCACTTCAGTATCTCGCCGATAGGGTCAAAAAGAACGCCCTAAGATACTGGGCTCATGAAAGCAGAATTATAGGTCCACGCTTCAATCAGTGCTCATTAAAGGCTCCCTTAGTCTTTTCTTAAATACCAAAAGTGAGTTTGCTTCCTTAACAATTTCTGGTAGATTGTTATATATACGCAGAGCATCGTTCGTTGCATCGTTCTTTAGTCGATCCGTTCTGGGAAAAGGTATTACGAATTGATTTGCATTCCTCGCATTATATGGGTTGATCTGTGATACCTTAATTAATGGCGCTCGTTCCGATCCATTAGTTTTTAAATTTCTGTAGATAAACTTCGCTTTCTCCATAATAATAATTTGACTAAAGGTTAATGATTTTGCCAATTGGTAAACCAAACTAGTTTGAGTAAGCATTGGCAGCTTCAGAATGTTTTTATACGCTTTGGTCAGCAGCCTGGATATACTGTTTAAATGTTGCTTCGCTGATTGACTCCAAATAAGTACTCCATAATGCAATTTCGCCAGGACAAACGCATTTAGAACAAGTTTCTTGATGTGCATTGGAAAATCCTCATATCTTCTTAACAATCCTATTATTGGGGCTAATTGCCTTCTTAAGCTATTTATGTGTGGTAACCAGGTCATACGATGGTCTATGATAAGGCCAAGATATTTCATTTCTAGCACTCTTTGCAATTTTCCGCCGTTAATTAAATATTAACGGCGGTTCGACATCTATGTCTCCTTTGTTCTTTTGCTTAAAAACAATATATTTTGTCTTTGATGTGTTCAATACTAGTTTGTTTCCAATTAACCACTGATGGAATTTTCCTAGATCGTCGTTGATAGTGTTCTCAATGGCAGTTTAATCTCGTCCTGAATAAAGTAGAACTGTGTCATCAGCATACAATGTGTGATATCCCGTCAGCCCACATGTATTTACATTATTTGTGTATAGTAGGAACAAAGTTGGGCCCAGTATTGAGCCTTGGGGAACACCTGTTTCCATAGGTGCATGGTCGATCAGGACATTGTTGATTAAAGTTCTCTGCGATCTTCCCTCCAAGTAACTCTTAAACAACTGCTTAGGACTACCCTGAATACCATACGATTCAAGTTTACGAAGCAAGAGGTCATGATCAACTGTATCAAATGCTTTTTTCAAATCCACAAAAATTGCGATGACATAATCACCTCTGTCAAGTCCTAGATTGATGAAACGTGTGACAGAATATAGGGCATCCAAAGTACTCTTGTTCTTTTGAAAACCAAACTGATGTTGGCTTATGATAGAGTTTTCAACTAAGAATGATGTTAATCGATTGTTTAGTATTTTTTCAAATATCTTACTAAATCCCGTCAGCAGCGCAATCGGGCGATAGTTATTCGGGTCAAGATGATCACCACCCTTAAATATAGGAACTATTTTTGCAAGTTTTTCTTCTTCCGGAAAAGTTCCATTCCTAATATGCACGTTTATAAAATTTGCCTCCTTAATTATACTTATCTCATTCATCGTGATGCTATCAATGCCTGGCGCCGTATTCTTTTTCAATTCATTGATTACATTTAAGACCTCCCTTTTATTTGTTTGATGAATGTGAAAGATGGAATTTATTGCGATATTCGTATTATTTACATTGCCTGCTGAACTGGCAACGATTTCTTTAGTGGTTCTTCCACCAATTGTTGAAAAAAAGTTATTCAATGAGTTCGCCGCGTCACGTGGACACGATGTGTTAGAGGGCCCATCAGGATTCAGTTTAAAGTTTTGTGATATACCCTGGGTTGAAGAGTTATCCTTTACCTCATTTATTATTTTCCATATTTCGCGGTAGTTGTCAGCCGCTGTTTCCATTCTTCTTGAGAAATATAAGAATTTAGCCTCTTTCACCAGTCGTTTCGATTCTTTTTTCGCTTGCATATACACAAACTTGAAAGCCCGGTTTCCACTGTTCTTCCTGTAGTCCATGTATGCCTTCCTTTTTTTAATACTTGCATCAATTACTTTTTTCGTTATCCGAGTCCGTTATCGACACCTGATTTTTTTCTCAATTTTAGAACTTTGCTTAGCAAATATGATGATATTTTTGAGATCAATAATACTATTTGGTTTCCGCTTTTCCAGTAACTCTCGTATGTTTGATTTAAAGAGCTCCTTGTCTAGAAATCTGAACGTTTTGTAGGTCGGCTTCTGTTTGTTCAGGGTTTGGTCTTGAATAGCAATTTTTAACACACGATGATCCAGTTCCGGCCAGTCCTCAAATATGTATGTCATGCTTTCAGCGACTTTTAAATCATTGGTTACTATATGATCCAGACAGGTATTTGACACTGGGCGAGTAATTTGGTTGTTGTTTATGATTACCGTTCCATTCGTTTCTAGCGTATCTTTATAAATCCGTGTTTCTGGTGATTCCGTTAGCACATCAATGTTTGTGTCCGCTACTGTGATTAAATTTTTTTCAGTTGAGAATAATGTATCTAGTACTGTGCAAAAATCTTGCGCATTCATACAATTGGGATTGTAGTACGTCCCTAATTTTATTTTTTTACCTGCATGGCGTACTTCAATTATAATAACGTTATACTTATCAGGCGTCACTCTCTTCGTAATGAAATTGACTGTATTTTTTACGTACATTGCTGTACCTCCACCTCTTCCAGGTCTGCAGGAGAATACCGCATTATATCCTTCAATATTGTAAAACCGTGCTTCTTCTGGGTAAATCCAGATTTCATTTAGAATAATCAAATCTATGTCAGGATTTTGGTGCAGGTAAATCTGAATATCACTTAGCTTATGTCTTAAGCTTCTTATATTAGCATACATAAGTGTTAAATTTGTTCCACTTGATTGATTAGAAAGATTAGCAATCATCAAAGCTGTAGTCGGTGCTCCTCCTGGCGATCAACATTCTGCGCTGAAGCTCCGGACACTCTACAGAGTCAGCTCTGTGAGAATGATCAGCATTGTTATTGTTACCAATACAGTTCGAGCACTTCTCAATCGTGCTTTTGCAGTCCTTTAGGTCATGCTTTCCTCCACATTTTACACCTATTTGTTCCCCTTCACATTTTGATGTTTTGTGGTTGTATTTTTGACACTTATAACACCTCGTTACGTTGAAGTCCTCCTTCACAAAATACGATCCATAATCTTTATTAATGTATCTATTCGCAAGCCTCTTATACATGCTCCCGTTTACCTGGATGATGTGCAACCACCTTCCATTTCTCGTAGGCCTAGCATGTACAAGTTCCATAGAATCACGCTCCTCTATGTTGGGATTTAATGCCAGGATCTCATTTCTCAATTCATTATTTGCATATTGTTTTTCTAGCCCATTGATGACAAGTCTAGGCTGTCGCAACCTGGTCTCAGCAACATCATACTCCTCTTCCTCTTTGTGGAAACTAGACCATTTGGCTCAAGTCATAATTTACATTACTTACGCCCGTATCTCAGAAATCGTATGCTCCTACCAACGTTTCAAACAGAGTCCACCCTTAAAGCTGAGCAGCCACAGCGCTCAAAAAATGAATGATTACAAAATCGTGCGATTAAAAATCAGCAACGAATACTCCTGTGGCTTTTCAGCCAGTACTGTGCATATGCACAAGGCTTTCAGATAATCAGGAACAGCTGAGTCCCCACGCTACAGCTAAAAGAATTAAGACATCTATAAACCTATGCTCTTCTGCATTGGTTTTTGAGATATGAGGGTGGGTGATGTAGCATGTCTAGAGTTACATTACATGCTTTTCTTCCAGATTTTTCGGATAAAATGCTTTCAAATGATACCCCAATTGACAACATTTGATGGAAAATTTTTTGAGGGTCGCTCCTCTATGAAGGGAGACCCTTGAAGCTCTAAAAATTTTTTCACCCCAACAGTTTCTAGAAGTCATAACTACCAACCTTTCCACAAAGTTTCATGGCTATAGCTTCTAAAGTTTTGTAGAAAAACTGCTGTGACATGCTGACGGACGGACGACGGACAGATGGACACAGGCACCGATTTCAATAGGGTTTTGTATTTTTGTACAAAACCCTACAAATTCAGCGTATACGTTTATGTATTTCTGGCAGCGACTGGTTTATTGTTGGTGTATTATAATTTCCATTGTTTGGTGAATTTCGTTTACAAACTTTGAATAAAATAGAATAAACTATTATTTTGGATCAGTCATCGTATCCACCGGATACCGTCATGTAAAATTTAATATTGAATAGGTACTCTTTCTTGAAACACTACGCACCAAGCATAGCAATTCATATAATATTTGTTTATTTGTAAATTACCCTTACTACACCCAATCATTGTACAAATATATTTCTAATAGCTTTCGCTTTTGTTTTATTCCAAGGAAAGTATTTCCCCTTTTCCGTCATACTAGCATTAAATAAAGCAATCGCTTAAGCTGTACAGGAAAAATCCCCATGAAAATTAAAAACTCATTTATTTTACAAACCAAAACGTTCCTAATACAAACTTTTTGTTTGATTCTGTAAAAACCCCTTATCAGTTGCACTGAGGTATACACACAATTTCTTCTTGTATATAAACTCCAACTCAATTAATTCTGGCATCATTATCTATCTAGAACAAATTCAAGTCAGATCCAATAAAATATTTTCTTAATCTTTAAAATGAACGCGAAGCTTATAATCTTTTGCGCCGGCTTAGCTTTGGCAGCAGCCGCGACTCTTCCACATAATCCGGCTGTTGGGGAGACTGATCTTCGGGAAGCTTTTGAGACTGAGGATGCTTTCTATTTGCCAATCTCAGATGATGAAGCTGAATTTTTGCGGCTGCCTCGAGAGAGCACCAAACTCCCGCGCTTAACATTAACTCGCGGACATGGACCAACTTTGGTAAGTTTAATGTGACTTTTTTCACGTATGATTGATTTATTAATTGAAATCTTGTTTCTTTGATGCAGGCATTTATTCACAATGATGAAGATCTTAGAGAAGTATTGATTCCAACTCTAAAAAATCATAATGGTCGCGTTCGTCGAAGTGTTGAACAAGTTTTAGAGACTGAGGATGCCTTTTACGTTCCTGTGACTAATGAAGAAGCAGAAGAGCTAGGTCTGCCACAAAGCATTCCTGAACTAGGAGACTCTTCTGTTGATGCTGCTCATATTGAAATTGTAAGTATTTCGATAACAAAGTCTTTTGATTTTATTCAATTTATTTTGGCTTAATATTTTGTATTATCAATAGGTTTCCGACGAAGAAGTTCTCCAAGTAAATCCTTCAGCGGTGCTTCCAAAATCTGAAAACCCCTCTAGCAGGCCAAAAAGACAACTTCGTGTTCAAGGTGGAGGAAGTCCAAAGCAAGGATTTGATATTCATGCTGAAGCACAAGCTAAGTTGTGGGAAAGCCAAAACAAAAGAAACAGTGTTCACGGAAATGCCCAGTATAGCCAACATTTGGGCGGCCCATACGGCAACAGTCGGCCCAACTTCGGAGGTGGACTCACTTTCACTCATCGTTTTTAATTACCTACATATAAACTACAAAATGTGTGTTGTTTCTTAAATTATTGTCTGATTGTTGAGAATAAAATGATATCCTTATCGTATATTTGAATATAATTTTACAATTATTGGTGATCGATTCTATATTCCATTCCAATATGTGTTTTGAAATTGCCAGCTTTTGACCCAACAAGTGACTTGAACTGATTTACATTCCTCACTCCTCCCTCCCCTTGAGTCCCATATAGTCGCTCCTTTTTTACCTGATAATTGATAAGTAGCGCACTCGTCATTTTGTAAAATAAAAACTCACAACTATGTTTTCTAATTTATATGTAATTTGATTTCATTCTCGCGTGTAATTTCGACTGCGCACATTAACTTCTCTTTTTCTATTCAAACCGGATTTTTTGTCACTGCTGTTCGTGCAGTGGTTTGGTTATTATTGCTTTTAGTGCAGTAGAATAAACTGTACAATTTAGTAAAGTATATTAATAACCTTTCTAGCAAATATTGACATGTAGAAATAAAAATATATAAAATGACTTAAAATGTAAAAAATGAAATTAATTTGTTGTCGTACCATCAGGGATGTCGTGTCGAAAACTCGTGTAGTATTCTACGAGGTTTTCTACGTCGAATACCTGTGGTAGAATGCTTAATCAAAAATAAGTATTCTACATGAACGTGTCGAAAACCCCCAAAAACATTATGTGGTAAATTAAATGAAGAATAAAGTAAATTTATTCTGAAACAGAATACAGTTTATTTTTTATCTTCACGAGAAAAATGAGAATATTGTGTGGATTAAAAACAAATTCAACGTATTACAAATCTTTGCATTCATTCTCCATCGCGTCCGAAATTTTCCAACAGCGTTTCAAAGTCGCCGTCTTCTTCAACCATTTGGTCAGTTGACCTCAACGTGAAATAAGTATTCACGAGTTTTTTGGACGTTTCGTTCGAGAGTCGATTTCGGATGTCGTTGTGTATGTACGCCCAGTTTGAGAATAAGCGTTCCAGTTGTGCGGTAGATGCGGGAATTTTCAAGTAGTCCATGGCAAATTCAGCAAGCTTATCATGGCCAAGTTCAGCGGCGAAATGCCAAAACGTTTTTGGCGAAGTGATTTTTTCCGCAGTCAATTTTGCGAAACTGCCTTCAACTTCTGTGAATTCACGCAACGATTCAAGCCCAGGCCCATCAAGCTTATCAAAAAGATAGCTTGCAACTTGCTGACGTTGATCCGAATTCAACCGTTTGCCGCGATAAACCGGATAGAAAAAATTAGCCGTCATCGTTACGATGTTCAGAACGTTGCTTTTCGTCATTCGTTTTTCCAAAAAAATCTTTCAATTTGCCTGGCCCATCCTGCAACAATTCGAGCCATCTTTCAGTTGCATCTGCAGCTGATGTGTTGCTCTTCTGACAGAAGTTCGTCAATTCTGCTACTGGATTCAATAATTCGAGCAATGTCTTAACTGAAGCGACAAATTCTCTATCGAAGAGAATAGATGAAACGGCTGGTTTTTGTACTATTGCATTTGGATCAGACTCTCCTTCCGTTTCACAAGCGGCAGTAACAGATTTCATAGCGGACAAATTCTTCAAAAATGATTCGGCTGCATTCCGTTGAGTTGTCCAGCGTGTTGCACAAGAGAGAACTGGTTTTTGGCCACCAGATATCAGAAGACGATCTTCTAACCCAGTTCTCTTGAAATCTTTTTGTACGCTCATTACTTTGCTCATTACGCGAGAGTTTTTTGTCTTATTCACGATGTCACCACCCAACAGATTTGCAGCATGCACATTGCATGTTCAATAGAGCAAATTCTTCGCTTTAACAGCATTTCCCATGCTTTGCATAAACAGTCGCATCATAGCGTTCTTTTGCTAATATGATCGCTTTATCCACAGCATCGAACAAATTAGAGCCAGTTTCACGAATGCCCAAAAAGTCGAAGGATTCCAGAAATACTTTTCGGTCATTTGACGTTGCGAGCATCATCACCTCGTAGTGACGGTTCTCCGATGAGTTTTGCCAGCCATCAACCAATATCGTTACGCGTTTGCCCATTTTGGCAATCAATTCTTCGTTGCGTTTTTCGATTGCTTCGTACGTTTTATCAAGCAACGTGCTTGCCAATACTCGACGATTAGGCGGATTATAAGCCGGTCGCAGCCCTTTCACAAAGTTCTTAAAATATGTTGAGTCAGCTACTTGGAACGGAATGTTACATCCATAAAAAAACGTCGCCGCTAACGAATCCAATTTCGCGCTTTCAACTGGTCTTACATCGTCTATGAAACGTTTCATTTTCATTTGCTTTGGTGTTAGTGCTCTGAAACTCGACGTTGATTGCTAGAAATAAAAATAGAATAAGTTTTATTTAACTTTTATGTATTCAACTTTTTTTTTAAATTATGTATTTAACTTTTAACATGTATTATTTAACACGTTAAAAAAAAAGAGAAAAAAATTACATCTCGTATATCTGATGTTTGCCCTCAACTTGAATTCGGACGCGAGCTTGGACGCGTAAAAATTAAAATAAAATAAAGGTTATTTAACTTTTGACATGTATTTAACTTTTTTTTAAAATTATGTATTCAACTTTCAACATGTATTATTTAACATGTTAAAAAAAAGAAAAAAAAAATTGCATCTTGTATATCCAATGTTTGACTTAAACTTGAATTCGGACGCTAGCTTGGACGCGAGTTTGTATTGTCACTGCCTTCCAAAGTGGCATTCAATTCACTTGATACTGAATCAACTCCCCTGTCATCGATATCGTCACCCGTTTTTTCCTTGTCATAGTTGTCATCCTTGTCAGTGATTTCATTGTCAACAATGTTGTCAGAGCCACAAGATTCACTATGCGAATAAAAAAAATCAACATAAAATAAGTTTTGAACACTACATAAATTAAATTATAACATATTTATTACCGATGTTTTATCAAACGTGCTTTTGCGGTATTCATGACGTTGGAAATACAGTTGAGACACTTTGCCGCAGGTTTTGCATTGACGACAATTTTTTTATAGCCATACCAATCTTCATGCATTGGTCTCCCGCCTTTCGATGTAGATGATGTGGATGCTTCACTTTCATCACTTTGTTTCATTAATTTCTCAAATGCGTTCGACATTTTCATAAAATTTTGGACAACGATTTGAATGACAAAATTATGAATCTAACAAGAGAAAACACGTTATGACAAATCAAATGACAAACAAGTACAGCTGACGCAACAGATAAGACATATAGACTGCTACATATAGACTGCTAGAGATGCGTATGTGTGTACAGTTAACACTTAATCAGCGCAGCGATTTGCTGCCAGCGAATGACTCATACTATGAATTTCTGAGTCTTTTGGAGTTTTCGACGTGCACGAGGTTTTCGACCGTAGAAAACGTAGAATACAGTTTTCGACGTACATTACCTACGGGACTCAAAAAATCGCGTAGAATACCATCCCTGCGTACCATACGAAATGGTTAGGGTTGGCGATCTCAAACGACCTGTGCCATCTCTTACGATAATGTCATTTGACTGCGGATGGTTGCTTATCGTTCGCAGATGTAATACTCCTAAGATTCTGTTTAGCTTGCAAAACAATTCCAATTCGAACTGTCGTCCTTTATCCGTGGCTATTTTTGCGGGGATGCCGTAACGAGATATCCAGCCAAATATTAGCGCAGATGCGACACTATCCTCGGTTATACAGCTAAATGGAATTGCATCTGGCCGTCTTGAGAAACGGTCAATTATTGTTAAAATGTATGAGTAACCCCCGAATGGTGGGAGCGGGCCAACTAAATGAATATTTATGTGTGCAAATCGCCCTGGGAATACCTTATAAGCGTGTATGGGTGATTTAGTATTGCAGTGCAATTCGGTCCTTAGGCAAGCGATGAAATTTTGTACAAAGTTTTTGCTACTGCGGTATAGATTCGGCCAAACAAAACGCTCTTTTAGGAGGCGTGTAGTTCCTCTTATCTGAGATGGGATGGATTGTGAATTTTGGCTAAACCTTTTAACAGAAGTTTTTGGTTATGAAAGTTATAGCTTTCATACTTTTTAAATCACAGTAGAGCTTAATGCCTGAATAAGGGAGTGTGATGCGTTGAAGCTGCAAATAAGTTGTGTTTGAGTGCAAGATATTTTGTAGTTCATCACCAGTTTCTTGATCTCTAGCTATCCCTTCGAAGTGACTTTTGGTGGAATTGATTGAATAAATCCGTTATAGAAGATAGGGGATGATATTTTGACGGTCGGAAATGTAGCGAATATCTGATGAAAACTGACTTATGTAGTCTAAGTGCCGAGCTTGTCGAGGTGATGCTCTATTACCTTTTTGACGATAGGCAAAAATAAGTGGCTTATGGTCGGTATATATGGCAAACTCTTTTCCCTCCAACATATGCCGGAAATATTTAATTGTTTCATAGACTGCTCATAGCTCTCGATCGTATGTGCTGTATTTTTTCCGAGCATTATATAATTTCCTGGAAAAAAGGCCAAAGGTTTACATCCTTCGCTTTCAATTTGGTGCAGAATAGCTCCGATTGCTGCGTCTGATGCATCAATTTATAATGCAATGGGTGCTGATTTAGATGGATGAAGTAGCAGTGTTGTATTAGCTAGCGTTCCCTAGTATTCTTCGAATGCATTAGATGCGTCTTCAGGCCGAGCGATAACAGAATTGTAAATTTTAAAGTTGCCTTTGATAAGACATCGCAGTTTGTCTTGAATAGTTGCGGCGTTTGGAATGAAACGCCTGTAGAAATTTATTATTGCTATAAATCGCCGGAGTCGTTTTGCAGCAAGAGGCTTTTTGAAATGGATTATGGCTTTTACTTTACCAGGTAATGTTTTAATACCTTGGGGTGCGACTAAGTGACCCAAGAGCTCCAATTCATTTTGTGCGGATTTGCACTTACCCGAATCTATCCTTAGGCCATGCTGTGAAAGTCGATCCAAAACGATTTTAACATGCTCTTGATGTTGCTCAATATTCTGACTTGCGATGAAAATACCATCTATGTATGCTATGACACAATAAAGTCAACGAAAGACTTCATCGATAAGCCGTTGAAATGTCTGCGCGGCATTTCTGAGATGAAATGTCATAAATAAAAACTCGAATAGGCTAAAGGGCGTAATGATTGCAGTTTTTGGTATATCGCACCATCCAACTGGAACCTGAGTAAAAGCCTTTTTAGATCAATCTTGCTGAAAATATTTTTGCCATGTAAAATGCATACAAAATCTTGTATGTGCGGTATCGGGAAATCGTCTGGTACCGTAATAGAACTGGGTTGGCGATATGGTCGCCAAGTATCATCAGGTTTTTTGCCGATATGAAGAGGTATTGCTCAATTTCTCTATGATGGACGCCATATGCCCCTCGATAGCAAGTAATTAAACTCTGTTTTAGCCACGGCAAGTTTGTCGGAAGAGAATCTTCTTGCTCTTGATGCGACTGGTAGACTTCTCGTAACAATGCAATGTGAGACCACTGTTTTAATTTTTTCCATCGGTACCCATGTTCACGCAACATATGCTAATAGCCTCGTAATATTTTTACGAATGGATCCTTAGAATAAGTAAGCATTACTTGAGGTGCTGTAGAATTGTTGACGTTGCCTATGCTGTAAAGTTTAGTTGATGTATCTACCAGTGCTCGTTTTTGTAAGCCTACTCCAAGGCCGTAATACTTCAAAAAATCGGCCATCATTTGCGGTGTGTTAACCTCAGTGACAATAAAAGTCCAGTCAAAAATGCGGCGTAAGTTGAGTGAAACGGTACGTTTTCTGTGGCCGTATGTATGTATAACTGTTCCATTAGCAGCACCCAGTCGTTTATAATTAGCGTTACTGTCATCATACTGTTTTGATTCTAGTGTTGATGGGATGACGGATACATTTGCACCCGTATCTATAAGAAACCTACGTTTGGTAAGGGTATCGTATATAAAAAGGGGTGATGTGGATGCGCCAAGTTCGTCCGCCTCAAAACAAACTTGGTGTTTTAGCTTTCCGAACTCCTAAATTGGCAAGGTGGCACACATTTGATTGAATTCTGCCTGGATTTCTAAGGATACCAGCAGTTCTTGTATTTGGGCTTGCTAGCGCTGCTGTGAAGTTTATCGGAACTGGACGATGGTTGATTACGCTGTCTTGCGTTACGCAGCTTCTGAATTTCCGCTTCTAGTTTCTCAATTCGCCTTTGAAATGATCCAGTATTTTTGTCAGAGGTTGTACGGTTTGCAGTTGCATAAACTTGATGGAGGTTAGTTGGTTCCCAAATTTTGTCGGCAATTTTTGCCAAACCAAGTAATGGTTCCAATGATACAGATAGAATTGCACGTATAGTTTCGGGCAAGTTCTGTAACCATCGACTTTTTTGGATATCATCGCTGACAGCTGCTGATGCTAATTGTCTAATTTCAGACAGTAAAAATGAAGGTTTTCTATCACCCAATTGCATTGGTGACAATAATTTCTTTAGCTAGGTCTGTTGGCTACCAGCTAATTCTTCAATGATTCTTGCTCTCAAGACGATAAATTTGTCATCTGTTGGCGAAAGCTTTGCATGCGATGTTCGCCGGCCGTTGACTAACTACATGATGAAATTTAAGCCGATCCAATGTAATTTTAGCTACTTTGAATCGTGACTCAATTTTATAAAACCACAGCTCCGGATTAGCCGTGAGAAATTCCGGGTGCTTTAAATGCAAAGTGTTACATACAGGCTGCTGGGGCTCAACTGGTGTATCACTCTTGGGATCATTGGGATGATTTTCTGACGTTTCATCTGCGTCGTTGTGTATTTTTGATAGCATACTTAACTATGCCGTACGACACGAGTGTTTTTATTACAGTTTTTCTTTTTAATTACGAAAATCGATATTCAGTGGTCACCACCATGTAGCCAACTCTTCGTTTTATAAAATGAAAACACAATTATGTTTTCTAATTTAGATGTAATTTGATTTTTATTCTCACTTCTCTATTTTTATTCAAACCGGACTTTTTGTCACCTCTGTAAGTGCAGTGGTTTGGTTATTATTGCTTTTAGTGCAGTGGAATAAACTGTACAATTTAGTAAAGTGTACTAATAACCTTTCTAGCAAATATTGACATGTAGAAATGAAAATGTATAGTATAAATTAAAATGTAAAATATGAAATTAATTTGTAGTCGCTTCACATCAATAAACAGTGCTAAATAATTGCTGCTAGCAATGATGCTGTGTAGGCGCTCGCATTAATTAGGTTGTGGATATTTTTGACCCCACGTTGTACGGGACGCACTGATACTGAGGCAATTAAATTGCTTAGATTTTTCACCCTCGGTAGATCTATTAATCGTTTAACATTACTTAGTATTTTTCAAGAAGATTTTCATGTATAGCGAAATGTGGTATCCTTTTCTTTTACTGCTCTAAAAGGTTGTTTGTTTCTCAAAGGTCCTGTAGGGATCTGGGCTAAAGGCTACACTAATTACTTTATAGTACCCAGGATTATAACAGATAAAGTATTTCGTAGTGTTTAATGATTCTAAAGGAATGTTTAGGGGATAGTAAAAAGCCTGCAATATAAAAAGTTATGGGTTTTTGAAATTATTCAATAGCTCTTTGAGCTTGAGCAAAAGATTTCAGAGGATTATTTGAAAAACGCAGTTTTTGTTGAAATTTAAAATAATTTTAGTGAAAGGTATGTGTTGATTTACATGTTTACATGCTAGTTTCGCTATTATTGTCATTTTTTTGACATTATTTTATTTTAATCAAACGTACATTGTATTGAAAATGGCCAGGAATTTATCGGATTTTAGTGCGTTGTTGGAGGAAACTGATTCTTTGTCAGATGAAAAACTGTTTCAAACCGGAAATGATAGCAAATCAGATCACATTAGCAAGGCATCTAACGTATGCAGTGATACGGAGGTGGAAGATGACGAAAGATTTGCAAAACCACCTTGGATAACGCGCCATCAACGTCTCAACCATTTTTTTTCTTGGCCAAGATGGGAAAACAGAATGGTTTAAGTCGTAACCAAGGACCAATGTATGGTCAAGAAGGGAAAACATAATTACAAATTTTCCTGGATGTAAAAGCATAGCTCGAGTCAAGAAAACCCAAGTGGAATGTTTCGAGATCTTTTTTACTGAAGAAATTGTGGATATTGAATTGAAAGCCGTTTTTAACTTTTGTTTTTGGCAGGCTTATTTAGGTCCGGTAGAAAAAGTTTAATCGATTTATAGAGTAACGATGGTACTGGAGTTGAAATATTTAGGCGAACGATGTCTAGACAAAGATTTTCATTCCTGATCAACCGTTTGAGATTTGATGATGCATCACCTCGAACGGCAGGAGCTGGTATAGATCGCTTGGCACCAATACGAAATATTTTCAATATGTTTGTTAAAGCCTGTCAGGATCCCTATACACCGTCTGAATATTTGAAGATTGATGCAGAACTAGTAAGTTTTCGAGGAAAATGTTATTTTGGTCAATATATTTCTTTTGAACCGGTATTATATGGCTTAAAAATTTATGCTCTCGCAGATGTCAAAACGTTTTATACGTTAATAACGCAGAAGTAAAATTAATAACGCAGAAGTGTGTTTTATACGTTGAATTTGGAAATTTACTATGGAAAAAAGCCCAAAAATAGCCCATTTACAGTTAGAAATAATCCATTTGATGTAGTCAACCGCAGATTTGTATCAGGGTCTGGAAGGAACATCACCATGGATAACTTCTCCATGAGCTACGAAGTAGCTGAAAACTTGATTCAGAGCCACAAATCCACTGCTGTTGGTACACTGAGATCGAGCAAAGTGTGCCTTTTACCTCAATTCAAGGCGAAACGTGAAGAAAAATATTCTTTTTGGATTTCGAAAGGATATCACCATTGTTTCTTACGTACCACGAAAGTGCGCGAATATGATGTCTTCCTTACATCATGAAAGCGAGGTAAATCTAGAAAGCGGTGACCATAGAAAACTGGCTATTATAAGATTTTGTAACTCGACAAAAAGCGCCGTCGATGTCGTCGATATGCCATTTGACATTTGTCAAAATTAAATGTCATTTAAAGCATGTTTCTTTTGGTTGAAGGTTTACCATTTGGAAATATGAATCGTTTAACAGTCAAAGAATGCGTTAAAATTATTAAATTTTATTATCAAAATGGTGATTCTGCTGTATCAACATTCAGGGCTTTACGAGCCGATTACGGTCGACATAATCGACCTACACAGCAAACAATTTCCAACCACAGTGAGAAAATTTGAAGAGACTGGATCGGTTTTTAATATTGCAAGGCCAGTGCATCATCGCAATATTCGTTCTGCTGAAAATATCGGTGACGTTGCTCATCCGTACAAAACTCAACTCACTCAAGAACTGTAGCCTCAAGACCATACACAACGCAGAATGTATGCGAATCGGGTAATTGAACAACAAGTCATTGATAACGATTTTTCGAACAAAATATTCTTTGGTGAAGAGGCTCATTTTTCGCTCAGTGGTTACGTAAATAAACGGAATTGCCACATATGGGGCTTTCAAAATCCTCAGGTGATCGCAAAAAGGCCTTTGCATCCGGAAAATGTGACCGATTGGTGTGCATTATGGTCTGTTGGTGTTATTGGCCCGTATTTTTTTGAAAACGATCAAGATAGTGTAGTAATCGAGCACGGAGCGTGTCAGCATCATAAATAATAAGAACCAAACACTCAAGCAGCGCATCAATAGTTTAGTCCTAAAAACATTAGCGGAGAATTTAGAAAATGATAAACCGTCAATGGCCCAAAATAGCATCAACACATCAAATGATACCAAGCCTGCAGGAGCTCCCAACTCCAGTCCCGTCCATTCGTCCTCCATCAATTATTTCGTCGGCGATACATGAAAAATAAAAATTTTTCAAAATACCCGTGTTATTTCTACAATAAAAAAATGTCAATTTGTAACCGAAGCGATTCTTAAATTCGCTCAAAATGGTCAGGTTGTGATTTCGAGGGAACCAGTTTGGGTCTGAAAGGACAATTGAATCTAATTGAAAACGGGACGACAAGAGGCGAGGCGTTCATTTTCGATATTCTCACATGTCCAGAGCTCGTTACAAATGGCGGGTTAAAGACGTTGCTCGAAAGTGAGAATGTTATCAAAGTGATACATGATTGTCGTAATGAATCGATGAACTTGTATAATCAGTTTGGTGTTTTATTGCGGAATGTCTTCGATACACCTGCAGCACATGCAGTCCTGCAATCCCAAGAAAATGGCAAACAGGTCTATAAGGACAAATATGTTTCATTAAATTCACTAAGTGAAATTTATAATGCTCCAATGTACCCTATGAAGGAGCAATAAAAAAAAATATTTATCGTCGTGATCAAGAGTATTGGGTAAAATGGCCATTGAAACGTGATATGCTTTTATATGCTGCTGGTGATATTTTAGTTTTAATTAACAAACAAAGAAGAGATGTGATTGTAGCGTCTCCTTATATTTATCTGCACAGTATTATGGACGCAATCGCGAGTGTCAAACACATAACATCAGAAGATTCAATAAATTTACCAGCATTTTTATTTCGATTGATTGTGGATTTAGCACACTTTACCCTGTATCGGTTGTGTGCTTCATCGACTCGACCATTTTTGTATACTTTGTTGCAATGTGTGACGAAGTTTTCACTGAGTTTCCGATTAGCACGAATCGATTCTCTTCTGGCAAGCATTGATCTACACATGGAACGAATGGACAGTTGCCATACGAAGCTAGTAATTCTGGATACGCTTTTAAATAAATCATCCCAATCAATCAAGGCAACAAAACAAGAAATTGAAAAACCGAAAACAAATTTGCTAACATCAGACATCATCGATGTTTATGATTTGGCTATCGAACCAGCACGCAGAATACCTCTATCACCGAAAAATATTAAGCAACCATATTTATCCTTCGACGAAGCCACAACATCAGAATATCTATTAGACCACACCAGCGAATGTACGTGTGAAATTTACCGCAATCCACTATTTAAATTAATCTCATTTCAAGTTGGATGCCTGCATGCTCAGAATCATTATTTGCATTTAAATTTAACCAGCTGTGAAAACTTCTATCAGTAAACATTGAACTGGTGAAAAAGTAATTTAAAAACATCACCCATGATTAAATATTATTCATTTCATAGCATCTTTGGCTCATTAATTTATTATATAAACACTTTGAGACAAAATAATATGTTGGATAATGTTTCTACTGTAATAGAGAAAAGCAAACGCGATCATCCGACACGGAAGAGGACGATGATTTAGACGGCGAATCGCTTACGAAAAGGATTTCCAAATCCGCCCTCGATAACATTTCGAAAGCTGGGGTAACACAGCTATTCAATGTCAGCAATGCCAATAAGTCGCCAAATATTAGCACCAAATCCCCGTTATTAACCGCATCGGTAGCGACAGCTGTTAATGGCAATAGTACTGTGACAGCTGGAGCGGGATCAAGTCAACTTACGGCAGCAACCATGGCCGCCACAGTCAATGTGAAGCAAATTGGTGTTATTCGACCGTTGGTAGCTGAATCGAAGCTGCAACAGCAGCAGCAGCACACCGAAAGCACCAACAAATTGAGGTCCTGCACCCCTAGGTAGCTACATTCCAATGAAAGCCCAAATCAATACACATTTTTAATTAGGTGTAACACGAAACCCCGATACAAGCGAATCATCCGATGATTTTCGTCAACATGCTAACAATACAAATAATATTGCATTGTTGAGAAAATCAACGGCAACAACACCAGCAATCAATGGAAATTCATCGGATGGTGAAATAATCAAGAGCAATGGTAAAACAAATAGCTCAACATGTAACACGAATGGTGTCGATTACGTATTAGTGGCGGTAGCGGGAGTAGGACCGGCTGGTGTTGCTGTTGCCGGGAGATTGGGGGAGTCTGCTCGAAACCGCCACACAGCGTGGACGCCGCGGAGAAGAGTTTTTGATCCGGACGGCGACACGGCGTGGACGCGAGGAACGACCACCATATTTTCCTGGCCGCGTTTTGAAGTCGGGAATATTTGCTAACTCGAAGTGAGCAGTGAATTTGAGAGTTAAGAATCTCCGCAATCGTGCATGAATTTTATCTTACTTCTATCCGTTCAGAGATGAAAAGTACAAAAGCGAAAAAGAAATCGAATTGCAATCGAAAATGTTCACAAATATTGAATGGGACGTAATGAGGTTGAGTGGTATCGGTGCACTGTAAAGTGTACGCACCGCGGGCATTACACGTTCATTCGTACTATTTCGTACGCGTTGGAGTTTGAATTTCCCTCGAGCTGGGATTGCGCGGTTCTAATTCTAGCCTCCACGCATTTGTTATATACGCGACGGCGGTGGCGGTGCCGTTTTGTATTAATTGCTTAGTTTAACGAGGCAACGGAGGAGTGAACCGTACGGTTTCAAGACACAGAAACGACAAACGTTTCTCGAGACCCTTCCATAAGAGTGTGTGTAAAGGGTAGCTGTCGTGCGTCATTATCTATTGGAATTGTTGAATTTGTGACTGTGAATTTTCCCCTTTAATGAACGGAATGTTGTACTGTGGTTGCTGCAATCAGGACAGGAATACGCGAGTGAAGTTTGATTTGAAGTTGGGAGTTTTTGCGCCAGCTGCAACGAAAAAAGGATACATAGCGTAATTGAACGAATTGAAGGATATCAGGGTGTTGTTGCGGGAGGAGGATTTATTTGTTTGAAGGACGTACGCACGATAGAGAGAATGTCTACCATCTCACGTGGGTCGTGCTTCTCAATTTATTCCAAGACACAAAAAGCGCAACAATGAGATATCATCCAGACATACAGTTTAAGTGAGCTCTGGAAGGAGTGAAACAAATAAAATATTCCTAGAATAAGAGAGAGTATGAAGCATCAAGTGTGTTAGATTTGTTTTTACTATTTCCGTTTTAAGCGTTGGCTTCGTTTTTTTTTCGTTTGTTCCAAAGAGATTTCAGCGAGAAAAGAGGAAGAATTTCGACGACTAGATTTTTAAAATCTAGTTTTGTGAAGTGTTTCAAACTGACGAAATTTACTCAAAAAAAAAAGAACTGCCATAATAATTTTGACCATTTTGATCGTGAACGTGTGCATAGTCTAATATAGTGCAATTTAAGAGCAAAGTAAAGAAATTTCTATGAATATATCTAGTAGATAATCAATTGAAGAAGTGTGTATGCGCTATCACAAGGATAGAGATAATCGCTGTATTTGGCCATTTGATTATTTTAAAGAGACAGGAGAAGGAAAAGAAACAAAGCAAGAAATTTCAAGCGTCAACATATTTCTTAAATATCAATTCAGCAATAATAACGTCATATCAGGAATAACTAAGTTATTACAGTTGCAGGCCTTACCCGCCCCGAACACGAGCGCTCGTAGAAGGAGGTTTGGGGTAAGTACCCTTTCTTTTGGTCAAATTTTTTTTCTTTGCATGTTTACACTACATTAAATACATATAAAAATATAAAAGCTATTCAGCCTGTACATTTGGTGCTATGACACATAAACAAAGTTCGTTTTACTTTCATCTTTCCTTTGAGATTATGTAAATTAAATCTAATATATCAATATATTATCAAGAAAACAGTCAAAATACGTTGATGGAGTCCTGTTGATTATATTATACACACTATTATAAATCGATTAAAGAGCGTAAAATAATAAAAATGCCGAATTAAAATAGACTTTTCGGTCTTTCCTTTCCCATAATTCTGACCGGGTATAGGACTCGGTACGGCGGCAGGCTTTCCCCATAAAACATGAGCCAGCCGCCGGGTACATAACTAATCTCCTTTTGTTTTAGGTGACGGCGCGGGTTGAGTGGCCCAAGCAGAGTGCCTTTTTATGACATAGAGTTATGCAATCGAATCGCATAATTCTATGGCAAAAATTGGTCATCGGGGTACTTTTCTTCTGATGGGAAGAATCATGCAAGTTAAGTTGTATGAGTTTTCCACTCAGAAGAAGAATACTTGGCCACTGCAACAAATTTTAATTTTAATGCGGTTGGGTGGGTGCGCAGGGGCTCCATCACCACCCGGTTGCCCTTCTCTCATTTGTGGGCCATGAGCCTCTTCGGGTAAGGACGAGGTCACCCTGCTTCCACTTCTTTTTACTCGTTACTCTTATTCCATGGACAAGTCAGTTGTCCCTGGTATAGTTGCCTACAATTTTTGCGACTTCGGTCGCCATGCTTTTGTTCGACCCCAGAAATTCGTGAGAGCGAAATTCTTCGTAGTGGGTCCTTGTGCTGTGGGAATGAACCCGCCCCACGACACCGCAATGCTAGCCTGCCAGCGCATTCACGCGTCCCCAGACAAGGGCATTCTCGGCAGATACCGATACCTTCTTTTGCCAAGGCAGCAGACCATCGCTGCAGTCCTTTACGGACATTTTGAAATACCTATTCACTACAGAAGAGCCATTACAGTCAATTCTGACCGCTATGGACGGATGTTAACCGATTATTTTTGGAGAGATTATTTTTGGAGAACATGTGGTTCCAACAAGTTGGAGCCATAAGCCACACAAAACAGGCTAATCGAACACTTTTGCAAGAGAAATTTCCAGAACGCGTAATTTCGAGATTGAGTGATGTCAATTGGCCCGCAAGATCCTGTGACCTAACACATTTGGATTTCTTTTTATGGGGCTATGCGAAAGATCGTGTTTCCGCGAACAATCTTCAAAATCTTGAGCAATTGAAAACCAATATTCGTGAAGTTATGGCCGAGATATTGCCGGAAATGTGCCGAAAAGTCATTGAAAATTACCTCAAAAAGATTGAGGCCTGTAAGAGGTTCCGTGGAAGATATTTGAATGATGTCGTATTTCACGTATAATGGCAATCTTTATATTGAATAAAAAATTTTGTTTGTTCCCAAGCGTAAAATGGATAATCCTCTATAATTTCAATTGCAAAAATCGTCGATAAAAGTCATGAAATTTTATTTTTTTAGGACTGTGCAATAGTCAAAGACAAGCAAGGCATCAAGAAAATGATTGCTGATCGCGAAGGAAATTTGTTTTATCTTCGGAACGTGGACCACCAGGCTTGTAGGGCGGACATCAAAGTAGCGAAGTCTGATATGGAAATTTGGCATGAACGACTGGGCCACATGAATCTTTATGATCTAAAAAAATGCCAAAAATGACGACCGACAAGAATACTCTTGGAGCGCCGCCCCTACGTACCTGAATATATAGACGTCACCGTAAGGTTCCTCCTTGGATGTCAGGTAACGACCCTGACCGAATCTGCACTACACTTTGGACAACGAACTAGAATTGATGCGATGGGACTCAAAAGGCGATTACACACACGAACGAAGACGATGGCTCCGAGAGGGGACTCAACAAAACAGGAGAAATTTCAACGAAGAACCATAAAAACAGATCAAAAGAATTCAAAACAAGTAAGCAAAAATAACAACAATGACGACGCAACCAGTGGCTGCAGCCACGATGTTTACAGCACATCGGGAATGCCACTAACGATGACAAAAACAATTACGAATACAATGACAGCAAAGACGGACGAAAAACAGGAATTGACAGACAGCCTTGTCCAGAGTGAAATTTTTGCGGCATTCTAGCGCGGCAAAAAAATAAGGTGAACGCCTGACCACCCTAAAAAGAAAAAGCGGAAAATCCTACAGGATGTGCCAGAGGTTTGACTGATAGAGGAAAATGTAAAAAAAAAACGAGAAATCGATGGTCACTGCTACGATCGCTTTCAAATTGACCGAAATAATAACGAACCATCCATTGTATGATTTCACCCCCACAGGCAAAAATGCGGCGGAAGTACTATACTTGGAAATGGAAGTTGATAACCTCTTCGAAGAAAGGAGTTCACAAAAGTACAAACGTGAAGAAGAAAGGCTATTCTGAAAAGCGGGAGATGTCATAAGCAGAATAAAATCTGCATTCGACGCACCAAAAATCAGCAAAAGAGTAAAGATTGAACTCCTTGAACTAGAGGAGCTAATAAACTGCAGGCGGCATTACCGGAGAAGCTGGTTAGAGGCAAAAATCTTGAGCAATTGAAAACCAATATTCGTGAAGTTATGGCTGAGATATTGCCGGAAATGTGCCGAAAAGTCATTGAAAATTACCTCAAAAGGATTGAGGCCTGTAAGAGGTCCCGTGGAAGACAAAGTCTTTATATTGAATAAAAACTTTTGTTTCTATCTGAATACTTTATGTGTTTTCTTTAGCTTTACTTTCCCAAGCATAAAATGGATAACCCTATACATTATAAAGTAATTAGACAACTAGCAGTAAATTGTATAAAAAGCTAGGCACTAGGTTAAGAGTAGTTATTTACACTGAAAAAGTCCTAGAGTTCAGGATGAAATGTATATTTGTAGAAATTAAACAAGGACATGGTTTTTAGAAAATAAAAATAGAGCCCTTAATTCAAATCGTAATTAAAAACCGTTCGAAACAATAAGGGTTGAATAAAACATCAACTTGATCTAATCTTTTTATAAAATTTATAACGGTTGAATCAATAAAGCGTATTTGAATTTAATGGTGAAAAAGGTACCGATTTTGATAGTTTATTGCAAAAAAAATTTTGAAGTCCTGAAAATTAACCAACTGATCTGAGAACAATCGTACATTTTATTTGGGGTTTGAAAACTCTTCTAACCGAAATTAGTTTTTAAGAGTTACAAATTTATCCAGGGTTGATGTGAGTTTAAAGAACAACTTTTGCAGATTTCAATCACCAGATAATAGATGTGAAATATTTGAACTGGTAAAAATTTTCAGAGAATTTATTTCAATGGTGTGATGTAACAACAAAGTCTAATTAACATTTTGGTGTGAAAATTTGATCAAGTTTTTGATTACATGCGCTCGTAAATTTTACATCGTTTAAATTCTGATATTACATTCATTTACAGCTTTGACAGTGGGAATTTAATAACTTGATGGTTTTTGATGTATTCTAAAATGGTTATTTATACCGAAAACTAAATGCTACAATATGTTTAATATACAAATTAATCCTACGTACCGTTAACAGTATAATACTAAAAATGTGCTTATAAACTAAAGCTTATGATAATGATTTCATCACATTTTTAACAAAAAGTTCAAAGAACGCTACTCCACGGGTCTAGCGAAGGCGGATTGCATATGCCGATACCACCGAAATTGTTTACTCCACGGTTTAGGTGGCTGGCCTGTGTAGTCATCAAATCCTCTACCAAACGTGATGTCATCTTCCTTTAAGATATTTCTTTTTGAACGTGTATCACCAGGTGAACTTTCGGACTCGTTCTCAACGGGGTATGGTACTACAACCTGGCAGGCAAATATAACGCAATTAGTAAAGACGCAGTAGTAATCAATGCTTAATTAAGACTCACAATTTCTGGTTTTGAATTTTCAATGTATTCAATCCAACCAATGGGTGCAGCTTTATGGGATCCCGAATGATGTATAAGTTGCTGCTCTCCTGCACCTGTTTCCTGTTCTCCATTAATGTTTGTAGTATGGTAGTAACTAAGATAATCACTTGGAAAAAAACGCGTTAATTTCGCGGCGGTAGATCCAACAACTAAGCAGCAGCAGATTGTTACAAGATAAGAAAACATTTTTCTTATGCTAAAATTATTTCTTTCAAAGTTAAGATCTGGTTCTAAACTGAATATTGTCAGTGTGTATCGGAGCTTTTATATTATAAAAGCTTGACAGTGATTCAATGTTTACAGAGGAACTGTTACACCATTGGAAATAGGCCTTGTTGGGGCTTCTAATGAGCGGGAAAATCTGAACGCGTAATGTTTTTAGAAAGATGGAAAGAAAATAGTATTCATAGAACATGTTGTTGCTGATAGTCATGAACGTATGTGTTGCTTCTAGAGAATTTAAGGCAATAAACAAAAACAACTTCAATGAATTTATTTATGTCCAACTAACTATGAATGAAGTTTGTTTACTATAAATTGTAGATTGAGAATTCCTGGGGTAATTTTCTAAACCAGTATAAACTTAATATTTTTAGAGTAGTAACATCTATGGAAGAAAAGAAAGGCAGAAAGTAATTTATCTTAGTGTTGAACTTCTGAAAGTTATTTCATTTCAACAGAAGAGCGTCTCCTTAGCACTAGAGCTGATATTACATTTTTCATTATCTTATCTAAGTAAAAATCTAGGTAACATTTATTATCTTATCTATGCTCAACAACACCTGTCAGCAGAAATCGTCTTTAACAGCATATAAGGACAAGATTCTTTCTTTGGCAAACGAGCTGAACCAGCCACAAATCCAAGAGCTGTGTGTTCAACCGCGGGGACACGGACCCCGAGCAGCGTGATGCGAATCAGTTACCATTCGGATAGGAGAAATAGGGAAGGCAATGGGAGAAAAAGCGATGGTTATAGAAACAGGAACAATAGGCGTAATAGGAACAACAGTAATAAGAGAAATAATGCTACCAGAGGTTATCAAACAGACCTTAGAAATTACGACAGTAATAGAGACACAGGAAGTAGATATAGTAGCTACAATAACAATTGAATCGGTCATTTCGAAAACCTCATAAGTCACACAATTAGAATTTTTCAGGAATCAATAAAAATTGCGCCATTCATCAAAAAGTAAGTTTGAGAGTCCTTTTTTGGGCTTAATATAGTATTTGAATATTGAAATGGTGGATAACCTCCACGTTTCAACAACAATAATAATGAAAAAAATTGAAAAACTGTTCTTGACTTATGTTGTTTTAGCAAGAAACAGGGTTAATGGTATATAATTTAGACAAACCAATCATATCAATCAAATCTCTCATTGCTTATTATTGAATAAAAGCACTTCAACATTTTTTTTTTGTGGTAGGGAGGTGAAGGCATTTACGCCCGCCGAGTCTGGCAGTGTGGGACTCCCATGGAGGATACCCTTGGACTACCCACTAAACACCTCCCCTGTCAATCTGAGAACCTAGCCTGGAACCGTTTGACACATTACTTCGGGCCAGGTCTCGTTTTGTTACGCCGTGGGGGGCCTTCAAGCTGGGGAGTCCCTTTCCTAGCGGGAGGGGAGAGGGGAAGAGGAAATGCCAGAAGAGTGATCCCCCAGCCCCAGCACCTCCGGCTGCTGTGAGTCCCTTTTATCTTTTAGGACTGCCCGAGCATAATGTGCCACCTGGTTCCATTTGTCAACCGATTCGAGCATCACCGCGACTATATTATCCGGGGTGAGCTCTCCCGTCTCCCTGTAGCCTGGCCCATTTGGTGCACGCAAAAAATGTGTGACAGGCATTGTCCTCCTCTCCTGGGCAAAACCGACAATCGGGAGACCGTGACTTACTGATCTTGTGCAGGTAAGACTGAAAACACCCGTGCCCGCTCAAAAGCTGGGTCAGATAGAAGCCAGCCTCACCATGCCTTCGATTTAGCCACGGTTTCACATCCGGGATGAGGCGCGCAGTCCACCTTCCCTTCGTGCAATTCCTCCAAGACTGCTGCCGATCGTTGAGCGAGCGTTGTATCTCCTCGCGGACAACCATCTCCCTCGCATCCTCGTTTCGGCGCAGGTAAATAGCGCGGCGCTCTCTAGCAAGGAGGGTGACAGGTATCACGCCTGCAATCACTCTCACCGCCGAGTCGGAGACTGTTGGATACGAAGATGCAATTCTCAGTGCTCCTCTTCTCTGTACCTGTGCCAATCGTTTTCAGTATACCTCCTTGCTGAGAGCGTCGCCCCATACTTCTGCTCCATACAGTAGCACTGACCCTACAGCACTCATCAGGAGGCGTCTTCTTGATGGGCTGGGTGCCCCTACGTTGGCCATAAGTCGACTCAGGGCCGATATTCCCGAAGCAGCCTTCTCAGCCGTTGCCCTGATTTGCTCAGAGAAACTCATCTTCGAGTCGATCAGTAGCTCCAGGTACTTCACCGCTGGCTTCGATTCGATTTGTATATCCCCAATACTGATCATCCTTACTCTAGGGATTCTCTTTTTTGTCAAGATGACCACTTCGGTTTTCTTCAGTGCTAAACTGAGCCCGCGAGCAGTCATCCAGTCCCTCACTCGGCGCATTAGCATACCTACTCTAAGTTGCGCTTGTTCAACGGTGCGTCCGGCGATCAGAGCCGCAACATCATCCGCATAGCCGACCAAGCGCGACTCATCTGGCATCTCAAGTCTCAGTAGCCCGTCGTAAGACACGTTCCACAGGTCCGGACCAAGGATAGATCCCTGGGCAACACCCGATGTAATTTCCATCCTTCGTTGGCCCTGTGTCGTGTCGTAGAGCAGACTTCGGTCCTTTTGGTAGTTCCTCAAAAGCCGCATTAGATATTCTGGAACTTGAAAAGAGTTTTCCAGCGTGTCCAGAACATCCACCCATCTAGCGGAGTTGAAGGCATTCCTGACGTCGAGTGTCACCAACAGGACGATCCGTCGCTTGGTGCGACTATATGCCTCTGCCTTTTGGACCGCGTTCACCACCTCTGCAATCGCATTAATGGTAGAACGTCCTGCTCTAAAGCCGTACTGCCGAGGAGATAGGTCCCCAGCAGCACGAATCGCGTCAGTGAGTCTTCCCTTGATGAGTTTCTCTAGCACTTTCCCAGCCGTGTCTAGCATGCATAACGGGCAGTATGCAGACGGCGATTCGGTATTTCCCTTCCCTAGCTGACCAGCACGAGCCTCGCCACCTTCCATCGTACCGGGAAACCCCCGTCCCGTAGGCAAGCGTTGAATGTGCTGAGCAGCAAGTCAGGACAATGGTGATAGACGAGCTGCAAAACCTCAGCTGGAACACCATCTGGACCTGGAGCCTTCCTCGCTTTCAGGGAGAGGACTGCCTCTTCCAGTTCCAGCTGTGTGAAGAGTGGGCACTCGACTGCTGTTTCACCATGGACAGCGTCAACACGGACGGGATGGGCGGGGAAGAGTCCCCGCACTATCGCGTCCATCTTTTCCGCGTCATGTATACAAGGCTTCCGTAGGGCACCAAGTTTCCCCATGACCAGCTTGTAGCCAAGGCCCCACGGATCCCTATTTACATCGTCCACGAGGTCTTGCCAGCATCGGGCCTTGCTCTTGTTAATAAGCCTGCGAAGATATTTCCCGCCGGACCTGTATGCTGCTAGCCTAGTGTCTGCCTCCTCCCGTGTTTGCACCCGCTGGGCCTCTCGCCGAAGTTTGTGACACTCGCTTCTTTGTTCGGCGATCTCGTTTGACCACCAGTATACTGGAGGCTTACCGTGTCGGGGTCTCCGACGGGGCATGGAAGACTCGCAAGCAGCTATGATGGTACCCATAGTTGAGTTCACCAAGTCCTTGGCTGTAGGCCCTCCACTCCCTGGCAGAGCTCCCAGCAACGGTGCGCCTGCCGTAAGCGCGTCAGCGAACCTCTCAACGTCCATCCTCCCAGTCCTCCATCCGAGGATTGAAGTTTGGGCATATGCACGCAGAATGGCACTGTCGTGAATCTCAACCTCTATATACTGGTGATCACTAGCCGAGGTAGTCCTCTAGTACTCGCCAGTTGTGTACTCTAGGTACCAGAGACTCCGAAGCGAGTGTCACATCGGGTATGGTTCCAACGCAACCCCAGCGGCGGAAAGTAGGGGTGTTACCAGTATATAGGACAAAAAGCGCTGTTCTGGCCGCCATCTCCAAGATTTGCTTTCCCCTTGGGTCGGATTGTGGCATACCCCAATCAATGGCTCTACCGTTGAAGTCTCCCCCGACCAGCATGTGGCCCTCTGTGTTCGAGACAGCGTCCTCCAGGGCATCGAGTTTGGTTCGAAAAGATCGCATTGCCTCGTTAGGCGTCAGATAAACACTGAAATATGTTGTCCCTGAACACCGCACCCACACAAAACCATCCCCGCGTCCATGGCCCTGGACCTGAAGGCGGGCGCTGTCTCGAACCCAGATGGCCGAGGTACCAGATTTGTCAGGGTACCACGCTTGCGAGTCCTTGTTATGATGTTGCTCGCTCAGCAACAGGAGGTCAGCTTTCTTATCTCTCGCAAACTGCTCAAGTAGGTCCTGGGCGTTTGTGCTTCGGTGCAAATTGACCTGCAGGATACGGATCATTTGAGTATCGATTTGGCTTTAGTTAGGGCCTCCTTGAAAACCCAGCATCTCCCTGTCCCCGGCTCATGTTTGAGGTCGCCGGGTGCTAGCTTAACATCCTTGCAAAGAATGCATTTTGCCTCGTTCGTGCACTCCTTCCTTTTGTGCCCCGTTTCACCACATTTGTAGCACAGAGATCTCCTGTCGGGTTCCCTACAGCCATACGCGGTGTGTACGTATTCGAAGCATCTGAAGCAGCGGATAGGGATCGCTCTTCTCCGTATCCTGCAGATCACCCAACCTATCTTGATTTTGCCCTCCGCCAGGATTTGCTGGGCGTCTTTATCAGCTAGTTCGACAATAGCCATGCGTTGCTCCCTTGTATTTTCACGTGTCAATCTTGCCTTGACTTCACTTAAGCTGGGGAACTCCCTCCTAATGGCATCCTCTACTTCAGCTTTGTCCGTGACGCAGTCGAGGTCCCTGATTTCCAGGGTGGCCATTGGTTCGAGCGAGGCAACCGCTGCCGCATCTCCAAGAACCTTTTGAACTGCGTCACGGAATGCATCTTTGTTTGTGGCCTCTGGCCCGAATTCCACCAGCAGGCCACCGGTCCGGGTTGGTCGAACTGCTTTGATGGCAGTTTTGGTGTCGTCTGGCTTGACCGCTCCTTTAATTTCACGGAGGACATCTGCGTAAGTTCGGCCCTTAGTGGGTTTAATAAGCAGTGCCTCTCGCAAGGGTTTGCGCCGCGGTTTGCTTTTTGTTTTCTGCAGTATATCATATTAACTTGTAACATGTTTTAATTTTCCATGTTTTCATAACTTTAAGGCACATAATCATATGCTCCATCATTCTCAATCGGATTATCTTCAACATTTCCAGTTATCCAGCAAAATATGTTCGCATAAAATGGTATATACTCTTCCGGAATGCTGTCCTGTACTTGTTTCAAATCATTGATTTTTTTACAATTAATGGGCACTCTCAAATTATAAGCCTTGGTTGGTGGAAGTTAAGCAGAAGTTGTGAGTTTTTTTAGTAGTATGAATGAATGGTTAATGAATCCATCAATAAACTCCTCGGCTATGATAGTACCTTTTTTATCTGAATCATACTGAAAACTCACATATATGTCGAAGGCGCGAATGCTATTTTTTGTTCTTTTGGGACATTTTTTCCATAGGACTCAGTTGACAAACATGTTTTTTTGTATATATTTAGCCACCATATCTTGAAGTCCCACATATCATCAGTGCTTAGCTCTTTGACTGTAAATGTTGAGCTAGAGTTCAAAACTAAATTAATATATTGTTCTAGGACGTTGATACGATCATGCTTTCGAATAGTTTTTTTATGACTTCAAAATCACGGTCATTGGGTAAAAATGAATGACCACGTATCGGAAAATGCTGATGTACTTTTTCAAATCATTTAGAGTCAGTCAAAGCCAACATGAATCTCAACAAAGAATTACTTTTATTTTGACCGAGGCAGCCGTCGGAAAATACATAAAAATGCTTAATATGTGGCCCAATATTATTTTCAATATAATGCATCAACATTGAACAAACCTCATTTGCTCCCTTATTAGCAATGCCTTCATGATACATGTAAAATGTCGATTTGCTTGTTTTTAAATCTTTAACGCCAAAACTGTTAACCCACAATTGCCGTAAATAAAAAATATTTTGTATAGGTATGCCCGGCAACGGCAGATTTTGCATAAAATCGAACGTTATAGTTGCAACATCCTCTCGTGCCTCCATAGATCTTGAACTGATGAAATTTTGTTGTAGAACTTCTTGGCACGTTGTTTATGAATCATTAACTCAGCGACTAACGACGGTTTTGCATTTTCTGATAAGTTAGATTGTTTTATTTTTGTTGATAGTTCTTCGCAAGTTATACATGTGTCGACTTGTGGTCGACTGAATCTTAGAGAAAAGTTATCCTTAAAGTATTTTAAATAAAATTTGTACTTAATATTGAGAACTGAATATTTTTCCATAAACAATGAATGCATTTTTTTGACATCTAATGGTGCATCAAGATATTCGATGTCCTTTCCAGCATAATGAGTCTTTTTCCTTGGAAAACAAAGAATGTGCTCGTGTATTTTCTGGCATAAATTAGAAGGCACTGTATTTGCTTTTGGTTGACATCCTCTGTTATCTTTAGAGCTCTTTCCTTCATTGAGAAAATCACAAAGCCTGCGAACTCTAGCTTCAGTAACTCCATATAGGCTTATAAATGCTTTCTTGCAGACTGTTACTTTACCAGTATGTTTTAAAATCTGAAGCTTAAAAGTACTTTGCTTCCATGTAGCATTTTCTTTCCGAGGATGCCTCTGTTTTACATGTAGCTTCTCTATAAGTGATTGAAGAAATATATCCTGCTCATTTTTGTTGTCAACCTGTTAATCTTTGAAATGCAAGATTCCATATCGTCCTGGTTGAAATTTGCAAAACATTCCTTTTTACATCTGCAATAAATATACGGTATATCCCAACTAATCATAAGTATGTTTAGGTAGTTTACTAAATGCAATGAAATTTATTGAAGTCTTAATGCACAAACGATTTTAAAATTTATATTTATTTTAGAATTAGCAACGACTGACAGAGATGTCCTCAAATTGTACTGAAAAGTCAAATTGGATAAAAGTTTATGGTTAACTTGCCTGCAATTTTCACCCGTAGATCTTGGAGCTATTGGTTTTCCTCTATAATTGGTGTATGCCAGTCCTTTAACTTTAGAATTTTTTATAATATTTCTTTAATACTTTGACGAATTACACATTCTCTTCTTTTTGGGCTCACTATCACTCGCTGTTTCAATTGAAGACATTTTTAAGGCAAAACTAAAACAAATGATATTAATTGTCAAATTCAAGATATGAACACTGTTATTCAAACAAATCACAACGATGCAATTTTCAAACGTCTATCTCAGATTTTGGGGATACACTAGGACCAAGATCATAAAATAAAACGATTTATGTACTAACACAATACAAAAATTCATTCGGAACGACTAAAAAATGTTCTAACGATATGGCAATTCGCTTGCGAGAGAGATATAACCAAGGAACGTTAAAATTTGTATCCTCTGTCGATCCTTGCGCTGTCATGTCGATGATCGTAGTAACGGATGTCACCACAAGTCACCATAAGATATAACATCCACCGCTATCTAATTGTGCATACAAAAACCACTTAAGTCACTGACTTGTGTTGTTCATTCTATGAACGTCTAGTACGCGGTATTATTTGAAAAGGAAAGAATGTATTGACTTACGTGATTTATATCCAGAATACGTATCTAGTATCAAGGACGAGTTTTCACCAAAAATAGCATGTTCGGAAAAAATGTGACTTAAGTGGTTTTTGCAATGACTGATTCAATTACAGCAGCAATACAATTCACCACTTTTGGATGACAAAGCAAAGTGGGGACTTTTAGTAGATTTTCGGAGACTGAACGACAAAATCGTCAATGATAAGTTCCCATTGACTAGATTGGAAGATTTTCTAGATAGGCTATGTTGAGCGAAATATTTTTTGACTTCGGATATGACTAGCTCTTTCCATCTAATCGAACTTGAGAAAGAGTCTAGGCCTATAACCGCGTTCTCTAGGAGCGATGGTCATTATCAATTTAATAGACTACTTTTGGGTTGAAGATATCCTTCAACAGCTTCCAAGTGATGTTGACAATAGCTTTGAGTGGTTTGAGCCATGAAGCATTCCTATACGTTGATGATATCATAGCTTTCACATGCTGTATTAAGCATCATAATAACAATCTGCGTAAAGTATTAAACAGACTGCGACAGCACGATTTGAAATTAAACCCTGATAAATGCCAATTCTTTAAATCGGAAGTAGCTATTTGGTTCATTTACTAACCAGCGAGGGAATTAAGCCTGACCTATCTAAATTTGAAAAGATCAAGAATTACCCGGTTCCAAAGATTACAGTACGCAAGTTTGTTGTGTTCTGCAATTACTGTAGACATTTTATTCAAGTTTTGCTGCAACCGCCAGGAGCTTGAATTCTTTTTGAAAGAAAAACACAACTTTTGTCTTGACTGAAGAATGTCAAAGAGCGTATGAAACACTCAAGAATGCATTGAAAGAACCACCAGTTCTCAAGTATCCGAATTTTTAAAAAACCATTCATTCCGACTACTGATGTATCCAATTAGGTTTTGGCCGCTATGTTATCTCAAGACGAAATCGGACGTGATTAGCCTACCTCATATGCAAGCAAGTCATCAGCTAAATATGACATTAATAAACCTGTCAAAGAAAAAGAACTTTTGGCTTTACATTGGGGATAAACTTTTTCAGACCTTATCTTTACGGAAAGAAATTCGTAGTTGTTACAATCCGTACACCACTATTATTTTTGTTTTCTCACAAGAATCCTGTATCGAAACTCACTAGGATTCGAGGTAATTTATCTGATTATCGCTTCATAATAGTATACAAACAAGGTGGGTAGACAGACCTACGCTCATGTCAGAAGGGTCTTATACTCAACTTACAAAATGACACCAGCAACGATTAAAATCAAGAAATGTGTCAAAGATGATTTCGTTGGAGAAAATATGAAATTCGAAGATCATACTATTATTAACAAAGTTGAACAAATTTTGACTTCTGAGGTATTTGTTATTGTTATACTCATAAATATCTCCCTTGATACTTTTTTTCGGATTTTTTAGATCTCAGGTGTCCATTCGCGAGGGAGGAAACACATTTATCAAGCATTGCGCCCCTGTGCCCCACTGAAGAAAAACCTTCAAGTTTAAGAACTGTTTTGAAAAGCTCTCATGAAGAACTTTCATTTGATACTCATATTGGCTACCTTTGATCAATTTTTTTTCAGGGGGTCACTCCCCTGTTCTGTAATCATCGATTCATGGCCAATTTTTTCAAATCCTAGAATGGTTACAAAGCCCTTTTGCTAGGAGCTCTCTCCTGCCTCCTCGACTTTATTCGCCTTTGAGTATTAATTGCAAGTGCTCATCTTCAGTCATTTATCACATTGAACCAAGTGTTGAAAGCATGCGCTTTAAACTTTGAAGTTGGGAAAAATAACTCAAAATTGTCCAATATTCGAATTTAAAACAGACGCTATTTTGTTTTACGAATACTGATACCACTAGCTGAACCAATTCTCAATGATATTCATGATACCTACCATTCCTGAAATTTTCATGCAAATCCTAGCAAAGCTGTAGTGTCTCAGTCGGTAAAATGTGTATATTGTTCCATAGCCATATGTTTCCATAGTTATACAGCGCATGTTGTTTCATAGTAATACAGGAAAATTCAAATCGCTATAACTTCGTTGAGTACCCTTCAATCTTTGTGAAACTTTCAATACAGGTCAACCCTGTAAATAGTCTTCTGTGAACTGAATTTTATTAAATTTAAGGGTACCATTAATATTTTATTCAAGAAAATGTAAGACCGATAAACCCTACTTTTACTAGCAAAATTTAGTAAATTTTTACTTCTCACGTATTTGTTGTTGTTGTACTCAAAAGGCCTATATTTAAGATTTTTTTCAGATTTTTCGGCTGAAGGGTGTCCAATCGCGAGGGGGGTACGCGAAAAGCCCGTAGATTTCCCCTTCCCCTGCCCCCGCTCGGAACCGATAAATCAATTTTCAGACTGGTTTTCAAAAGATCTCATTAAAACATTTCCAATGGCACCCTACTCGACTACCAATGGTGAAAAAGAATGTTTAAAGAGTCCCTTCGCTATATGGAGAGACCCCTCTTAAGCCCCTTTGAAAAATTTTTTCACCCTAAAACTTTGAAGAAGTCACCACTTCTGACCTTTTCACAAAGTTTCATTGCTGTAGCCTCTATAGTTTCGGAGAAAAAGTGCTGTGACATACAGACGGACAGACGGACACAGGTCGTGATTGCAATAAGGTTTTGTATTTTAGTACAAAACCCTAAAAATGCAGCATGAATACGAATGCTGATGCCTTGTCTTGAATCGAGTTGGGTTCAGACTAGAAAGACTGGTCGACCCATTGCCCACGAACGACACAAAAATAATTCTGGGTGATTTCAACGCGAAGGTTGGCAATGAGCTATCTCATCGGGGAACAACTGGAGGATATAGCTTCCACGATGAAACAAATGACAACGGCCAGCGCCTGATTGACTTTGCATGTAGCAGAAATCTAGTCATACGTTCGAACTGCTTCCCACATCGACACATTTATAAAATGACCTGGGTATCACCGGATGGCAACACACAAAACCACATCGATCATGTTCTGATCTAACTACGTTGGGCTTCGAGCATACTTGACGTCCGTACATACCGAGGAGCCAATTGTAATTCAGATCGTTACTCGATCAAATTAAACTATCGATGTCGTATGTCAAAGGCATATTCAGCAAAGACCAGCCCGCTACAAAATTTTGACATCGAAACGCTCCAAACGGCGTCTGTGGCCGAAAATTTCACGAAGACCCTTGACAGCCAGCTGGCTCCCATTTTATCAGATGCATCGTTAAGGACAAGCAACGAGCTCTGGATGGAAGTGAAAGCGGCCATCAGAACCGTGGCAGAACAGACGATCGGACATCAAGCCCGGCGCAAGAGGAATGATTGGTTCGATGATGAGTGTCAGAATGCGTTACATAAAAAGAATCAGGCGTACAATGAATACGTAGGTAGGAAAGCCAGGACGAAGAGAGAACACTATTAAAATCTCAGAAGAGTAGCGAATAAGATAATTAGGATTAAGAAAAAAAAATTATGATGACCAATTGAGAAGCAAAGATGTAAGTTTAGCGAGCAATAACACAAGACAAGCATACAAATAAGTGAAAAGCCTGAAACGTGGTTATCAGCCCAAAACCACGCTCTGTCGTGATGACAGCGCTGATGATATCAAGATTAAGGAAAGATGGGCATCATATTCCATGAACCTCCTTAATCTTCCGCGCAGCTCCAGAATATCGGAGCCTATAGATGTCTGCGGAGAGCTTCCATTAGGCCGACCAACTCTGGATGAAATTTGTCCCATCATCAAAGCCCAAAAGAATAATAAACCGCCAAGAATCGATGAGATTCCAGTGGAGCTCATCAAATATGGTGGCAGTAGTGTTCACTAAGCTATTCACAAAGTCATCCAGTAAAATTGGCAACAAGAACATATGCCGAAAGAGTGGAGCCAATCAATCATATTCCCTATCCACAAAAAAGGTGACAAGCTACAGTGCGAAAATTATAGAGGCATATCACTACTTTGTACGGCGTATAAAATATTTTCAAAAATCTTTGAAAATAAAATCGGATCATACGTCAACAGTATTATTGGGGAGTATCAAGGTGCTTTTAGAGCAGGTAAATCGACGATGGACCAATTGTTCACGGTCAAGCAGGTCCTTGAGAAATGCTGGGAGTTCAACATAGACGTACACCAAATTTCGGTTGACTTTAAGCAAGCATACGACAGTATTGATCGTTACGTACTGTACCAAATAATGCTTTGCTTTGGCATCCCAGCCAAATCAGTCCGTCTTACCAAAATGACAATGACGTCAACGACCTCCCAAGTTCGCATCAATAGCCAGCTCACCGATGCCTTTGACACAAATATCGGACCAAAGCAGGGAGATGGGCTGGTGCCATTGCTATTCAATTTGGCTCGGGAGTACGTCAAACGGAAGCTACCTGTCGATACGCGAGGTACATTACTATACAAGTCGAGCCGAGAAGTAGCCTAGGCGGACGACATCAGCATTCTGTTACGGTCATCAACAACTGCCAAAGAACTCTTCCTGAAACTCGACAGCAAAGCAAAACCAGTAGGGCTACAAATTAATGAAAATAAAACAAAGCTCATGACGCAGTCGAGGAAAAATACCCCAAATACACAAAATATCACACTTAGCAAATACAATATCGAAAGTGTTAGCGAGTTCGTGTATTTAGGCGCCAAAATAACGACAACCAGTAATGAAAGCGATGAAATATGCCGTAGCCAAATAAAATATTTGATTCAGTATTGACGATCTTGAAGACCAGTTGCATACATAGAAAAACAAAGCTCCAAGTATACAAATCTGTGATAAGACCTGTGCTATGCTATGGGTGTGAAACATGGACCCTAACCCAAGTATCTGCAAATATATTGAACGCCTTTGAGCGACGGGCCCTGAGGCGAATAATCGGAGCGAAGCTAGACCATGAGCTGTATGAAATTTTTGACGATGCGGAGGTGTCAACGATTGTAAGACTACGGAAGCTGCAATGGGCTGGACACATGAATCGTATGGATGAACAACGGATCCCCAAGAAGGTATTCGTAGGGAGAACTGAACGCCGGCGGCCAGTGGGGAAACCGAGCAAACAGTTCATCGCTGCTCGGATTTCGGAATTAGAAGATGCAGTCAACGGACCGAGACATTTGGAGGCGCTGTTTGCAGGAAGCGAAGGCCCGGAAAAGGCTGTAGTGCTAAGAAGAAGAAGATTAGATTTTACTAATCTATAATAAACATAAGCAGTCGAGCAGCCCCCTGGTGATCAGGATTGGCTGCTCCTGAAGAGATCAGGTTGTCACTCCGTCGAAACTGCTTTGTTTGTCGTTTTATGAGATTAAAATTAACTAGATCCGCAAGTTTCCATCCCTTAGCCAAGGATGAGTGACTTCAGCTGCTTTAACATCTTTAGGAGAAAGTTACGGTTGCTCTTTATAACATGTTTGCGTTTTTCTCAAGCCTCAATGTACGCGTACTTAAATGAGCCAAAAAAAGTTTGAATTACTGTAGAGTAGCTTAATTGACACATAAGATAATAGAACATTTCTAAAGGTAATGAAAATTAATTGGTACGTCTCGTAGAGTAGAGTACGCGTGGTAAATGTTTTGTAGTGTAGCTTTGTGGATTGAAAAGAACCCGCCTCATACGTATGCGGTCGTTAAGCGAAGCTAGTCAGTTGAGCTCGATCTGGTTTAAAGCTCGCTGAAACTTGTGCCAGACAATCGGCACCCATGTTCTACACGGATTTTTAGAAGAAAAAAAAATCATTATAAATCACAATAACATCCAAGAACTCTCATTACCTAATGATGACAGCATATTTAAGTCTATAGACAAAGAAACGTTCATAAGAATATTCAACTTGTTGCAACAGAAAGGAATGAAGAATGTGTATGCAAAATTAAGAATATTGATATATCAGTCACCCAAAAAATAACGACTAAGAACGACCAATTAAAGCTGAAAGAAGAGTATCGTAACTGACCACATGGAGGACATTTAGGGATCCGCAAAACCTTGCCAAGCGATACTGCTTGAAGCAGCGCTACTGCTGGAAAATCATGAGCAGTATGGGTAAACCCCATACAAACAATTGTACACCTTGCCACATGAACAAACAGGTAAGGCACACCAAAGAAGAAATGATCAAAACTGACAGACCGTCAACCAGATTTGAGACCACATAGATAGATACCGCATGTCCACTCCGAATCTTAAACAACTATAGATATATTCTAACCCTACAATGTGAATTAACCAAAATTGTTGTAGCATTCCCAATAGAAAATAAAGAGGCACATAACATAGCTGTAGGTATAGTTAACGAATTTATATTGAAATATGAACATTTCGTATTACTCAAATCTGATTTAAGTACTGAATCCGATAACAAGCTTATGAGTGATATTTGCGCGTTATTGGAAATAAAACAAGTTGGAGAGACTGACCTAGATTTATATCAGAAGGGTATTGTATTCAACTTCTCAGAAATGCAGTCATCAGCAACGAATAAAGTCAAGAAATATGTCAAAGAGATGTGCATATTTAAAAGAAAATCCATTGTTTTTCTATTTTCAACGGTCGCTAAGCAACAAAATCTATCAAATCACGAATTCCCAAAAATATTAATATTATTGAGCTTATTTAAAAATTTCAAGAAGATCAAATCAAAACTGCAATAACTGGTTCGATGGATAGTCCATGAAATACCAAAATCATGTGTTATTGTTATTGTAATTGGAGAAATTTCAAATGGCTATAACTTCCGTGTATATCATTCGATTTTCATAAAACATACAAGATTAAGGACCTTTTATAGGACTACTTAAATGATAAATTTTAATGATTTTATTGGGGAAAATGTGAAATTCGAGGGACATACTATTATTAACAAAGTTGTGCAAATTTTGACTTCTAAGGTATTTTTTGTTGTTGTACTCATAAACACCTACTTCCATAATTTTTTAAAAAAATTTCGGATTACAGGTATCCAATCGTGAGTGGCTGACACAAATTTTTCGTGTATTTTCCCTCCCTGTGCACCCTTCGAAGCAAAAAGTATCAAATTAAGACCTATTTTGAAAAGTTTTCATCAAGCCTTTTCATTTGATATTCATATCAGCTACCTTTGATGTGAAATTTTTTTTTTTTTTGGAGGCCACTCCGCTATATGAGGAGACACCCCTTAAATATCTTATAAAAATTTTTTGTAGTTGAACTTTGAAGAGAGCAGCACTTTACACTTGCATACAAATTTTGATGTTTCTAGACTAAGAAGTTTGGGAAAAAAAAGTGCTGTGAAACACGGACGGACAGACGGACTGACAGGACACGATTTTAGTAGCGCCTCCAACGGTCTCGATCCATTGAGCGCGTCTTCCAATTCCGAAATCCGAGCAGCGATGAGTACCTTCTTGGGTATCCATTGTTCGTCCGTACGATTCATGTGTCCAGCCCATTGCAGTTTCCGCAGTCTTACAATCGTTGACACCTCCGGTTCGTCAAAAATTTCATACAGCTCATGGTTGTATCGAATTCGCCATTGGTCCTCGTCTAGCTTTGCTCCGATTATTCGCCTCAGGACCCGTCGCTCAAAGGCGTTCAATATATTTGCGGATGCTTGGTTTAGGGTCCATGATTCACACCCATAGCATAACACAGATCTTATCACAGATTTGTATACTTGGAGCTTTGTTTTCCTGTGTATGCAGCTGGTCTTCAAGATCGTCAATACTGAATAAAATATTTTATTTGCGAGCTGTATTCTTCGGCGTATTTCATCTCTTTCATTGCCCGTTTTCGTTATTTTGGCGCCTGAATACACAAAATCGCTAACACTCTTGATACTGTATTCGCCAAGTGTGATGTTTTATGTATTTGGGGTACTTTTCCTCAACTGCATCATAAGCTTTGTTTTATTTTCATTGATTTCTAGCCCTACTAGTTTTGCTTCGCTGTCGAGTCTCAGGGAGAGTACTTTGGCAGTTGTTGATGACCGTGACAAAATGTTGATGTTGTCCGCCTAGACCGCTTCTTGGCTCAACTTGTATAGTAATGTACCTCACGTATCGACAGGTAGCTTCCGTATGACGTACTCCAGAGCCAAATTGAATAGCAATGGTGCCAGCCCATCTCCCTGCTTTGGTCCGATATTTGTGTCAAAGGCATCGGTGAGCTGGTTATTGATGCGAACTTGGGAGGTCGTCGACGTCATTGTCATTTTGGTAAGACGGACTGATTTGGCTGGGATCTCAAAGCAAAGCATTATTTGGTACAGTACGTTACGATCAATACTGTCGTATGCTTGCTTAAAGTCAACCAAAATTTGGTGTACGTCTATGTTGAACTCCCAGCATTTTTTAAGTACCTGCTTGACCGTGAATAATTGGTCTGTCGTTGATTCACCTGCTCTAAAAGCACCTTGATACTCCCCAGTAATACTGTTGACGTATGATCCGATTTTATTTTCAAAGATTTTAGAAAATATTTTGTACGCCGTACAAAGTAGTGCTATACCTCTATAATTTTTGAACTGTACCTTGTCACCTTGTTTCGTGGATAGGGAATATAATTAATTGGCTCCACTCTTTCGGCATTTATTATTCTTGCCAATTATGCTGGATGACTTTGAGAATAGCTTGATAAACACTACTGCCATATTTGATGAGCTCCACTGGAATCTCATCGATTCTTGGCGCTTTATTATTCTTTTGGGCTTTGATGATAGAACACACTTCATCCGAAGTTAGTGGAGCCATTGGGAGCACTCCACCGACATCTGTAAGCATTGATGTCCTGGAGCTGTGCAGAGGATTGCGGAGATTCTTGAAATATGATGCCCATCTTTCCTTATTCTTGGTTTCATCAGCGATGATACTACCAATATCATCACGACAGAGCGTGGTTTTGGGCTGATAACCACATTTCAGGCTTTTCACTACTTTGTATGCTTGTCTTATGTTGTTGCTTGCTTAAGTTACATCTATTCTTCTCGTTTGGTTGTCATAGTATATATTTTTTTTAATCTTAATTATCTTATTCGCTGCTCTTCTGAGATTTTCAAAGTGTTCTCTCTTCGTCCTGGTTTTCCTACCTACGTATTCTTTGTATGCCTGATTCTTTCCATCTAACGCATTCTGGCACTCATTATCGAACCAATCATTTCTGTTGCGCCGGATTTGAACTCCGATCATCTGTTCTGCCACGGTCTTAAAAGCCGTTTTCATTTCTATCCAGAGCTCGTTATTTGTCGTTAACAATGCGTGTGATAAGATGGGAGCCAGCTTTTATTAGGGTTTTATAAAATTATTTTGCAAAACCCTTAAAAGTGTTCCCAACACCATATCACCATCAGGCATTAGGTGTCGCTGGACGGCGTGTTAAATGAATACATGCATTCCTTTGCAGATGATCAGCAATGGAACACGTGGGTTCCGGATTACGCATTTGCTTATGATGCGGCTCCACATATAGGCACAAACTGAACTGCATATGATTTAGTTTTGGCAAACTACCATACCTCCCAAATGATAGTGTTTGTCTAATTTTCGATATAAATCGCCAATTAGAAGTGAATACTTCACAACCTTAAAGTGTGCGGTTTTCATAATTTATAATTAATCCTGCAAGATATGAGCAGTCTTCTGAGTAATCACCAACAAGTAACCCAATTACAAGTATTTAATTCTAAAACCTCTTACGCCCCGAAAATTATTTATATAAAAGTGTGCAAATTCAATAATAACACTGAAAAAATAAAAAAAATTATAAAATTTCCTTTAAAAGCGCTATTTATTATTAATCTTTTTAACCAGATACCGGTATTTCGAGGACAAGTTATCCTCTTCATCAGTGGCGGTATTCTGAAGTCCGGGACTGGAAAAAGTTGGATGCTTGCGAATCCTTATGGATCTCGAGAGTCCCCAGTGAACAACGTTTAAATACGGATCTAGGGAACGGATACAGTGACCTAATGAAAATCATCAATTAACTAATAATTTTTTTGTAATTAAATCTCCACAATTATGATACTTGCCTCAGCTAACCCGTAATTACTTTACCATTTTCCTTATTCCCTGTAATAAATTTACCTTAATTTTATACCCTTAATTGCATTATAATTGTTTGTTATTTCTCGTAGTAGTACTTAAGGATATTCATGTTTATTACCATTAAATGTGAAAGGTTTAAATACTCGGATGATTATAAGAAGAGCTTCAGAATACCGCCACCGATGAAGAGGATAACTTGTCCTCGAAATACCGGTATCTGGTTAAAAAGATTAATAATAAATAGCGCTTTTAAAGGAAAATTTATAATTTTTTAATTTTTTCAGTATCATTACAGGTGCTATTACTGCCGAAATGCAAATCGTCAATAATAACGTTTTTGTGCTAATTTTATCAAGGAGAAAAATGAGAAAAAGTAAAGGACCTAAAATTGATCCTTGTGGGACATCAGGAATAAGATGAAATGGAGAAGAGAGGTAAGCGTTGACAGAAACAACACATGCACGGTTAGTGACATTAGTGGAAAACAAGTCTATAAGGAAGGGTTTTATTTTGCTGAAAAGGAGATTATGATCTACAGAGTCGATAGCTTTGGAGAAATCCATATAGATAACATCCACTTGGCTTTGTTTATCGAACCTGGAGGCAACCGTGTCGGTGAAAGATAAAATGTTGATGAAGCCATGTTGCGTACGGGACAATAAGGGAAGAACTAATGGATGAACTCTATTATTAGGTCTTTGTAAAAAATTTTTTTACAAAGACCTACTAGTTTCGCGACCTGTCTGTCCGTCTGTCCGTCTGTCCGTGCGTCACAGCTGATTTCCTCAGAAACTATAGAAGCTAGAATGCTCAAACTTTGTGAAAAGGTCAGAAATGATGGTCTCTCAAAAGTTAAGGCCTTAAAAAACATTTAAAAAAGAGATTATGATCTACAGAGTCGATAGCTTTGGAGAAATCCATATAGATAACATCCACTTGGCTTTGTTTATCGAACCTGGAGGCAACCGTGTCGGTGAAAGATAAAATGTTGATGAAGCCATGTTGCGTACGGGACAATAAGGGAAGAACTAATGGATGAACTCTATTATTAGGTCTTTGTAAAAAATTTTTTTACAAAGACCTACTAGTTTCGCGACCTGTCTGTCCGTCTGTCCGTCTGTCCGTGCGTCACAGCTGATTTCCTCAGAAACTATAGAAGCTAGAATGCTCAAACTTTGTGAAAAGGTCAGAAATGATGGTCTCTCAAAAGTTAAGGCCTTAAAAAACATTTAAAAAATGTTTAAGGGGGGTCCCCCCTAATAACGAATTGGCCCTTAAAAATTTTTTTTCATCAAAGGTAGCCGAGTAGCATATCAAATGAAAGGTCTTGATTAGAACTTTTAGAATCTGAAATAAAAAAAATCATTTTATGAATTAGGGGGTCCAGGGGAAGACAAAATATACCCAAAATTTGTGTCCCCCCCCCCCTCGCGATTGGACACCTTTCAGCCGAAAAATCGTAAATTATCACGAACGTGGACCTTTATGAGCACAAGGGCAACAAATACCTTAGAAATCGAAATTCACTCAACTTTGTTAATAATAGTATGATTTGTAGATTTTACATTTTTGCCCATAAAATCAAAACGGTACCTTTAAACTTCTTGAAATTTCGCAATTATATAGACTAACATAAGATATATACGTTCACAGAATTTAATTGAGATCGAATCATAATCAAGTGAGTTATAGCCATTTCAATTATATGGAATTACACCAACAATAACACGTGTTTATGGTTGATATAGGGTTTTCCAATAAGAGGTGTTATTTTGATATTAACAGAAAAATGCCACTTTTAATACAAATGATCGAATGTTTGTTTAATTATAAAGAAGAAGATATGCCGTTAATAGCGATAATTAACATTGAGCAAATAACCTCTACAACACACTTACAGGACCATATCCTGGTTACCCTATGTCCTCAATAGCCTCACGAATTTCATCTTTGAGATCTTGAATCGACGCTGGGCTATTGGCATAGGCCTTCTCTATCATGTGGCTCCAAAGGAAGAAGTCGCAAGGTGTTAAATCAGAAGATCTATTCAAAATAACACCTCTTATTGGAAAACCCTATATGTTTAAAATTGACTTAGGCACTTTTATTTTCTTTCAGTTTTCATGAAAATTTAAGGAATAGTGTTTAACTTGAATATGTTCAATCGGCCGAGCATTCAGAAAAATCATTTAAGCTAGATTAAAATGGCGGCTGCACTGTGCTTTTGAAAGAAACTGTGCATCTTTTGTATAAATTTGAACGATTTCATATCTAAGTATTGGATGAATAATTCAAGTTATCGATTCACGCCGTTAGAAAACTTGTTTCTAACCCTAGGATGTTTACAAAGACCTTCTGGTAGGAGCACCCTCCTGCTTACTCAACTTGTATACTATATATTCGAAATTCTTGCTGAAACAGAAGAGAATAGAAATAGGTCAGAAGTTAATACACAATTAATATCACTTACCTTAAAAAATCTAATATTAAAAATTGTAGATAAAAGAACACACAAAGAAGATAACAAAGATTTACTAAAAAAATTGGAGATTCCACCTGGACTACAGCCTATACTTAAATCTATGTTTTGCATTATTAGCTCGATCTCGCGTGGATTTGTAACAAACCCAGAAGTATCTAATAAGGACGAAGGTGTAGAGGACTCCTTAGCAACTGGACCGATATATAAACAAGAGAAGACGGATGACAAATACCGTGCAAACAGGTTACAAGAATCTTGTAATGTTTTCGTAGCGAACAAACTGAAGAAATTTACGAGAACCCTTAAGAGAACGGATATAGGACCAAAACGACTTTGTGTGATTGGCATTTAAGGAGATTTCAATGTGCTCTGTATATATCTCTTTGAGCAGAGATAGCTGCTTTTTTGGCCTCTTTGCGAAGCTCCTTGAATAGTCCGAAATCCCTCTGGATACGTGATTCCAGAAATTTTAAACCAGAACTGTACCTTGTCACCTTGTTTCGTGGATAGGGAATATAATTGATTGGCTCCACTCTTTCGGCATTTGTTCTTCTTGCCAATTGTGCTGAATGACTTTGAGAATAGCTTTATCAACACGTTGCCACCATATTTGATGAGCTCCACTGGAATCTCATCGATTCCTTGCGCTATATTATTCGTGATTCCAGAAATTTTAAACCAGAAGAATCCTTAGCTTGCAGACTCATAACTAAGTTAAAGTCGAGCCATGTTACATTGCCTGGCTTTTTCTGAAGACACATATGAATATTTTCCTGGATGATTTCAGATAGTGTGGTATAGAAGCTAGTAAGTGCTTCATTTACTCCTAGATTCTTGAGGAAAGAGAACGAGTTTCTAGAGAATGGATTTCCTGTTCAATTCTGGAATAGTTAGCTTTAAAGCAGTTGAAGCGAATCAGCGACACCTTTTTAGGATGAGACGTTTGGCGTGTACAAATAAGAAAAGACAGTAGGGGCCAAGTGCGGATCAAGATTCACATATGGTGATGTAGCCTTCACAGGGCTTCCCTCCCTCTTTGTGAAATTAGGTGTTTTCACGATGAGGGATAATAGGCCCCTGAAGATAGACCTGGTTATCTGGACTTCGTTCCTATTGGGAAGGTGCGTGGGGGCACCAAATCCACCCAGTGAATTTCTCTCGAAAAATTTACGTAACATCCTTAAACCCCTTCATTTGATACCCCTTTCGACTGTTTTCAGTAAAAAAACTTTCACAGATCACATCCTTAAATTAAGAAAATGCAATTTGTCCTTAAATTAAGAAAATGCAGTTTATACTGGACTGTGATACCAGTTAATCAATATTGCAAGAGTAATGGCCCTAAAACTGATAAAATGGAAATCCAAGACCTCGACTGATGAGTACAAACTTTTAAAGGCGATTAAAAAATTTTTTGACCCGACAACGGCAAACCCTTTGGGGGTTTTACTATATGGTCTAGTGTTTTCACCCTGAACTGGAATCACTGACCCCCCAAATTCACTGTCGCACAATGAATTTTAGCTTCTACAGTTCCTGAGGAAATTTGTGATGACAGACGGATGGGCAGCCAGATAAATACCAACTTTAACCGTATGTGCTCACCGCCCCATTTTTAAAATGGCAAGTTAACTTTGTATCTGTGTCGACCATAAATCATTTTTACTTTTTTATTGGTACTTTCGTTTTTCTTTGCAATTCGGCAACCTGAAAAAACTAAAATCACCCAATTTTGGCGCTATTTTTTCTGCCATTTGTTAAAATTAAAAGTGCATGTGCGGTCTTCACAGTGTCGTGCGGTAAACAGTCAGTTTATGATTATTTTATTTATTGGTTAGACCATATAAATCAGTTTTATTACGGAATGGTATGGTCAGTAGGCTTTATGCCAGATATTGATTGTTTCTTTTAAGTTAAAGATATTTAGAGCCATTTTTTGCAGCACGCCGTTCATAGGTTGCTGAGCGCGTACTCGCATGTTGATTTTATACTTAATATTTTGGATGTTTTGTTTTATTTGTACTGATTTATGATATATATTTACGTATTTTATTTACGTTTGTGCATTGCTTGTTTCAGGTTGTCTTTTACTGAAATTGTAGACACATTAGACTACTAGTACTATCTACACATGCCCTCCCAGTAATCATATGTTGAGCGAAGGTGATAGTGACGAAGAAGATGCGCTTTTGGGAGACTTGAACTATTTGTCAGGGAATCAACTTTGGGCTGAAGTGCAATTTGAATGCGTGCGAAAATCAGGGCCAGTCTTACAGTCTGAAATATTAGGGCAGGAAGATTCAAGTGATGATAACGTCCCTTTGTCGGAGATCGCATCTAGTTCAATGGCTAAAGTCCAAATAAGAAGAAAGGAGGTCAAAGAAAATGTTAAGGAAATGATTTACCGGAATATCAAAGAAACGAATGGAATCATTCTCAGTTTTTGAATACTAACAGATCACTTGTAGAATGGTTTGAATTATTTTACGATGATGGCATAGTAAATTTGTTCGTAGAAAGTTCAAAAAGATATGCAGTTTTTGAAGGAAAGCTTTTTGATGTAATCAAAGATGAAATTCGTCTTGTATTAGGAATATTTTTATTCAGTGGATATAATCTCCAAGCTAGGGGTCGTATGTACTGGGACACTGGAGACGACGCCTATCACCCTGGCGTAGCGAATGTAATATCTCAATCACGATTTGAACAAATACTTCGGTTTATGCATGTTTCTGATAACGCGGCTTTAGACGTTCAGGATACATTCATAAAAGTCCGACCTTTATAGAAGAAACTAAACGAAAAATGGATAAAATATCAGCCTAAGTACAATAAAGTTAGCATCGATGAATCAATGATTCCGTATTATGGACCTCACAGTGCAAAACAGCATATCCATGGTAATCCAATGCGTTTCGGTAATACCCCATTTACATCTTGGGGTATCTTATTTTTTTTATTCGCCAAACAAGGCACAATTTAAAATCAAATAAACCGAATTAAAAACAAAAAAATATAAATATATGAAAATATTGTCTGGATTGTCGAGTAATTGAGGATTTGTAATATTTTGGACTTAAAACAGAACTTGAAAGTGGTTGGAGAGTAATGCTCGCTAAACTTATTGAACATTTTACAGCATCTGTTAACCGGCTCATTGTCTGCATAATTGATGTGGTGGGTACTTCTGGTTAACATGGGAATGTGCCTAGTGACTCTGATAGGATCGTGAAAGTGAATCTTGTTTGACAAAAACGGAACTTGAATATCGTCGAAAGGTAGACATGCAGACAAAGCGACTCTTCTGGATGCGAGGTTGAATATTAGAAGTCGATCCTCATAAGATGGTGGATTGTGAAAAGATGTTGGGTCGTACAGAGATCTTAAACAAAAAGTAAAAATTGTTTTTGTACAGACTCAAGTCTGCGATTATAGATTTTTTATATAGGGTCCCAGATTATGCAGCCATATTCGAGAATAGGACGGACTAGCGAGGTGAACAATCATTTTGTTGCCCAAATATTCATAAATTCTTTCGCTCTCCATTTAATAAAACCTAGCAGCTTGTTATCTTTACATAGTGCTTCATCATGGTGAAGGATGAATCTGAGTTTGGAGTCTAAGACTACTCCAAGGTCTACAACTCTTTCAACTCTCCTCAGTTGTGTGTTCTTAATTTCATAATTGTGTATGATGACATTCTTTCTTCTTGAAAAGCTTATCACGAGACATTCTACCAAATTGAGTTCAAGGTGATTCACATCGCACCATTGTTGGAGGGTGGTTAATTTGGACTGGAGAAAAGATACATCAGTTAAAGATTGTATTTTGTCATGCAACTTAAGGTCGTTGGCATAAAAAAGTTGCGGAATGTCAAACAGCGCTTTTGAAAGATCTGAGATGAAAATATTTTATAGAAGTGGACCGAGATGACTGCCCTGAGGAACTCCAGAGGCGACATTGATCTCACGTAACAACTGACCTTGAAATCTGACAAATTGTATGCGGTTTTTCAAGTAGGACTGAATCCAGTTGAGTAGCGAACCAGATATACCGAAGCTAGGGAGTTTGTTTAGCAAAATTCCATGGTTTACTCTTTCAAATACTTTGCTTAAATCTAAGTTCACGACATCAATCTAATTTCCTTGCTCCATTTCACTAAGAATATCTGACATCAAAGTGATTAGATTAGTGGTAGTTGATCTGTTTTTACGGAAGCCATGTTGCTCTTCTTAAAGAAATGGTTCAATAAGAGGAGAAATTTTACTACACATAATTTTCTCAAACAGTTTTAGCATAGCAGACAAGATGGCAAGACCCCTGTGTTCATCACAAGCCACTTTTCACCTTTCTTATGTGTTGGTATTATAAAGGATGGCTTCCAAAGCTTAGGAAAGATACCACTAGATAGTGACTTGTTAAAAATAATGAAGAGGGGTCTAATCAGTTCACTTTTGCAGAGGGCCAAAAGGCAAGGTGGAATCAGATCTAGGCCAGGTCTTTTATTCAAATTAAGATCCTCAATAGCTTGGAGAATTTCATCTTCAGAAATCGAAACCCTTTCTATAAGGATCCTTGACGCTATTTCCGGCGGTTCTAGGTCTGGTGAAGTAGCTAGATTGGAGTAAACATGCTGAAAATAGTCTGCAAAAAAATCACAGATCTATTCTGTACTAGATGACATCGAGTCTTTGTGTGTCATTATCGAAGGGTGGCCATAAGTTCTACACTTAAGGTTTACAAAGTCAAAACACTTTTTAGGATTAGAAATAGTTTCCTCCGCTATAACGTTAACATACGATTGATATTCATCTTGGGATTTAAGGCTGAAATCCATAACAAGATTGTTATATTTACTCTTAATCGCATCGCTGGCACCATTCCTCCTTTTTAGGAGCTTGTAGAGTATTTCTTTGCTTACGTAAATGCCTGAAATCGCTCCTTAGCCACGGTTCTGAAATTTTGTCTTTTTAGGGTTTTGTAAAATAATTTTACAAAACCCTACTAGTTTCGCGACCAGTCTGTCCGTCTGTCCGTCCGTCCGTCCGTCCGTGTGTCACAGCAGTTTTTCTCGGAAACTACTTAAGCTAGAAACATCAAATTTTGTGTGTAGGTGTAAAGTGGTGATTTCTTCAAAGTTCAACTACAAAAACATTTTATAAGGTATTTAAGGGGGGTCTCCCCATATAGGAGAGTGACCCCCCGAAAATAAATTTCATTGAAAGTAGCCGATATGGGTATCAAATGAAAGGTTTTGATGAGAACTTTTCAAAACAGGTCTTAGTTTGGCAAAATTTGCTTCGAGGGGCGCACAGGGAGGGGAAATACACTAAAAATTTGTGTCCCCCCCCTCGCGATTGGACACCTGTGACCCAAAAAATCTGAAAAAAATCAGGAATGTAGGCCTTGGTGAGTACAATAACAACAAATACGTTAGAAGTCGCAATTCACTCAACTTTGTTAGTAATAGTATGATTTATCGATTTTATGTTTTCTGGAATAAAATCTTAACGGTACCCTTAAATTCAATGAAATTCAGTACGTAGATGTCTATTTATAAGATTGATCTATCCTATGGCAACATATGGCTATGGAACAACATGCGCTTTTTACCGACTAAGACACTACAGTTTTGCTACGATTTGCATGAAAATTTCAGGAATGATTGGTCTCATGTATATCTTTGAGAATCGGTTCAGCTAGTGGTATCAGTAATCGTAAAACAAAATAGTGGCTGTTTTAAATGCGAAGATTGAATAATTTTGAGTTATTTTTTCCCAATTCAACGTTTAAGGTGCATGCTTTGAACACTTGATTCAATTTAATAAATGACTGAAGATGAGTACCTACAATTAATGTTCATAAGTGAAACAAGTCAAGGAGATGGGAGAGAACTCCTAGCAAAAGGATTTTGTAACCATTTTAGGATTCGAAAAATTGGCCATTAATCGATGATAACAGTACAGGAGAGTGGCCCCTGAAAAAAAATTCATCAAACGTAGCCGATATGAGTATAAAATGAAAGTTCTCATGGGAGCTTTTCAAAACAATTGTTAAACTGTCAGTTTTTGCTTCAGTGGGGGCACAGGGGGGAAATACATGAAAAATGTGTTTCCTCCGTCGCGGATGGACATCTGAAATAATTATCAAGGGAGATATTTATGAGTATAACAATACCTAAAACCTCAGAAGTCGAAATTCGTTCAACTTTGTTAATAATAGTATGATCTTCGTATTTGATAATTTCTCCAATAAAATCGTCTTTGACATGTTTCTTGATTTGATTCGATCTGGTGACTGCATTTTGTAAATTGAATACAAAACCCTTCTGACATGAGCGTAGGTCTGTTTGCCCAACCTGTTTTTTCTTTATTTTTCGCATGCATGATTCAACGGCGTCAAAGATTATGATATAAAAGGTGGACATAGCTAGATCTTAGCCGAACGTTGACAGCACATCATTCCAATTCACTCGGGATAAAAGACTATTAAGTTTATCATACTTGCCATTTTGAAAGTCATATACAATAGTGTAATTGTACGATATAGAATTATAAGTATCAGCAGTGGACAATTCAACAGTAAAAGTGGAGTGATGAACTAAATTAGAAAACAGATGCTCGTTGTCATCAGTTGAACTGACAACTAACTCGTCGTAAGCGTTGGAAAAACTAAAGTCTAGCCATCTGCCATTTTGGTTGACAATAGAAGCTACTTGCTGCAAATCGTTACCATAAAAGGTGCTTATGGGATTGAAATCATTACTACTCGTATTTAGGAGGTTGATAGGAAGGAGACCGTCTTCTTCATCGACCTCAAATTTTAAGTTTGGCCGGTTGAAATCACCAGTAATGATAATTTTATCTTCTTCATTTGTAATTGCTGTAATTTTAGCTATAACTTGACAAACGTCGTTGTAGAAAGTATCGTTGGATTTTGGGGTAACATAGAATACGCCAATATATTGGTTAGATCTGTCTTTTAACTACTTTATGCTGGAACAATTTGTATTCCATGGAGTTTACTAGCTCGCTCATAAAGGAACTGTGCACTGCAATTAAACCACCGCCTCCTTGTGATTGTCTTGTGCTATGCGGATCTCTATCATCTTTGTATATACTACAGTTACTGTCAAGAATCTCTTCGTTGATATGAGAAGCATTCAACCGTGTTTCGGAAAGGGTAAGGATGTTAAAATGGGACGATTTTGCGTTAAGAAAAAGTTTGTTAAACTTAATATGCATACCACCACAGTTATGGTAAAGCAACTTAAAATTGATCTGTTTATTGGGGACGAAAAAATTTATGGTGCTGTTCTCTTGCCTTTTGCAATGTAGAGATATAGCTAGAACTAACGTGGGATGCATAGGTTTCAAGATCTATTTTGCCTGGTTTAGGGTGATACCAAGTTCCTCATGGTAGGAAAAATACAGAAGGCAAAGAGCCTCAAGATCGATTGGAAGACTGTAGCAACCACGGAAGTCACCGCAGTTGCAGACATTAAATATTGGCAGAGGGGTGTGTAGCCCGGGGTGGCATACTGAGGCCGGCTAGCGCTCAGTCGTGTCGTGAGTCTTTCGGGGCACCCTCTGCTCGTGCTGAGCCACCTGACATATAAATACTAGCACATAGGGAAAAGGACGGGAAAGGGGGAGGTCACATTGAGAAATGAAAAATAGTTGTTCTCTCAGAACATTGTGGCCGTTTTTATTTCAAGTTATAATTTAAATCCAAGGTATACAAAAGAAAATCAGATAAAACAAAACTACTAAAAACCCCTTTCGAAATTTGAAACAATATACAAAAATTAGAATCTACCAACATAAAATAATTCAAGACTATGGAGAATATGATAATCAAACTATTGGATAATATATTAAAAAAAACTAAAATTGTACTCACTTCTTTCCCCGTAGAACTCCGAGCACCCGGTGCAATACAGCAAAAGAAGCGTGGGGTCGCTGAAAATTAATTGTAATTTAGAATCACTAAACCAGAAAAAAAAGAAAAACGTAACGGCCACTTTTATCCGCATTAATTGATTCCAACAATCTGTCTTTTTTTCTTTTCACTAAATTTCAACCCAAGCTTTTGACAACAATTTTCGTCTTCCCGCAATCCAAATTAGCAAAATCTTTATTTTTCTCGCACAATTTTCGTTTTCCGCACTTCAAATTCATAAAATTTTTCTTTTCTTCACACTACACCAAGTCAAATCCCCTCTCTTCCCAAAATGCAAAACTCCCCTCACTTTTTCAATCTTTCCACTCTTCGTCACTAAAACTTCAAAAAAAAAAGTCTATTCAATTCTTTCCCAATTTTAAAAACCCCAAAAATCACTTATATCCCACACAGAAAACTCCTTTATCTTTAACAGCCAAATATTCACTTTCCCAAAAACCGAAAAAAAACTCCCTCTTCTTTGTCAAATCAAATCCTGACTCCCCAAAGCGTTCAACCTTCCTTTTCCACGTCCAATCCTGACTCCCCAAAGCGTTCAACCTTCCTTTTCCACGTCCAATCCTGACTGCCTAATTCCAACCACCTCATTTCCACATTTCACCTTTCTCCCATCCGATCCCGCAATCCAAATTCTTTTCCAATTACCGCTGTCGCATCTGGGTAACGTAATCGAAGTTCATTACACTTCGATTCCGCTACCCACACATCTTTTGGTCCGTATCGACAATCACAATAGTTTCCATTGACTTGCATATATGGCAATTTACATCCCCAAGAATCGCTTGATTGAATGTAAAGTGTCACACATACGAGTACATTACGAAAACTATTGATTTTGCCGATACCCCAAAAAGAGTGCTTCCGTGCGCCCGGGGGAACTTGAACTCAGGGTTCCAGCAGTCGGTCGAAACTCGCGACGTATCCAATGGAGCTATGCCTTATCGATCTCCCATTCATCAGATAAGCAACTTCAACGATTATCTGGGCATGAGATTGAATTTTGTTAGTAGGGAAACGTGAATTAATTTTCGTTAGTAAGAAAAATAAAATTTGTTAATGGGAACTAGAGAATAGAATTTGTTAGTATGAAGAAAGGAATTAGGTTTTGTTAGGAAGTATGAATAGAATGAAATTTTGTTAGTGGGACTTAATGTAGGGAGTGTTGTTAGTGGGAAAATTGAAATTATTAGTAGGTATTATTTTTTGTAGTTGTTAATAAGGAAAAAGGGTAGTATTGTGATGATGGGGGAGTAAAAATTAAAGGGAAAATGGAAACACGAAAAAAAAAAAAATAAATTTATGGAGGAAAAGGTAGGAATGCCCAAAGGAAAGGGACAATGTTACGGCGGCAATTTGAAGTTGCGAATGGGAGGAAGTTGGTACGCCGGAATTCGCGCTACACACCCCTCTGCCAATATTTAATGTCTGCAACTGCGGTGACTTCCGTGGTTGCTACATACCATTATGAAATACTACGGACTTCACGCCATGGAAATATTCTGTCTGGTTTCTGTTTAGGTGATTGGCGAGCCCCAGTATCCGTCACTTAACTCGCTCCTCCCGGCAGACAATGCTCCATCCGAATCATTGTGCACCTCATTCAGCAGTACGATTTCACCACTGTAATGAGTATCGACCGTCCAATGAGCAGTACCCGAATAATGACGTTTAGAAATCGGGATGCTTTTGCTCAGCTTCACCTTGTCGATGGACGATAGGTGGTGGTCAACAACTTCGGATGGGTCACTGGCCGCAAGAGAAGAACGACTCAAGGGGACTGAAGTAGACATAAAAGATTCTGCAGACAGGGGCAATACAACTGGCACGATGTTAAAAGCGTCCCAAAAATCAATCCCGAGATAAATAGAATACGTTAATGCCGGAACAATCAAAAACCGAATCAACCGAGTTCGATTATTGAATTGAACCAATGCAGTAACGTATCCCAACACGTCAGCCCTATGACCTGATGCCGTTTTGACATCGGCATGCATCGAATGAAGATACAAACCAAGGTCCCGGACGAGGTCAAGGGCTCCCGCTCCCAGGATGCTAACGCTTGCACCACTGTCTAACAGACCTTTCAATTTGCGTCCCTTAATGCTGATCTCAGCATAAGGCCGCTTGTCTTCGTGCGATGCCACGATTGACTCAATGCACGCTCGCTTGAGAAACCGTCGCGTGACAAAATATTTCCATGATCTGTGGAATCGTGACTTCGATCCTCGCCGCTTGCGGTTAGGCTTGCAGTCAGAATCAAAGTCACAAGCCACGTCCAGGGAATTGCTTTGGTGAAATTGGACCTCAGGCAGCGACGTCTGTGTAGAAACATCTACAGACCTCGGTGACTGAATTCCAATTCCCCGAGAAAATGATTGCAGGGGAATAGTAGGATGCGCTTCAGCAGGGAGGGCACCGGACCGGAGACATGAATCATAACCAGCCGAAAATTCGTCATGCAGTTGCACAGAATTGACTTCACATGTCTGAACTGGATATCGAAGGTTATCCATTTCCAGCCGTTGCCATGTGATTTCGATTCGGCGACACATCCTGACGAGATCTCGGGTGGTTGAGAACTCATGTCCAGCCAGATGCTCCTGCAATCGGAGATTCATGTTCTTAAAGACTAGTTCTCGCAGATCCGTGTCCCTCATCGGAGTCTTGAGTTGGAGAGACATCACTTCAATGGATTCAAAGAACTCTATGAACGGCTCGTGAGATCTCTGCTTGCGGGCGAACATATTTTCCCAAATATGTGCATCATCAAGCCGAGATCCAAATCGTTCAATGAGTTCACATTTCAGCTGACTCCAACTCAAGTCTCCATACAGTTCACGCATCTGCCAGTACCAGTTTTTGGCAGATCCTTGCAGGAGAATATGTAAGGTCGACACCAATTCACGCTCCGAAATACCGTAGCTTTGAGCCAAGGTGCTAACACGGAACATAAACTGGCGAGCATCCATTCCACCTGAGCCTCCATCAAACTTGAATCCCCATTTATGCATGGGAATAAAAGTTTCATCCGATTCAGATGTCTGGCCATTATCCCGAAACGGATGCTGTAAATGAGATTCTGGCAAATCCTGAGAAGAACGCGGTGAAGGGCGAGCGAAGTACTCATATGGCGTGTGCGGAAACATGATGAAAATTAAAAATGATAAAAAACCACAGATCATCTAAACAATTTAGAAATATAAAAATCTATGAACAGACGGACAACATCGACAATTTGAATAAAATAAATAATTTTATAAATCACAGACGGACGAACAAACGATTCTTTAAAAACAAATTAAAATTTGAATCCCAGACGGACAAACGGACAAGTAAATAAATATATAAAATTTTAAAAATTTTAAAATCTTACTAGCTAAAATAAATACTGAAATTCTCTATAATATACAATACTTGAATCTTAACCCTAACCAAAACCTAACTGATAAACATAAACTAAACTCAATAATCAAACCCAACCTAAAATCGCTCAAATCCAAAATAAACTAAAACAAACTCAATCATTAAAATTAAAAGAAATTATTCTAAACTAACAACCGTAAAATCAATAATCTAAATCATAAACCCTAATTAAACTCAATAATCTATAACTAAACTACCTAAATCCAATGACTTTAAAACTAAACAAGCAACCTAACGGTAATTACTACACAATCAATAATGCGATGGCGAAATAAAAGAAAATATATGATTAGAAGTGAAATTAGTGCAGGCGAGTGTAAATGAACTAAATATAACAATTTACTTGCGCTATCCGGCGTACCAACTTCCTCCCATTCGCAACTTCAAATTGCCGCCGTAACATTGTCCCTTTCCTTTGGGCATTCCTACCTTTTCCTCCATAAATTTATTTATTTTTTTTTCGTGTTTCCATTTTCCCTTTAATTTTTACCCCCCCATCATCACAATACTACCCTTTTTCCTTATTAACAACTACAAAAAATAATACCTACTAATAATTTCAATTTTCCCACTAACAACACTCCCTACATTAATTCCCACTAACAAAATTTCATTCTATTCATACTTCCTAACAAAACCTAATTCCTTCCTTCATACTAACAAATTCTATTCTCTAGTTCCCATTAACAAATTTTATTTTTCTTACTAACGAAAATTAATTCACGTTTCCCTACTAACAAAATTCAATCTCATGCCCAGATAATCGTTGAAGTTGCTTATCTGATGAATGGGAGATCGATAAGGCATAGCTCCATTGGATACGTCGCGAGTTTCGACCGACTGCTGGAACCCTGAGTTCAAGTTCCCCCGGGCGCACGGAAGCACTCTTTTTGGGGTATCGGCAAAATCAATAGTTTTCGTAATGTACTCGTATGTGTGACACTTTACATTCAATCAAGCGATTCTTGGGGATGTAAATTGCCATATATGCAAGTCAATGGAAACTATTGTGATTGTCGATACGGACCAAAAGATGTGTGGGTAGCGGAATCGAAGTGTAATGAACTTCGATTACGTTACCCAGATGCGACAGCGGTAATTGGAAAAGAATTTGGATTGCGGGATCGGATGGGAGAAAGGTGAAATGTGGAAATGAGGTGGTTGGAATTAGGCAGTCAGGATTGGACGTGGAAAAGGAAGGTTGAACGCTTTGGGGAGTCAGGATTGGACGTGGAAAAGGAAGGTTGAACGCTTTGGGGAGTCAGGATTTGATTTGACAAAGAAGAGGGAGTTTTTTTCGGTTTTTGGGAAAGTGAATATTTGGCTGTTAAAGATAAAGGAGTTTTCTGTGTGGGATATAAGTGATTTTTGGGGTTTTTAAAATTGGGAAAGAATTGAATAGACTTTTTTTTTGAAGTTTTAGTGACGAAGAGTGGAAAGATTGAAAAAGTGAGGGGAGTTTTGCATTTTGGGAAGAGAGGGGATTTGACTTGGTGTAGTGTGAAGAAAAGAAAAATTTTATGAATTTGAAGTGCGGAAAACGAAAATTGTGCGAGAAAAATAAAGATTTTGCTAATTTGGATTGCGGGAAGACGAAAATTGTTGTCAAAAGCTTGGGTTGAAATTTAGTGAAAAGAAAAAAAGACAGATTGTTGGAATCAATTAATGCGGATAAAAGTGGCCGTTACGTTTTTCTTTTTTTTCTGGTTTAGTGATTCTAAATTACAATTAATTTTCAGCGACCCCACGCTTCTTTTGCTGTATTGCACCGGGTGCTCGGAGTTCTACGGGGAAAGAAGTGAGTACAATTTTAGTTTTTTTTAATATATTATCCAATAGTTTGATTATCATATTCTCCATAGTCTTGAATTATTTTATGTTGGTAGATTCTAATTTTTGTATATTGTTTCAAATTTCGAAAGGGGTTTTTAGTAGTTTTGTTTTATCTGATTTTCTTTTGTATACCTTGGATTTAAATTATAACTTGAAATAAAAACGGCCACAATGTTCTGAGAGAACAACTATTTTTCATTTCTCAATGTGACCTCCTCCTTTCCCGTCCTTTTCCCTATGTGCTAGTATTTATATGTCAGGTGGCTCAGCACGAGCAGAGGGTGCCCCGAAAGACCCACGACACGACTGAGCGCTAGCCGGCCTCAGTATGCCACCCCGGGCTATACACCCCTCTGCCAATATTTAATGTCTGCAACTGCGGTGACTTCCGTGGTTGTTACATATGGCGCCCAACCTTGGTTTTAGTTGATTTTATCAGTTTTTAATTATAACTTAAATTTTTCAATTTCAGATTTGTATGGGCTTGAGTACCTGGAGTGCCGGACGTGAATAGTAGTCTGAGCATTCCAGGGAAGTTATTTTTTTTTTTTTTTTGCTAGAAATTTCTGATGACTTGTTTGAACGATGAAAAGTGATCGAGTAATAGTTGAAAAGTTTTAGTTTCGATTTTGTTATTAATTTATAGATTTTTGATCACGGGGTTCGCCGCAGTTGCAGTGGCGCCTACCGTGCTGTTTTGTGTTTGATAGTCTCCACCGGCTATGATAGTGGGCATGCTTTAGCAGTGTGGATGTTGGTTGGGATCAACCGAATTTTGAGTCGTTGGCTATATCTCCCTGCACGGGATAGTTGGACTTAGATCCATCTCTTGGAATTAGCCAACGCTTTCGGCCCTTCCATCATCAATCTGGTGGTAGCTTTGGGATTTGTGCGGCTCTTGTCCGAGCCATTATGAAGTCCGAAGTGTTTTATAATGGTCTCGTAGTTAGCCCTTTGTGGTGACCATTAGAGCGGAGTCCGCCTATAAGTTCCATTGCTATACCAGGCACTGTTGTGGTTTGTCTGCTACGTGTTTTGTATTAATTTTAACCTTCATCCCATTCAATTACCTTTTCTTTTCCTTTTTCCTCCTAGGGGGATCATTTTGAGAAATGAAATCTTTTTATGAATTGTATCTCCATTTCACTTGCTATTACAAGAGTCAATATTTTCGATCGTTTCCGACACTATTCCTCTTCACTGCTAATAAATCGCAATAATAACCACCACCATTAATTGTTATTATTGCCATAGTCTGTCTGTCAGTCTGTGGATTCATTTTTATTTAGTATTATCTATAATTTGCGTTAATATTCTTTTTATTTTTTTATTTAGGTAGTAGATTTAGGTTTTTTTTTAATATTATAAGAACCGAATAACCATGCGTCGGCGAACGGCTAGTTGGGATCCAACCTATACCCAACTTGATAGAGAGTTGGAACGGCTTAGCCTATCGTCCAGCCTGCGAGAAGCACAAGACGCACTTCCTCAAGCTAGTGCGCCAAGCGCGGCAGCTACTCCGCCGATACGGGCACCCGGTAATTCCCTTGCTTCTTCTACACGGCAGGCGGTGCAAGAAACGTCACCTCACGTTACCTTCCGCGAGTCCCGACGTAATGAATTTGCCACGCCGGATCGACTTCCCATCACCAAATGGGGTATCACTTTCGATGGTGGAGTAAATGGCGTGTCCGCCCAGCAATTTATATTTCGCGTGGGCAGCCTGGCCAGCGATTACAACCTGTCAGACCGAGATTTGATGAGGGATCTACATGTGCTTCTGAAAGGAGCAGCACAACAGTGGTACTGGCAGGTTCGTGATATTTTTCGGGAGAATCTGACCTGGCCAAGATTCAAATGCGAGGTGATGGAGCGGTTTTCACCACATCACACTGATGACGATATTCGTCGTACAATGCACGGTCGTCTTCAGCGTCCCGGGGAAAGATTCATCGAATTCTATGAATCCCTGGAAGCACTGTCATTACAACTCCAAGTGCCTATTCTTGATTTCGATCTGCAATGCATCGTATCCAAAAATATGAGCCCACGGCTTCAGGATCACCTGGCAGGTCTGACCTTTCCGTCCACTAGGGAGTTGGTCAGAAGATGCTGTCGCACCGAGGATACGTGGAGGGACGTAGAGTCCCGGCGCAGGCTGTTCGAAAGACGTGCGGTGGGAGGTGTGCATTCCGTACGACTTCCGGAAAACCTGATGGACTGGGACATATACGATAAACCGTATTCTCCGAATTGTGACCAAAATGTCGGTAACGAGGAACCCTTAAATTGGCGAAATGTTCGTAATTCGACAGCATGCGATCTACCAACTCAGCTTGCGCAACCCAATCAATGCCTTCCCCTTGAGACTCCTCAGGTTCAAGCGGTAGCATCCCAACCGAAAATTGGTTTGTCTTCGGACCATCAACAACGAAGACAATTTAGGATATGTTGGAATTGTAAGGATTTAGGCCATAATTTTTTTGATTGTGCTTCTCCCATCAGACACGTTTTTTGTTTTGGTTGTGGGAAGGAAGGAGTTACCAAGCCTCACTGCAATGCTTGCAATTCCAAAACAACCCCGGTGCATAAGGAAATATCGTTTCCTCGGGCAAATCCCACCCAGCCATATGAGCGTGTAGATGTGGCCACGAATGTGGATCCGGAGCTCAGACGTCTTCAGTGACTGACACCTACGTCTATTAATACCCGCATTGTTTTCCCTCTTGCCAACTCTTCTCCCCACTCCCAACGCCCTGGCACACTTTGTCAGCTAATTTCAACCCACCGCCCACCTGTCCCAGGTAGCTTCCCTGATATCTCCGGAAGTAATGGAAAGGCGGGCGATGATCGTGAGTCACCCGCTAGTTTTAGAGCACGAACTTTTCGGGATCGCTTTCGGAGATCCTGGAGATATTTCTTCGCCAGGCGTCTCTTGAAGCGTGCCTGCGTGGAGTCAATTGTTGCAACTCCTGGCGACAATAGGCCCTACGCAGAGATTTCCGTCAAGGGTCGCAAATTGACGGGCTTGCTTGATAGCGGAGCCAGTGTTAGTATCCTCGGAGCCGGAGCCTTGGACCTGCTGTCGGATTTGGGTTTGCATATGCATACCATGCATGCTCATGTTCAGACTGCATCAGGGCACAAGGATCCAGTTCTGGGATACGTCACCACATTGGTGCAATTTAATAAAACCACCAAATTGATGAGATTCCTAGTTGTTCCTTCCTTGACGCCCGCAGTGTATCTTGGAATTGATTTCTGGGATCTCTTCAAAATAGCACCAATCCAGGTCAACGCTATCGAAGCAGCGTCGGAACCTCAGAGCCCTGAATTTCATCTACTGTCCCCAAAAGATCAGCAACGACTGGACTTCGTCAAACAACAGTTTCCGTCGTATAATGAGAAAGGCTTGGGTAGGACCAGTCTCGTGTCTCATCACATCGACACTGGTTCTGCTCGACCCATCAAGCAGCGGCATTATGCTGTCTCGCCTGTTATACAGAAACTGTTGTATGACGAACTCGATCGTATGTTGTCTTTGGGGGTAATAGAGGAAAGTCAGAGTTCGTGGAGTTCGCCTGTGACCCTTGTCAGAAAACCCGGCAAGGTGCGTTTGTGTCTTGACGCTCGACGCCTCAACGAGGTGACTGTTAAGGACGCCTATCCGTTGCCACTGATTGAAGGTCTTTTGGCACGGTTGCAGAGTACCAGGTTCATTACCAGCTTGGACCTGAAGGATGCCTTTTGGCAAATACCATTGGATGAGGCAAGTAAGGAGAAAACGGCCTTTACTGTCCCTGGCAGGCCCTTGTACCATTTCAAGGTCATGCCGTTCGGTTTGTGTAATGCTCCCCAAACGATGTGTCGGTTGATGCATAAAGTAATACCGCATGAGCTGCAGCACAAGGTATTTGTTTACCTAGATGACCTGCTTGTTACAAGTTCAACATTTGATGAGCACTTGGAGCTCCTGAGTACTGTTGCAAAACTGCTCAGGGACGCCAACTTGACCATCAATGTTGAAAAAAGCAAGTTTGTCAAGAAGGAGATCAAATATCTTGGCTTCGTAGTGAGTGATGGTATCCTGCGCACCGACCCGGAGAAGGTTTCAGGTATAGTCTCCTATCCTGAACCCCGAACGGCCAAAGACGTGAGACGGTTCATGGGCATGGCAGGATGGTACAGGCGTTTTATTCCAAACTTCGCCTCGGTTACGGCCCCTCTAACGGATTTGCTAAAGGGCAAATGTGCCTTCAAGTGGTCTGCTTCCGCCAATAGTGCCTTCAATAAAGTGAAGCAATTGCTGATTTCTGCTCCAGTGCTGGCTAACCCTGACTTTACGAAGCACTTCTATATCCAGTGTGACGCAAGTACAGTGGGTATTGGAAGTGTTTTGTTCCAGAAGGACGATGAAGGTGGAGAACATCCAATTGCATATATGTCGATGAAGCTCAACGCTGCGCAACGTAACTATAGCATTACTGAGTTGGAATGCTTAGCTGCGGTGCAGAGTGTAAAGAGATTCAGGGCATATATCGAAGGGTTGCCCTTCACCATCATAACCGACCATGCCAGTCTTAAATGGCTGATGCAGCAGTCGGACCTTTCTGGTCGATTGGCTCGCTGGAGTCTGAAATTACAAGGGTTCAATTTCCAGATTGAACACCGGAAAGGTGCTCTTAACGTTGTACCGGATGCGTTATCGAGATCTTGCTCGCAGGACGAGCGGGTGGCCTCGCTCATTGCTTGCCTCCCGGAGCACACACATATTGATGGTTTGATACCTCAGTCTGCGTTTCAGGAGCCCGAATACGAACATCTCAAGGAGCAAATCCTGAAGCAACCTGATAAGTTTCAGAATTTGCACCTTGCTGATGGCCGAGTGTACATCGGTTCTGGTTCCCCTGTGACGCTGGCTACAGATATCCCCCGAAAAAAATTATGGGTTCCTGAGGGCTACCAACAGGCTCTTATAGTGCGAGCTCATGATGATCCCCGGGGCTCTCATTGTGGAATTCGTAAGACCACGGAAGTCTTACAAAGATATTATTATTGGCCTCGTTTGCGTCAAGATGTTATTCAGCACATCCAGGGCTGTTCAACATGCAAACAGGTCAAGCCTTCGAATTCCACTTTGAGACCTCCTATGGGCGCATCACGAGACTCGACGAGACCTATGCAGCGCCTGTTTGTGGACTTCATGGGTCCATACCCTCGTTCAAAATCTGGGAACACTCAATTGTTTGTGGTCCTGGACCATTATAGCAAGTTCATATGGCTCAAACCCATGGCTAAAGCCACTGCGGAATCAGTCGTGCGATACTTGGAGCGCGAAATCTTTTTGACCTTCGGAGTTCCCGAATGGCTTCACTCGGACAATGGTGTGCAGTTCGTCTCCAAGGTATTCGCTAAGCTTATGAGTGACTATGGGGTGCAGCACTGCTTCACTCCATACCATTCCCCGCAAGCGAATGCCTCGGAGAGGTCAAACCAGTCGACATTGAACGCCATCAGAGCCTACATAGGGTCCGATCATAGCAGGTGGGACGAGAATCTTCCGGAATCGTGTTTTGCCTTCCGCAAGGTGATTTATGAATCCACAGGATTTTCGCCCTACTTCCTCATGTTCGGATACCACCCTATCCAGCATGGCACTGAGTACGCCCTCCTTAGAAGCTTGAACGCTTTTGAGGATGGAGAAGTACAGCTAAGTTCAAACAGTGATCGTCTGCGAGCTGTACAAGACCGTGTCCGAGCTAAGCTGACCGAAGCCTACCGGAAGGGAGCTCAAAGTTACAACCTTCGGGCTCGCCCCCGTGAGCTACTTCAAGGTCAGAAAGTTTTCGTGTGGAATTTCGCCGTGAGCAATGCAGCCGATCGTTTTGCGGCTAAATTCGCTCCTCGATTTGTTCCTGCAGTGGTTCGCCGCCGTACTGGGCAAGTTACTTATGAACTTGAGGATGAATCCGGTAAGCTGCTTGGGACCTTTCACGCTAAAGACATCCGATCCGATTCATAGTTACCCCTGCCGACATTCTTTGTTTGCCCGGCTGAATGAGACACTCAGGGTCTGGGTCGTCCCCACGATTGTTGCGAATTCCGGCGTACCAACTTCCTCCCATTCGCAACTTCAAATTGCCGCCGTAACATTGTCCCTTTCCTTTGGGCATTCCTACCTTTTCCTCCATAAATTTATTTATTTTTTTTTCGTGTTTCCATTTTCCCTTTAATTTTTACCCCCCCATCATCACAATACTACCCTTTTTCCTTATTAACAACTACAAAAAATAATACCTACTAATAATTTCAATTTTCCCACTAACAACACTCCCTACATTAATTCCCACTAACAAAATTTCATTCTATTCATACTTCCTAACAAAACCTAATTCCTTCCTTCATACTAACAAATTCTATTCTCTAGTTCCCATTAACAAATTTTATTTTTCTTACTAACGAAAATTAATTCACGTTTCCCTACTAACAAAATTCAATCTCATGCCCAGATAATCGTTGAAGTTGCTTATCTGATGAATGGGAGATCGATAAGGCATAGCTCCATTGGATACGTCGCGAGTTTCGACCGACTGCTGGAACCCTGAGTTCAAGTTCCCCCGGGCGCACGGAAGCACTCTTTTTGGGGTATCGGCAAAATCAATAGTTTTCGTAATGTACTCGTATGTGTGACACTTTACATTCAATCAAGCGATTCTTGGGGATGTAAATTGCCATATATGCAAGTCAATGGAAACTATTGTGATTGTCGATACGGACCAAAAGATGTGTGGGTAGCGGAATCGAAGTGTAATGAACTTCGATTACGTTACCCAGATGCGACAGCGGTAATTGGAAAAGAATTTGGATTGCGGGATCGGATGGGAGAAAGGTGAAATGTGGAAATGAGGTGGTTGGAATTAGGCAGTCAGGATTGGACGTGGAAAAGGAAGGTTGAACGCTTTGGGGAGTCAGGATTGGACGTGGAAAAGGAAGGTTGAACGCTTTGGGGAGTCAGGATTTGATTTGACAAAGAAGAGGGAGTTTTTTTCGGTTTTTGGGAAAGTGAATATTTGGCTGTTAAAGATAAAGGAGTTTTCTGTGTGGGATATAAGTGATTTTTGGGGTTTTTAAAATTGGGAAAGAATTGAATAGACTTTTTTTTTGAAGTTTTAGTGACGAAGAGTGGAAAGATTGAAAAAGTGAGGGGAGTTTTGCATTTTGGGAAGAGAGGGGATTTGACTTGGTGTAGTGTGAAGAAAAGAAAAATTTTATGAATTTGAAGTGCGGAAAACGAAAATTGTGCGAGAAAAATAAAGATTTTGCTAATTTGGATTGCGGGAAGACGAAAATTGTTGTCAAAAGCTTGGGTTGAAATTTAGTGAAAAGAAAAAAAGACAGATTGTTGGAATCAATTAATGCGGATAAAAGTGGCCGTTACGTTTTTCTTTTTTTTTCTGGTTTAGTGATTCTAAATTACAATTAATTTTCAGCGACCCCACGCTTCTTTTGCTGTATTGCACCGGGTGCTCGGAGTTCTACGGGGAAAGAAGTGAGTACAATTTTAGTTTTTTTTAATATATTATCCAATAGTTTGATTATCATATTCTCCATAGTCTTGAATTATTTTATGTTGGTAGATTCTAATTTTTGTATATTGTTCCAAATTTCGAAAGGGGTTTTTAGTAGTTTTGTTTTATCTGATTTTCTTTTGTACACCTTGGATTTAAATTATAACTTGAAATAAAAACGGCCACAATGTTCTGAGAGAACAACTATTTTTCATTTCTCAATGTGACCTCCCCCTTTCCCGTCCTTTTCCCTATGTGCTAGTATTTATATGTCAGGTGGCTCAGCACGAGCAGAGGGTGCCCCGAAAGACTCACGACACGACTGAGCGCTAGCCGGCCTCAGTATGCCACCCCGGGCTACACACCCCTCTGCCAATATTTAATGTCTGCAACTGCGGTGACTTCCGTGGTTGCTACAAGACTTTCTCTTTGAATCCCGATTCTTAGACTTGTTTTCGTTTTACCATCTATTTTGGCCATACCTTATCAAGGAGCACGTACAGGCAATACTAATCCAGATTTAGGTGTTGGGAAATCCGTCGTTACGAGCTTAGTTGCCAAATTGCCAACAGATTTTGCGGCGGATGTTTACATAGACAATTCTTTACATCGTTTAGATTACTCACAGCTTTGAAGGAATCTGACCATCAAGGAACAGATACAATTCGAGCAAATCGTATGGAAAATTTGTGTAAAGAAAACAGAGAGTGGTAGCTACCATCAAATAACTGACGAAAGAACCTGAATTATCCTGGTTCGGTATAATAACAATAATGTTGTTACCGTAGCACCAACCAGTAAAGGTGTCACACCTATTGGGGGCGGCACAGCGTTGGTCAAGCAGCGTGAAGAAGAAAATCTCGATTCTACAACCTTTTTGCGTACAAATGTATAACAGTTACACGGGCAGAGTTGATCGCTTCGATCGAAATATAGGTTGCTATTGCATTAGCCTAAATAACAATTGTATTAACAACTTTTGATGTGGCCCTTGAATGCTTCCGTGAATAACGCTTTCAGTTTTATAGGCTATCACCAACTGGGCAAGAGAAGGGCATCTCGATCACCTAGCTTTTATCAGCTCTGTGGTTGCAACGTATCTGGGAAGGTATGGGTCAGCTTTCTCTATGGGCCGTCCACTAAAATCAATCGCAAGGAAACGGAGAGCGCCAGATGATGTTTGTCTGGATGGGGCTGGTCACATTATTGTCTCTAGTGCAACCCAGATACATTATGCCCAGTGCCATAAAAATACTACAAAGAAGTACCGAAAATGTGATGTAGGCTGCCATACTAATTGTTTTAAAACATTCCATACCTAAATTGCAAACTTTTTCTTATTTCTGTTTCTACAAATACGATATTACGATAAATAAATATTCTTCAGAATATATACTCATCATTCATTATTTTATTGAGATTACCCTGTAATAAAGTCAAAACTGAACAATTTTGAAAGATGTTCTACTCGTGGTTAGCGGTGCCTAGCGCCCCAAAATTGGGGCGGTGGAAATTTTCAAAATGGTGCCAGTTTCATTGATTGATCTTACGAAATCCTTATTTATATGTCATTCAGATTTACAATATATCAAAAAATTACTGGTTTCTATAAAAAAATCGCACATAAGAAAAAAATTCCAGATGAGTTTAGTTTTCTTTCTAATTAAAAAATATGTTTATACTTAAGAAAAGTTTATTTTTATCAATTACAATATTTTCCTTTGGAAATTGTTTTAAATTTTACATGAAAAATAAATAGTTAATTTGAATTAGTTTAAATTTCTTTGAGAGATCGAAAGTTGCAACGCCTGTTAATGTAACTTCGTTTTGTCTTATTCTTCAGGAACATAGAACTGAAATAAATAATAGAAATGTTCATCTATAATTCTCGAATTAAAAAGTCGAACTACGCTCGACTACATTAAAAACTTTATGAATAAGTTAAATCACTTCTTGGATTATACACAAGTACTTACAATTTCAGATTCTAGCTCATAGCCATTGTCAACATGTCGCGGCAACCTCAAAGAATCTGCTTCTGCATCAGAAACTGGAACGTAGAAAGCATCCTCGGTTTCAATGATCTCAGCGAGATCGCGACGAAAACGGTGAGGATTTCCATAACCAGCTTCTTGTCTCCCTATTGTGCTTGGGTGGTTGCCTCCAGTTTGGTGATCAACACGGGACTTATCATCGATAAGGTCGGGTCGAACTTCAGGTGAGTGTGGTCCTCTTTGTAGGCCTCCGTTGACATCTCGTCTAACGCGATCACTTTCCTCATGATGATCGAACATCTATAAGAATCATTTAAGAAATATTATTTTCAAAGCATAATCTCCAAAAACCTGAAGTTTACTTACAATAATTGGGTCAAAGCGGTCCAAGTGTACCAATGTATCTGTTGTCTCAAGACTTCTTGGTAATCTCAAATGTTTTGCTTCTTCGTCCGAAATTGGTATGTAGATTGCGTCTTCAGTTTCAAAAGCTTCTCGTAGTTCGCCGACGGGAAGAGACTTTGGAACACTTGCTGCTGCTGCAAAAGCCAAGCAAGCTAAGAAAATGAAAAGCTTCGAGTTCATCTTGCTTTAGATTGATTAAAATTTCAGTCTTGTTGATAGAGTACTAAGTTTGCGAATGATGGTGCCAGATGCTGCTTGGAGAGTTTATATAGATCGTTTCAAGCTAAATCTTTATGCGGAAGAGATAGCGCCGGTGAAGTACGAGACAGACGGAATCTCCCAGCCAATACGTTGATAACATCTGCCCGGGGATTCCTTTAAGTATGAACTTGAAAGTGTTTGGCAATTTCTGAGTCATAGTTGTCGTACTGTTCTGAGCACCAGTTGTTTTGGAATTGTGGTGGTTTCGGGAATAAATAAATTCAATTTTATTCATTGATTACTGTCTCTGAAGCTTCATATTGACTTAAGTAATTTTGATTACGATACCTTATTTTGATCCAAGGTGTTGGATAATGGTCACTACACTGGTAAAAGGAAAGATTGAGTTAATTGGGAATGCGTTGAGCCAATCCCGCCGGTATTTCAATACGGCGATGTATACGGTTGAATTGTCTCCATAGATGTGTGCAGTTGATGGGTTTGATTTCACGAAGTTGATGTAATTTTTAAAAAATTTCTAGCAAATACACGATATGTTAGTCCAACTACAAATTTAGTTTAGACAAAACCAAATATACTTTTATCAATCTTTTATTTATTTCAATTGACAAAATTACAGCAGATGCTTCAATCAAATAAAAAGTACAGTGGCGTTTCAAACGTGTAGATGAAAGGGCAAGTATTTATAACGATATTATATTTACTTATTACAATGGAATGATTTTCGTTAGAGCTACATCAGTATAACATGCATATGATGATCATGATTTTTAAAGGAAAAGAAACTCGTAGCCAAAGTCGGCCGACCGACAGCTCTTTTGAAACATGGATTTATACATTATCTGAAACTGCCATCACATTCAGAAAGCAATAACCGACCAAATCAGCTTGCACGCTCTTTTGCGATTATTAAAACTAAAAATAAATCTTACCGTAACGCTTGATACTTTCGCTTAAAAATTCTATTTAAAAACCAGACTTTCCACGAGTTGTAGTCTAGATTTGTTAGCATGTTGTTCCATCGGAGATTCCGGAGCTCCTTCATTTTATTCTTAATTGCTAGAGTGAGGATATTAGCACCAATTTTGAGAGACCTAATGCGGGTTTTTTGCCATTTACACCGCAAAGAATTACGGTTCCTTTTTAGATTGTAGGTTTCTCCATCAAATTCTATTAAATTATAGGAAGCTTTTGATCGTTTCGGAACGCTAAACTCGATAGCTAGCCAGATAGTGTTTGTGAAGTCTTCAATTTGCTCCTCACATACTGAGGGAGTATTGAGCGATTCTATCGTTCTTGGAGCTAAGGTCACTCCTTCATTCATAAAACTCCGGAATCCAGACCATTTTGCTTTTTTATAGCGGTAGTATGTTTTTGGTGCATTACGATTACTTCTTGTCGTTTCTAAAGAAAAAAGTACAGGTAGATGTGGAGATGAGAGGGCTTGCAAGACAGTCAGCTCAGAGGGAGTAATATTTTGGTCACTAAGAACCAGATTTAGAGTGTTACCAACTCCACGAGAGCATTGAAGAGCATATTTACTCAAATCAAGGAAAAGCAGATATACTTGCAGATAAATTTAAGCAGTTCCATAATATCTCCAATAGGTTCTGCAACAATTTAGCAGAAAGATGGTATCTAAAGCTTTGGAACAACAACCTAAACAAACATCTTTACCTCCTGGTGCATTAATTAAAAACCAGGGAGTTAATAGGTTTACTTAAAAAAAATTAAAACGGCAAAGCGCCACGTATCGATGGCCTGCCGAATATAGTACTTAAAAATTTACCCAAAAAAGGTATAGTACTCTTATGCCACCTATTCAACGCTTGCCTTAGGCTCTCCTTCTCTCCATCCATCTGGAAACAAGCTGTAGTCATACCTATACCGAAACCTGGAAGATATCCGCACTTTCCTGACAACTACAGGCCCATTAGCTTACTACCAGGATTAGGTAAGCTCTTTGAAAGAATAGTCCTGAAAAGATTAAATAATTTAATGGCTAACAAGAATATCTTATCTGATTTCCAATTTGGCTTCAGAAACAGACATTTGACAGAGCATCAGCTTTTCCGTGTTACGAAGGACGTCAAAGCAGCAATGTACAGTAAATTGTCTGTAGGTTTGGTAACACTGGACATAGAAAAAGCCTTTGATACAGTCTGGCATGATGCTCTGGTCTATAAACTTCAGAAATATAACACACCGCCATACTTGTTGAACGTTTTACAAGCATTTTTAACTGATAGGAAGTTCCAGGTCAAAGTATGGGAAAGCATTTCCCCAGTGAAAAGTATTACTGCCGGTGTTCCGCAAGGCTCCTACCTAAGCCCATCTCTGTATAACATCTATACGTCTGACTTCCCTTCTTTACCAAACTACCAAGTTGCAGCCTTCGCAGACGACATTTGCATATACAGCATAGGCGCAGATCCAACTTCCATTATTTCCAGCCTTGAAACGGCGTTAGAACTTACTCATCAATACTACCATAGATGGAAAATTAAAATTAATGTTGCAAAAACTAAGTCAATATACTTCACCAGGAAGCGTAAGCCTGCTCACCTACCCAAGCGACCAATAAATTTTTTTGGGCAAACCAATCCCTGGATTGAGGATCTCAATTATCTTGGACTTATATTCGACAAAAAACTAACCTTCAGAAGACTTATTGAGCATATTAGCTCCAAAGCGTTTAAGGCCGTGCTTTCGCTTTACCCCCCGCTTAATCGTAATTCACGTCTCAACACCAGAAACAAAGTGCTCATCGTCAAAATGGCAATCCAACCGATCATCCTATACGGCTCACCTACGTGGATCCAATGTGCTAAATATCTAGTAACTAAGCTTGAGATCACCCAAAGTAGATACCTGAAAATGGTACTTAATAAACCGTTTTACTTCTCTTCTGAAAAGCTACACAGCCTTGCTGGCGTTAGTCCAATTCGTAAGCTCGCTGCATCGCGCCGTGACAAATTAATCGCGAAAGCAAAAGACTCGCCCAATCCGTTAATACATGCCCTGGCGAATTGAAAATCAGCAGTTGCTACCTTTTGGCCGTAACCTAGCCTCATCGATTTTAGCTAGTTATAAGTAGATAGTTAAGTTATGTTAAGCTAGTAATAAGTTCAGTAGAGATTTTTGCCTAAATTTTCCTCTAGCTAATTGTAATAATCACATAGAAATATAGGGTTATCCATTTTACGCTATGGAAAGTAAAGCTAAAGAAAACACATAAAGTATTCAGCTGGAAACAAAATTTTTTATTTAATATACAGTTTGAACCATGCCATTATACGTGATATACAAAATCATTCAAACGTTTTCCACGGGACCTCTTACAGGCCTCACTCCTTTTGAAGTAATTTTCAATGACTTTTCGGCACATTTCCGGCAATATCTTGGCCATAACTTCATGAATATTGGTTTTCAATTACGGAAGATTTTGAGGATTGTTCGCGTAAACACGATCTTTCGCACAGCTCCATAAAAAGAAATCCAAAGGTGTTAGGTCGCAGGATCTTGCGGGCCAATTGACATCACTCAATCACGAAATTACGCGTCCTGGAAATTTCTCTTGCAAAAGTGCTCGATTAGCCTGGGTTGTGTGGCTTGTGGCTCCATCCTGTCGGAATCACATGTTCTCCAGATCATAATCTTCAATTTCTCTACAAAAATAATCAATTAACATCCGTCCATAGCAGTCAGAATTGACTGTAATGGCTCTTCCTTGATCGTTTTCAAAAAAATACGGGCCAATAACACCACCAGACCATAATGCACACCAAACGGTCACTTTTTCCGGATGCAAAGGCCTTCCTGTGATCACCCGTAGGATTTTGAGAGCCCCATATGCGGCAATTCTGTTTATTTACGTAACCACTGAGCGAAAAATGAGCCACATCACTAAAGAAAAGTTTGCTCGAAAAATCGTTATCAATGGCTTGTTGTTCAATCACCCAATTCGCATACATTCTGCGTTGTGTATGGTCTTGAGGCTTAAGTTTTTGACTGAATTGGATTTTGTACGGATGGAGATGCAAATCCAAATGCGAAATCTGTCACAATGAGCCGTAAGACAAGCCTAAATGTTGAGCACGTCGTGGAATCGACGAATTCGGGTCCTTCTCCACACTCTGAGCAACGACAGCGATATTGTCAGCAGAACGAATGTTGCGATGATGCACAGGCCTTGCAATATCAATAACCGATCCAGTCTCTTCAAATTTTCTCACTGTTTTCGTAATTATTTGCGGTGTAGGTCGATTATGTCGACCGTAATCGGCTCGTAAAGCCCTAAATGTTGATACATTAGAGTCACCATTTTTATAATACAATTTAATAATTTTAACGGGTTCTTCGACTGTTAAACGATCCGTTTTTCCAAACAGCAAACCTTCAACTAAAAAAAACTTGCTTTGGATGACATTTAGTTTTGACAGAAGTCAAATGGCAGGGTTATACTTTCCCAACAACGAAATGGATAACCCTGTACGATAATACGCATAGTTTTCAGTAATGTTCAAACGATGGTGAATAACTTTGTCAGAACACCTACTATATTATAAGGCCTGTGTACCGCATACATTCTAATAAAGAAAATTAAATATACATATATATATATATATATATATATATATATATATATATATATATATATATATATATATATATATATATATATATATATATATATATATATAAAAAGCTTAAAGTGCGGTTCATATGACTTATATATTCATAGCAACACAAACAAAGTAACAATCATATTATTTGAGAATTTTCATTAAGAAACAAGTTGATTCTACACCTGCCAGTGTTAGTATTTAATGTTGCATTCAGTGCATTGTTATTACCGTAGTACATGGAATTTATTTATTTAAAATTCCATTCAACAGATCAAACACAATCTAATTAAAAAATGGAACAAAACAAACAGAAAAGAAATTAACGCAAATTAGAATTCAGTGAAAAAGTTAATATATAAAGAAATTCAATAATATTAACAATCGTAAGTACTAAGTTAAAAAAAACACAAAATTCATATTAAATTAAAGTGCAAACATCAAATATTTACTCCAATTGAGTTGTAAGGATCAGGCTTCTTAATCTCAATTTAAAAACAAGGTTTGAGTCGGAAAAAGGACCAAACTCAAGCTTATCATGATTTCTTACCATTTGCATAGTGGTAGAGTGAAAAGAAAAATTTGTACGGTCACAGAACGCGATGATTGGCGAAAACGTGAGTCTGCATACAATGTGTCACCCCCTAATCCCTGGCGTGCTCCGGCAACGGGGCCCTGCGGTCCCGGCTTTGCTCGCCGCAGACGGGCGTGGGCGCCAACTCATTGCTTTGGCCTAGGCCCCACACTTGACCATACAGTGAGTAAGGCGGTTTTTCGAAGCTCGTTAAGCGAACACACCTTCCACAAAACGAGTATCACTACCCGGGGTCCCTATCTTCTCCAACTAACGCGACACTACTCAAACACCACCAAGAATAAAAACAACCACACTGACGAGCTCCCGCGCACGATTTTCCCCAAACCAAATGTTACACTTCCTGAAAAGAACAACTTCTGACATTTTCCACGTTAATTTAGTGGAGAAACAAAGAAAATTCCACCTTCTTTGATATTAAATAAAGTTTATCAACAAATATGATTTATCAATGAAATAATATTTTTCAATTACAACAACTGTTAACAATTTTTTCGACTAACCTCGTCACGTAACCTATCTACAAAGAAAGCCTCCTAGTAGGATTCCTGTCGTCGACTGCACGGCGAAAAAGATTGGCAAAATTTTTCACACTAATGGCTTTGACAGCTGTTGCTGCTTCCTGTAACATTTCAAGGAGATCAACTGTATTCTCCCCACAGTTCAAGCCCTTCAACAGAAACGTCTGATTTTTTTCCACCTTTGGCGTTGTAGTAATCGAGCAGTTGCTTAGGCAAACTGCTCGGAAACCATCATAATGCCGATCCAAATTTCAATTGAAAATTTTAAAAAATATTAATCATTTAAATTTGCAATTGAAATTTTGACACAGCAATCCCTCTACAATGGAGCTTATCCACGAATTGGACTTCCACAATGCAATTGAGAGTGGATGGAAGGCTCGTCAACTGCTGTTGTTAGGAGTCCCACAAGGTGGCGAAAAAACCTTCGAGGCGAGACGACGAGTCTTGCGCGAGATACGTGGGCGGATAATTTTGTTGGCAATCAAAAAAGCGTCTTATAGCTGTGGACGCTTACGCAAAGATTTCAGACGGAGCAGCAACAGCGAAGATCGTTAATGCAAATTGTGTGTTGATTCAATTGCAGTGGAGTTTTGTTGTGTCAGTTCACAAACCGCATAAAAAAATTGCTCTGTGAATCATAGTGTGGAGAAATGTTTGCAATCGGATCAGTGCCACTGCTGTGAAAAAGGCTCTGTGAAATTGGCGTAGTGCAGCTTCAACATCTAAGCCTGTTCGTTTGACTCTGACCGAGCGCGTCGCAGACATTGCTAACCTCATCGGACACCTGTTATTTTGTACCCGCCACCAACGATAACATTCAGTGTCGCTCCACTAGCAACACATTTGTGTTAGTAGCCATGATGTTGCGTTATCTGGTCCCCGGCATTCATATTAAACAGTTCTGCTCGCTTGTATTTTCTGCTGCATTTGAAATTGTAAAGTCGCTTTAAAACAATACGTGGGTGAATCCGCTTTTACCTCGCACATGCACGTATATGTGAAACATTCCTATACAATTTTACGTTAAACTAGAGTAGAAAAACGAAATACACTCGTAGCTATGGCTGGTATCTGAGTTCACTCTATAAAATATTTGAAATGTGACAAGGTTCAAGCATAAATACGACGACCAAGTAACATAACATAAAAGTGACTCCCATTGAAGCAACACGTCACAATCTCAAGCTAAATTGTAAATCCGAAATAATTTACGGAATTTTTACCAGATCCAATCATCATACAAAAAATCCCCGTTGGCAGCACCAGCCGGATATGTGAGGTTGCAAAAAAGAATTTGGTTTGCCTACTACTGGACTTCTTACTGCAATTTTTGCTGCACTACATGGGTATTTATCAACAGAAAGGATCTGCCACCGTTCGTATTTGGAGACCCTTCATAGAGGCGCAAATATTTTGCTAATTAAATTGAGTTGTACACGTATGGATCACATATTGAAAATCGGCGTTTATACATTTCACAGTGGTCGCCACACAAAGGTGATAACTTTTTGGCTTAAATAGCTCAAATTGTTAATTTCAAAAGATTTCCATAAAAGTTTAATCAGCACTTGCATTGCTATTAATATATAAATTTTCGATCCTTATCTGAACCATCAGGGCCCGTCATTTTGAATTTTCATTGAAAACGGCTGCTAAAATTATTAAGCTGTAAATTTTCGAATTTTTTATTTGTCATCCGATTTGCATAATTAAATTAAATTAACTTGCCTTAATAACTTATAATTTCAAGTTTTATCGGAATTTGTTGAGAAACTTGGCTGCTAGAGGGCTACAGAAATAAAAAAAAAATGTTTATGTCAACCCCCTGTATGGAGAGACCCCCTTGAATACTTTAAAATACCCCTTTTGATCTATGTAGAAAATTTCCTCATTCCAGCTCATGTGGTTTGCGAGAAAACTTGTGACACACGAATAAACGGACGGACGGAAAAATATTCTACAATATTTAAAAAATATTCTGATTTATAAATACGTTCAAGATAAGTCGTTTAAAACGTTTCCATGAAAAAAATTCATTGTTTCAGTTGCTACTAAAATAGCAAATGGCGCTTGCCTCCTGACCTTTGGGGGCCGCCATTTTGAATGCATGCATTTTGGGCTATTTTAAATCTTTGTGGGCTCGTTCAAATCGGAGTTTGACTCTAGACAGGGCAAAATAATTCAATTTTTAGTGAAAATGGCAGCTAAAAATATTGGGTTTTAAATTTTCGACTTCTTTATTTTTCATTCAATTTTCATAATTTTCTGCATAATGCAAGAACATAGTACAGAGATCCATAATCTCAAGTTTCATCAAAATCCGCTTGAAAATGTGACCGCTAGGGTGCCACAAAAACCTGAAAAAACGCATATTTAAACCGCCGCCATTTTGTAACCTGCACATGCATGATCAGCATATATGTCGGATTAAAATTGCGACTTTGAGAAGCCTTTGAAATTTTGAGTTTCAACTGGCCGCCATTTTGTTTTTTGCAACCTGACCTCCATTTTTTTCACGTAATTCTTTAGATACTTATAAATTCTATCTACCTGCCGAATTTCATGAAAATCTGTTGAAAGCTTCGACCACTATTACAACAACAAAATTTTGCACATTTTCCGACCTTTGAGCGGCCGTCATTTTGTTTCTGCCGTATCAACTTTGAATTTTTTATTGTGAGATTCATCACATACATCAGTGAACCTTTAAACCAAATTTCATCTAAATCGGGGCTATACTTTGGTCAGAACAGAAATCACGATTTTTCATCTAAAATGGCCGCCATTTAGTTTTTGCCCGGCCAATATAGCTGGTTCACGAACTTAACCGAGATATTAACCCAATACACCTTTCCTGAAAATTTGGTGGAAATCGGAGCAAAATTGCAACCTCTAGCGTGGTCACAAATTTCGTTATATCCCATATATATGCATATATATATATATATATATATATATATATATATATATATATATATATATATATATATATATATATATATATATATATATATATATATATATATATATATATATATATATATATATATGATACTCTCCGCAATAGGTAAATTTCTCTCGAGAAATTTACCTAAAAAAAACGTGTAAGAATTTTATGATTTCTCATAAGTGTGATGTGTGATTAAACAATTTTTTTTGTTTTGCGTTACTGTTGTTACTGACGACGTAATAAGAGGAAACCGCGGTCAATCTGTGTGGAGTATCATTGAAGAGAAAAATAAAACGTTCAAGTATGTTCATCCACTGGTGAAATTAGCTTATAGAGAGCAGGTGCTTTGACAATCAATTGACGGACTTGATAACTGCTATCAAGGGAAGAATCTGGGACATGGGAATGCCAGATGGGATTGAGAATCAATTTTTGATACGATCTTGTTCGCCCGAGATAATTGGCTAAAAGGAAATGGGATGATGTTTCCAGATAGCGGAATTAAAGGATGAGAAAAAACGATATTTAGGAGTTTGATATGAGCTTTATGTGAAAAGTAGCTATAACTGCACAACTTGTTGATAGAATTGACCCCAAGCAGCTTGTCTTGACATCATATATGATTATGGGATTGACTTACATACAGTGTAAAAGGGTGATTTGAAACTTTCTTCCCCCTTTCAATTAAGAGTAAAATGTAATAATTTTGGTTCAAGCATTCATAACGTACTTCGAAGTTTCAGGACCATCCACTAATGATGTGGATGGTCCTGAAACTTTGAAGTCCTCGCGCCCGGCTAGGATATTGAGTGAGTACTCATTTGTTTTTATTAAATTTTATATTTTTTTATATTAATAAATAAATGTAATTGAATGCATGTTGTTCGTTATTTATTAAACTGCAAAAATTTCAATTCGTCTCTTAAGCTAAGCAAATGAAAAAGCATCCGAAATTCAGTTTGTAATAAAAACAACTGTACGATAAGGTTCCATTATAAATTATTGTTTTTGAAAACAGAAAGAAAAAAATATGACAATGTGAATTCATGGTTAAAGAAAATAAATCTTACAATTATTTAACTACGACATATGCTGAACACTGAAATATAAAATCCAGGATGAAATAATAATGAAGAGATAAACAAAAAAAAATTTCGGTCTTTCCTTTTATCTGATCTAGACCGGATTTGGGACCAGCCACGTTGGCCGGCCCCTCCACTATAGTGAGGTAGCCCGTCCGATCGGGCTCTCCCCTTTTTATGCGTTACAGGAGCTCTTGCCCGGGTGGAGTTGCCTTCCGCTCGCCTGCCTTTCTATGGTATAGTGCTATGTGATTACATCGCATAATACTATAATATAAATTGATCACGTTTATGTTTCCAATTTAAGGGAAAAATTTACACAAATTATGTTGGTATGAGTTTTTCACTTAAGTGGGAAACATATAGCCGCGTCTACATTTCTATCTTGATCCGGTTGGGAGGGTGCGAGGGAGCACCGCTTCCACCTGGATGCCTCACTCTTATTTGGGGGCCATAAGGATCATCGGTAACAACGAAGTCCGCTCAAGTCCATCTGTTTTCTCCCGGTCCAGTTTGTTACTGGCTATAAGCGATTTCAATCCTTAATAGGCTACATTGGTCTCGACATTAGTCGATCAGCATTAGACCATTTTCAATTCGTGAATAAGAAATTCCTTTGCAGTGGGTCCTTATGCTGGGGGAGAACCCACCCCATGACACCACAACGCTAGCCTGCCCGCGCATTCACGCGTCCTTAGACAAGGCCAATCTCGGCGGAACCCATCATCCTTTTTCGCCGAGGTAGCAGACCATCGCTGTAGCCCTTTACCGACGCTCTATCAACCCATTTCACTACAGCGTGTATGTAAAGTGGGGCGTTTATACACTATTTTGAGCATCTTTTACTAGCCAGAAGTCAACCAGTGTTTTTGTTTTGATTGTGAGCTTATCAGCAGTCACTCTACTAACTTCAAAATTATCGATCTTATGTTCAGCTGCGATTAGCTAAACCATATCCCCTTCGCGCTGCCCAAAGACATTAATCGAAGGAACTTTCTCAGTTATTTTATAATTTTTAATAGGAGAACCAGCAGACACACCGGTTGGCTTCTTCTTCTTCTCCTTATACATAGGTATTATTAATGATTCTAGTGATAATTTTATTGAATACTTAATTTCAATAAAATTATCACTAGAATCATTAATATTACCTATGTTTTCTTGACTCTCCATCTCGATGTCCTTATCGTCATTCATCGCAGCAAGTACCGCATAGTAATTTGTGCTGTCGTTTGCTCCTGCCGCGCTTAGTATCATATCAACATCATGGGTTGTTGACTTTTCGTATCTTGTCTTGTTGCTTTATATGTTTGTTGATCCTTTTGCATGGCTACTTTTTTTTCGTTCGTCTTGCTTGTTGTCGCTTCTACTTTTCTGGACGTATTTTCTGGCTTCATCACTTTTGTTTTGTTGACGGTTGTTAAATTCCGGGGATAATCCACCATTCCATCGCCTGAAAAAAGATGATGTCGAAGAACGTGAGTTAAATACTTAATGTTTTAAAAGTTAAAAAAAAATACTTTTCTGAATTTAATACTTTATTACTCAGAGAATTTAACAACCTAATTAGATTTTCAAACCGACAGAGTAACGACAAGTTTAAGAATATGAACTGCTCTGCTAATGTTAATTCAATCAATTCATAACAATAAAAGTTGCAAGGCTTACAAAATGTTGCTAATTTACTTTACCACAAAGTTTCATATGGTATTGAGAAATTAATTCGGTCAGCATTGAAGTTAACACGATCCTTTTATCCCTATCCAAACTATACTTACCTTCCCACAATTCCATCATTACACATTCCCAGACAAATTCATTTCAACATACTCTTACGTTTTATATTTCTTTCCTGTCTCGCGGATTCGCTTCTATGAAAATTTCTACATACGAGTACGTTCATATTTCTTTTCTGTTTCGCGGATTTGCATCTGATGAACTTTAACCATTGTATTGATTCACCAATTTCGTTATTGTCACGTTTAGTAAAGTAAGCAATTATAATTTGTTAAATACGAGGTAAACCAAATTATTGTTAGTTGCGTACGAGATTCTGAATAAAGCGGTTGCTAGAAATTAAAAAGTTGTTTTTTTAAACGACACGGAAAAAGTCTCCATAACTGGCGCCCGAGCAGTTATTTAGTGTCCGAAAAATAATAAAGTGCTTGCCTAATCGCGGACATTAAAGTTAAAAAACGCGTTTCCGAAAGTGAGTGTTGCAAACGAATCAATAAATAAAAATTAAAAAATAACTCGTCGGACGCGTAATTAATTTTTTGAAGGAAATCAGTGAATAAGCCTTATTCGCGTCTTAAATCTCATGTTGAGGCTGGCAAGAGAGCTGATTAATAAACTAAAGTGACTATAAGATATAAAGTGCTCACCAAACCCAGAAGGAAGGAACAAGGAGCCCAGTGACACCTGAAAATTGGTCAACAGAAAACGTAGAAGGAAGCAAAAACAAATCCAGTGATCCAACCTGCACCCCAGTAGGCCCAGGCAAAAATAAACCAATCAAAATTTGAAGCCAAAAAGGAGAATGACAGGCGTAAGTTTACCTCGTTTTCGTAAATTTAATTAATTTTTTTATACATTCAATATTTTACAATTATATTTTTTAACTTGAATATTTCATATGAAAAAGGTGTTTAAAGTGTTTAAAGTGTCGCAATTTAGTGAAAAGTGTACAACAAGTTGTTGAATCGGTGCGTTTTAATCGTGAATTCTTCCGGTCTACTTTTTCTCTCATCCTTGTCACTTCTTAAGCTCTTAAAAATTATCCGATCCCCTTTTTCGAAAACAAAAATGGAGGCTATACAAGCAACCCTTACGCAACTCACCGGGGCGGTTAATGCTCAAATAGGGCAAGTGAAAAGGCTGGAGAATAGGCTATCTGAAATGGAGCGGAAATCCGCTAATCCTGCTAGCGAGCCGCAGCAGATTTTATCGCGCCCTAAAACGGTTCTGGACCTCGATGAAATTAAGAAGCTTCCTGATTCCATTAGGGATTTGCCAACTTTCGACGGCAATCCCATTGAATATATATCATGGGTACATAACGTCGAAACCACCCTTGAGGATTATAGTATTGTCCGCAACAAGCCAATCTACGCGACATATTCGGCAAAAAATTAGGCCCAGCAGACGCTGCTCTTATTTCTTATAATATATTTGATAATGATTGGGCTAGTATGAAGAGGTGTTTGTCCCTCCACTACGCGGATAAACGCGATGTACGCACTCTGGAACATCAGTTACATGCGATGGTCAGAAATAATAGAGGTGTTGATGAATTTTATGCTGCCGTGAATCACCAACTTTCTCTACTTATAAATAAAATCAAGGTAGAGGATTATTCGCAGGAAACAGTTGCTGCTCTTAGTGAAAATTATCGCGAGAAAGCTCTCGATGTTTTCATTCGTGGTGTCGGAGGTGGTCTCTCTGGAATGTTAATGGTACAGAGACCCAAAACCTTGCCGGAAGCATACGCCTCCTGCTTGGAACTCCAAAACGTCAATTTCAGAAACTTTCATTTGTACCCCTATAATTCTTTTTCAGCTCCTGTGAATCAAACATTTACACCCAACCAAACATTTAAGCGAATACCTGTAGGTAATAGAATTTTAGATAGCCAAGGTAGAAATAAAATTTATAACGCCCAACATAACGCAAATCGGTTTCTCGCTGCTAACCCCGTACCTCCTAGACCTAGTCAACCTAAACCCCCTGTACCTATGGAAATTGACCCTACAATTCAAACGCGCCAGGTTGACTATATAAATAAACCCTTGCAACCCCTAGCGCTGAAACGGTCAAACATTTCGATCTCATACCCCAGAAAAGCGCAGCGTTTATACAACATTCAAACATCTGAAGAAGATACTGATGAAAATTTTCAACAAGACCTTGAGGTTGCATTTGAGGACTCAAATTTTGAGGCTTCGAACTTAGAGGACTACCAAGATGTATCCGACCTAAATTTTATGATGGACGCCTCTCTAGCGTCCCCTACATAGAGTATGTTACCAGAGATGGCCAGACGCAAAAATTTCTTATCGATACAGGAGCCAACAAGAACTTTATCTCTATTAAATTAAATCAAAATTCAAAACGCTTAAAAGAACCATTTACAATACACTCAGCAGCAGGCACAATCCAAATAACGGAAAAAGTGAGTTGACTATTTTTCAAAAGTTTAGGAATAAACAAAATTCTGGACTTTTTCGTTTTACCTGGCTTAAAATCATTCGACGGTGTAATAGGCGACGATACACTGCGAGATCTGCAAGCAATTATCGACAGGAAAAACGATGTTCTGATTATAGAACCTGACATTAAAATTCCCCTGAAACCAAAAGTATCCAAACAAATTTACAATTTACAGGCCAAATGCAATCATTTACGAAAAGATCTTGCAACAAAATTGCAATCAGTAATTGATAAGTTCTCAAATATTTTTTGACCAATCTCTGACAAAGAAATAATTGACACTAGCATCTGGGCAGAAATCAAAACCACTAACGAAACCCCAATTTATACAAAATCATATCCTTATCCGGTTAATCTCAGATCTGAAGTCGAGTCTTAAATAACGGAAATGCTCGAAAATGGAATTATCCGACCCTCGAAAAGCCCGCATAATTCCCCCATATGGGTAGTGCCCAAGAAGGCCAATTCAGAAGGGAAAAAACAATACAGACTTGTCATCGATTTCAAGCGGCTGAATGCGGTTACGATCGCAGATACATACCCGATTCCCGATATAACAAACACTCTGGCTAGCTTTGGTCAATCAAAGTACTTCACCACGCTTGACTTAACATCCGGATTCCACCAAATACGTATGAACGAGAAAGACATCGAGAAAACGGCATTTTCCACAGCCAATGGGAAGTATGAATTCACGAGACTCCCATTCGGACTCAAAAATGCACCAGCGATCTTCCAGAGAATGATCGACGACCTCCTAAAACCATTCGTCGGGAAGATATGCTTTGTTTATATCGACGATATAATTATTCTTGGCAAAACGGAGAAAGACCACTTGCAAAATTTGGAAACAATATTTTCTCAATTAGAGAGAGCTTACCTGAAGATTAATCTGGAAAAATCTTCCTTCTTCAAAAAGAAGGTTGAGTTCTTGGGTTACATTATTTCGGAAGATGGAATCCTTCCGGACCCTAAGAAAATTTCAGCAATATCCAGAATCAAACCACTGGAAAATTTAAAAGATTTGAAAGCATTCCTTGGATTGGCGTCCTATTATCGAAAATTCGTGAAGGATTTTGCAAAGGTGGCAAAACCATTAACACAATTAACAAGAGGAGAAAATGCTCAAGTGAAGGCGAATCAGTCAGAAAAACGAGAAATTAAGCTGGGAAAAATTGAACTAGAAGCATTCAATGCTCTAAAAACTCTCTTGACTTCCTCCGAGATACTAGCATTTCCAGATTTCACGAAAGCTTTCATTTTGACCACAGATGCATCTAATCATGCTATAGGTGCCGTTTTATCGCAAAGAGAGATTGGAAGGGATAGACCCATCATTTATATCTCAAGATCTCTCAACAAAACAGAGAAAAACTACTCAACGGGAGAAAAGGAAATGCTGGCAGTTGTGTGGGCTCTCGATAAGCTGCGAACATACCTATATAGTGCGAAAAAAGTCAAAATTCTCACCGATTAACCTTCGCTCTCAGCAACAAAAACCATAACGCCAAGCTCAAACGATGGAAAGCCAGAATCGAAGAATATAACTATGAGCTTGTGTATAAGCAAGGGAAAACCAACGTCGTGGCTGATGCTCTATCAAGACTTCCACTTGAAGCTAATACCTTAATAGGAGATTCTGGGACAATGCACAGTGCAGACGAGGACAGTAGTGACCTTATACCTTGCGTTGAATCTCCAATAAATGTTTTCAAGAGACAACTAATAATATCACAAGGGAAAAACATCGTTGCCCATGAGGAACCCCATCCTGCATACCACAGATACTACATTCGTCTCGATACAATCACAAAAGAAAGCCTAACCCAAATATTGAAGGAACATTTAAATCCCAACGTAATTAATGGCATTAAAATCCCAGAAGAATTCATTCAATTGCTCCAAACAATTTTCAAGGAAAATTTCAAAATTAGAATCACACAACGAGTTGTTCAAGATGTTTCCAAGGAAGAAAATAAAATTGATATCATTCAGCAGGAGCACAAAAGAGCACATAGAAACGCAAAGGAAAATAAGACCCAGATACTAGAAAAATATTATTTCCCTGGAATGGGCAGGCTAATTAAAAAATTTACAACGAATTGTGATACATGTAATACGTGTAAATATGATCGTCATCCAAGCAAACCAGAACTGCAAGAAACACCGATTCCAGAATATCCTACGGAAATATTACACATGGACCTTACAACAATTCACGGCGAGAAATTTCTTACATGCATCGACAAATTCAGTAAGTTTGTAAAATACTTCCGAATTCAACCTTAATATGTATAAGGAAATCCTCGATAACATCAAAACGTCAATAAACCTGAATGTGAACAGATCTAGCATTTTAATGCCCCAACTTAATCACCAACTATCTGAAATCCAAGATCTGCTAGCGCAGCTTCAACCAATTAGAGGGAAACGATCCATCAACTGGATTGGTACAGCATGGAAATGGATTGCAGGAAACCCAGATGCAACTGATTGGGACAACATCCTCAAGAGCCAAAATGATCTTGTAGGGAACAACAATAAGCAGTTCAAAATCAACAAACACATAACAAGCGTACCTTCGGAGCTACAATACGATAGTTGCAGATATCGATCCAAAGAATAATGACAAATACGAGCAAATGCTTTTTAATAAATTAACGATACTTAAAGATGAAATTCAAGAAATTATCCTAGCGAGCCAACTTGCAAGGCGCGGAATTGTCAACTCCAAACTCCTCAACAATCAGGAAATTAAAGAAATCCTCATCCAAGCGGCAAACCCTCCCTACGAAAACGAAATTCAGGCAATTGAATATTCTGAACCAATGGTTCTGATAAAAAACTCCTTGCTCCTTTACGTTCTATGCTTACCTAAAACCGAGGAAATTAATTATAATCACGTTTTGATTCGTTCCACGATCAAAAACAATAAAATGATCCTGCTCAAATATTCTGGCCTCTTTCTAAATCAACAAGAAAAGTATGGTATTCAAGGCGCATGTAAAGAAATTCGAAATATTACTATTTGTAATAGGCAGCAGCTAAAAAAATTATCCTCCACTGACTGCATCTCCCAAATCTTAGACGGAACCAGTGCGCTATGTGAATACCAATACCATAGCAAACCAATCTTAGAATTCTTAAATGAAAATACAATATTTTTAACTAATTTTGTTGGAAAACTGCAGCATCAGACTAGGACAGATATCCTGAACGGAACTTATGTCATAAATATTCAAAATGATACCGTAAAAATTAACGATGTTGAGTACTCAACCAAGGAGTTACACACTCTCCACCCTTTGCCACTTGTTCTGCAGGGTAATTTAACTGAAAAAGATATAAAATTAGATCTCGATCATCTCCACAAACTACATTTGGACAACGTAGAGAAGTTAGACTACTTTTCATTTGGCAATACTTTATCAGTTGCATCCGATTTAACAATAATCCTTATAATAATGATTGTTGCGCTTCTATTTTTGTTTTTTCGTCAAAAACCATTTCAACGAAAAATTAACTTACCCTATACTTACCCGAATCCTGTAACATTACCATTTTGATTTTTAATCTGTGGGACACAGATTTTTAAGAAGGGAGGAGTTAACACGATCCTTTTATCCCTATCCAAACCATACTTACCTTCCCACAATTCCATCATTACACATTCCCAGACAAATTCATTTCAACATACTCGTACGTTTCATATTTCTTTCCTGTCTCGCGGATTCGCTTCTATGAAAATTTATACATACGAGTACGTTCATATTTCTTTTCTGTTTCGCGGATTCGCTTCTGATGAACTTTAAACATTGTATTGATTCAGCAATTTTGTTATTGTCACGTTTAGTAAAGTAAGCAATTATAATTTGTTAAATACGAGGTAAACCAAATTATTGTTAGTTGCGTACGAGATTCTGAATAAAGCGGTTGCTAGAAATTAAAAAGTTGTTTTTTTAAACGACACGGAAAAAGTCACCATAACTTTGATGGGGGCAATGTACAGGTGAACATATATGTTGAATGCTCAAGTAAAATGCTTACGTGAGCGCACGTGTAGTTGGATTGATAGCATAGCATGGCTATAACTCGTGCAAGTGCAGTGTTATTGTATTTGCGACCAAACCTTTCAACCGATATTAATGAAACTTAAAGAAAAATATCAAAATCTAAAGAACTTTGAAATGTTTCAAATTTCAAGATGGTGTATAGTCAAATTTCAAACAGTCTAAGAGATCCACAATTTTGATTTGGTTAACATCATATCCATTGTGATTGCAATTTAAGTGATTATCCAAGTGCAAGCTTTAAAATGACTCCGATTCAAACACGCCATTTTTACAGATTTTTGTGGCCAATTTTCTCAACAGATTTTAATGAATTATTAATTATTGGAGCAAGTTCTTTCATTCTGCAAAAAGTAATCAATATCGGATGATAAACCAAGACTCAAAGATTTAAAACTTAATATTGTTAGCTGCCATTTTCAATAAAATCGAATATTTTCGTCCTGTTCAAAGTAAGATTCCGATTTGAACGAGATTTTGCACAGTGCTTGATGAGACTCTTGTACAGGTATCCCTTAAAATAACACATAAAAATAGTTGAGCTTCCTCAGAATAATTGTTAGTTAATTTACAAAAAATATGATCCAAAACACCCCAAGTCGTTAAATTTTCAATCTGACTTTCAATTTCGTTGATATCTTCCTTGCATCATAAGGCCCTGACAATAAAAACAATCTGATGATGGCGGCGTTTTTCTGTAAGTTTATACAACAAGTTAATTACATTGAATCCATGTAGGGGGTACGTAAGTCGTATGAGCAAATGTGTACATTTTGGAACATCCTACCAAACGATTTGCATAATAAGTTTTGCTTGTCGATAAGGTCAAGCGATTTGTTCGAATAAACGAGTACGAGTGCATGTTCCGATACGTGCGACGCGTTGATTACAATCCACTGAGCATCAGAATCACCGTGCATGCCGTCAGCCGTTGGAAGGTGGAAGCTACCATTAGCGGAGATAAATCATTGGTAACAGCAATAACGATTGGCCTTAATGGCGATTGGCGAGGATGAGGAGTAGAAAATTAATTCGCAAGAGGTCCACAATTTTCCGCACATTACCGTGCAAACAATGTAATCGCTGTCGAAGCAATGCAACATGCGGGTAGAAAGTGTTAACAGCTTGGAATGCCAAAAGGATGGTAATTGTGCTTGCGTATGAACAGGTTTGATATATCTTAATTGCAGAAGTTACGTCCTAGCATATAAATATCAAAAGACTGCTGAGCCGATGATCGCTTCCTTCATTAAGTCTAAATTTGGAGCTAGATTATTGTTTGAAGAAACCAATGCTGACTTGCCAACTCAGTGAGTCGTTGATTCGCGTTGGAAACATTTTCTCCACTGCATATTTCAAGCATGACCGATTACCTGAAAGGTAGTGTTGATGGCACGGAGTTAAAAGGCAGTCATACCTGAGGTCAAAGTAAAAGTACTCTTCAATGTTCTACCACAGATTTCACATGAACAGGATCGAAGAAGGTCCGAACGAGGAACTAAATTGTTGGAATTTCGCAATGGTGCTGAGTTCGTGGAAAACCTCTCCTGGTGCAGGTGCTTGAATGTCTTCCGACATCGTCGAAATAATTAATAAAAACGTCACGTCGATCGCATCTTGGGCACTCACATTGAGAGTAGCGTTGACCCAGAACCATATTCAAGTGAGCACCACATCAACTTCCGGCAAATGAATAATTTATCATGGGAATTATTTGCAGTATCACTTTTTATGACGAGCCAAAAGAGCCCTCTTTGCAAATCAAATATGGTATGAACTGTCAGGAAAACTTTAGGGAAACTCTGCTCTTATTTATTGTATCGAATGGATTTGAATATGCAGTTATAAGTGGTAAGTGCTCCATTCCATCGTAGGATTGTTTTGCAATCATTCATGTATGGTGCATTGAATACTGCAGTTTTAATTTCATTTGTAAATAGTTACGGCTCTTTATTTTTATACAAGCAGTAGATTTTTACGTGCTTGGCAAATTTGAATTAATATTAGCTAAAATAAAAAACGAGGAGCGCGAGGGTCAATCATAGCAGTACATTATTAGTGGGAGATTTAAAGGGTGATTCATAACAAGTGTACACATTTTTGTCGAAAAAAACATAGTTTTTGTGAAGATTGAGCTGTAATGTTTATTTATTATGAAAATTTGGTCCCTTACAATTAAATATGAAACATTACTTCGGGCATATGTGCACCTCGTGCTGCTTTACAGACTATCAAACGATGATTGTAATTTTCAATGACATTTTCGCACATTTCCGGCGTTATTAGGCGTATGTTGGCTCGAATATTGTTTTTGAATGCTTCAGTAGTCTGGAGAGCATCAACGTAAACACGATCTTTCAAAAATCCCCAGAGGGAGAAGTCACAAGGAGTCAAATCACACGATCTCGTCGGCCAATTTATGGGTCCATTTCGTGAAATTATTCGATTTCACGTAGAGCGCGAAATGTTTGCACTGGCGATTCATTACTTTTGTAAAAAGTTTTAAGAATAATAAAACGTTCGGCTGATGTGTATGACGCCACGGTTAGAATTGTAAAAGACCAAACTGTCATAATCTGTCAATATATGGACCTGAAGTTGGTGATAAATAAGAGTTAAGGCCCATTCACATGTGTACACTTGTTATGTTATTTTCATGGATTTTTCAGATCCATGACAAATGTCTGCATCCTTGATAATAACTCTCCAATATTATTTTAAGAGACGCCTCCTAATTATCAAAGAAAGTACTGCCTATGGTCTGATTGCTGACTCCAGCTAGTTCTGATAATCACAGAAAAAGTTTTCAAATGTTTCATTTTTACTTACATCCTTATTTATAACAACGCCAATATGTGTTGAATGTAATACACATCATGTCCACACGGGTTGGCACAAGCTCTTGTGGGGACAAGTGCTCAAACATCACCTACATCACCAACCCAATGGGGCTAACTTCGAATGTACTCCGAGGCTTCTCAAGGTTTTACCGGGACGGAGACGGTAGGATATTTGAATTGGAGCCGTTCACGCACGAGTGTCACCTCGGTGCTACCGTACAATGAGATCATGTCCAGACCACCATATCCGCAAGCTCAATTCAAGTGCATTATCCAAAGCATAGTCCCGATTCAGTCAGATTGTTCAGATTTATGCAAAAGCTGCAGAGTTTCTTTCATATTGCCATAAAGTCAGCTATTTGATCCTAGCTTAAATAATTTTTTTGAATGCTTGGCTGGTTCAACATATTCAAATTAAACACTTTTCCTGCAATTTTTATAAAAAATGGAAGGAAATAAATGCGCCTAGGTCAATTTGAAATATGTATCAACCACCAACACGTATTATTGTTGCTGTAATTGCATACAATTGAAATGGCTATCGCTCACTTGATTATGATTCGATTTCCATAATCTTTTGTAAACCTACCACCGTTTTGATTTTATGGGTGAACATTTTAAATCTACGAATCATATTATTATTTACAAATCTGAGTGAATTTCGATCTCTGGGGTCGCCTTTGTACTTATGAAAACCCATCGGCTCAAAGATGTCCAATCACAAGAGGGTATACAAAATGTTCGCACATTTTACCTCCCCCTGGACCACCTGATGCATGAAATGGCTTTTTAGGGTTTTTTAAAATAATTTTACAAAACCCTACTAGTTTCGCGACCAGTCTGTCCGTCTGTCCGTCCATCCGTCCGTCCGTCCGTCCGTGTGTCACAGCAGTTTTTCTCGGAAACTACTTAAGCTAGAAACATCAAATTTTGTGTGTAGGTGCAAAGTGGCGATCTCTTCAAATTTCAATTTCAAAAAAATATTATAAGGAATTTAAGGAGGGTCTCCCCATATAGGAGAGTGACCCCCCGAAAAAAAAAATTCATTGAAGGTAGCCGATATGGGTATCAAATGAAAGTTCTTGATGAGAACTTTTCAAAACAGGTCTTAGTTTGGCAAAGTTTGCTTCGAGGGGCGTACAGGGAGAAGAAATACATGAAAAATTTGTGTCCCCCCCCTCGCGATTGGACACCTGTGAACCGAAAAATCTGAAAAAAATCAGGAATGTAGGCCTTGGTGAGTACAACAACAACAAATACGAGAGAAGTCGCAATTCCCTCAACTTTGTTAGTAATAGTATGATTTATCGATTTTATATTTTCTTGAATAAAATCTTAACGGTACCCTTAAATTCAGTACGTAGATGTCTATTTATAAGATTGATCTATCCTGTAAGTTTCATAAAGATTGAATAATATTTAGCGAAGTTATAGCGGTTTGAATTTTCCTGTATTACTATGGAACAATATGCGCTGCATTTATTACTATGGCAACATATGGCTATGGAACAACATGCGCTTTTTACCGACTCAGACACTACAGTTTTGCTAGGATTTGCATGAAAATTTCAGGAATGGTAGGTGTCATGTAGATCTTTGAGAATCGGTTCAGCTAGTGGTATCAGTAATCGTAAAACAAAATAGTGGCTGTTATAAATGCGAAGATTGAATAATTTTGAGTTATTCTTCCCAGCTTCAACGTTTAAGGTGCATGCTTTGAACACTTGATTCAATTTAATGAATGATTGCAGATGATTACCTACAATTAATGCTCATAAGTGAAACAAGTCAAGGAGGTGCGAGAGCTCCTAGCAAAAGGGTTTTGTAACCATTCTAGGATTCGAAAAAATTGGCCATGAATCGATGATATCAGTACAGGAGAGTGGTCCCTGAAAAAAAATTCATCAAATGTAGCCGATATGAGTATGAAGTGAAAGTTTTCATGGAGGCTTTTCAAAACAGTTGTTAAACTGTCAGTTTTTGCTTCAGTGGGGGTACAGGGGGGAAATACATGAAAAATGTGTTTCCTCCGTCGCGGATGGACATCTGAAATAATTATCAAGGGAGATATTTATGAGTATAACAATACCAAAAACCTCAGAAGTCGAAATTCGTTCAGCTTTGTTAATAATTGTATGATCTTCGTATTTCATATTTTCTCCAATAAAATCGTCTTTGACATGTTTCTTGATTTGATTCGATCTGGTGACTGCATTTTGTAAATTGAATGCAAAACCCTTTTGACATGAGCGTAGGTCTTTTTACCCAATTTGTTTTATTTCATATTCTGAAAGCTCTAATAAAGATCTTGCATTTGATACCCCACTCGCTTACACGTTGATTAAAAAATATTTTTAAGGGGTTCTTCGTTATGAGGGGGCAAACTCCCTTAAACAAATTTAATATATTTGGTAATACTTAAATTTTGAGAGACCAATATTTCTGACCTTTTCACAAAGTTTGAGATTTCTAGCTTATACAGTTTCTGAGGAAACTTGCTGTGACGCATAGACCGACGGATAGACGGATGTATGTTAGCGATTGAGGGATTTTAAATATCCATAAAGGACTGGTATGTTGCCTGGATGAGCGAAGATATTAGTGCTCGAAGGAATTGACCTTATCTGAGGATGCGTGAATGCGCTTGGCAGGTTAGCATTGCGGTGTCGAGGGCGAGTTCTTTTCCCCAGCACAAGAGCCCATTACGAAAAAATTTTGCATTCAGTCATTACAAGATAAAGCTCATGGTTCGACGGAGTCAAACTCGAGGTTACCTATTGAAGGGATGGAATACTAAAATACGACAGACCGAGCCTGATTAACGCGCGCAGGACTCAAGAAGCTCGTCTTTACCACTAGATATATACGACCCCTAAATAAGAGTGGAGTATCCCGGTGGACAGCGGTATCCCCTCGCGCCTCCCCCCGTCAAGATACATTGTAGACGTGACCGTATGTTTTTTCTATTTAAATTAAAAATTCATGCAAACATAATTCAAGTGAATTTTTCCTTTGAGTGAAAAATAAGAATATTTTAGCTTTATGTCAAAGTTTTATAGGATGAAATCATATAAGGCTTTAACATAAATAGCAAACCCAAGACTATTCTACCCTGCAAGAACACCTGCAACAACGAAAAAGGGGTGAGCTCACCCGATGGCTAGGTCATGAGTGAAGGAGCCAGCCAACGTGGCGGGCCCCCATACCTGTTTAGAGTTCTAGTGGAATGAAAAGATCGGGGTTTGGGTTTTAACGATTCATTATTTTAGGCGAATCCATTAAAAAATCTTAAAAATGCGTTTCTCTTTCAGTTGCGCTTAGGAAAGAAATTCATGAATGATTTGTATCTATGAGCGCAATGCACAAATTTGTAAATATGTAATTTTTAAAAATATATACAAAGATCCGATTCTAACTACTTTAAGTGCAAATACTTTGTTACATGGAATTGAAAACAAGTTGGGTAGACAGACCTATGCTCATGTCAGAAGGGTTTTGTAAACTTACAAAATGCAGTAACCAGCAACGAATAAAATCAAGAAACATGTCAAAGACGATTTTATTGGAGAAAATGTGAAATTCGAGGATCATACTATTATTAACAAAGTTGAAAGAATTGTGACTTCTGAGGTATTTGTTTTACTTATACCCATAGATATCTCCCTTGATAATTTTTCCAGATTTTTTAGAAACTCATTTTTCATGTATTTCCACCCCCCTGTGCCCCCACTGAAGCGAAAACTGTCAGTTTAAGAACTGTTTTGAAAAGCTCTAATAGGGAACTTTCAGTTGATATTCATATCGGCTACCTTTCATGAAATTTTTTTCAGGGGCCACTCCTCTGTACTGTAATCATCGATTCATAGCCTATTTTTTCGAATCCTAGAATGGTTACAAAGCCCTTTTGCTTGGAGCTCTCTCCTGCCTCTTTGACTTGTTTCAATTGTATGTACTCATTTTCATGATACCTATCATTCCTGAAATTTTCATGCAAACCCTAGCAAAGCTGTAGTGTCTAAATCGATAAAAAAGCGCATATGGCTCCATAGCCATATGTATCCATAGTAATACAGGGCATATTGTTCCATAGTAACACAGGAAAATTCAAATCGCTATAACTTCATTAAATACTATTTGATCTTTATGAAACTTTCAGAAAAGATCAATCTTATAGAAAGTCAAATTTTATTGAATTTGAGGGTACCGTTTGGATTTTATTCAACAAAACATAAAATCGATAAATCATACTATTACTAACAAAGTTGAGTGAATTTCGACTTCTCATGTATTTGTTGTTGTTGTACTCATTAAGGCCTACATTCATGATTTTTTTCAGATTTTTCGGATGAAAGGTTTCCAATCGCGAGGGGGGGGGGGGTACGCGAAAAGTTCGCACACTTCCCCTTCCCCTGCCCGCCTCGGTATTTAGAAGGCAATTTTAAGACTTGTTTTGAAAAGATCTCATTGAGACCTTTCCAATGACACCCTACTCGACTACCAATGGTGAAAATTTTTTTTTGAGGGGTCACCTCCTTATACAGGGAGACCCCCCTTAAACCCCTTTGAAAAATTTTTCCACCCTTGAACTTTCAAGAGGTCACCACTTCTAACCTTTTCACAAAGTTTCATGGCTGTAGCCTCTATAGTTTCGGAGAAAAAGTGCTGTGACATTCAGACGGACGGACGGACGGACGGACGGACGGACGGACAGACGGACACAGGTCGTGATTGCAATAGGGTTTTGTATTTTAGTACAAAACCCTAAAAATGAAAGTGTTATACATTATAAGACAACTAAAATACATGGTTGTCTCTATGTTAGCGTTAAATTTTTTTGCCTTGATGTAAAAATATTTTTTTATTAATATACAAAAAGGGTACTCACCCAACCCTCCTTGTTGTAATCGAGCAGTCACCTAAGTAAACTGATCGAAAATCGGCATAACACTGATCCAAATTTTAATTGCAGATTTGAAAAATTTAATGATTCAAATTGGTATTTTTGTAAATTATAAAATTAAAAAAAATATTATTTTAATCTGAAAATAGAAAAAAGAAAAAGACAGCTTCCCTTTAATTTTGTGTATTTCATTTATTTTTATTCTCGAAATCGATTTTCGACCGTAATCGTTCGGTCTTCTTCAGCGATTAATTTATTTTTACTCACATTCCTGCTTATATACTAGCTATGTCTAAGAAAATTTACTCTAGATCATTTAAAAGTAATTAGGGAAATTTGCTTAAGCTAATAAAAGGTAGGAAAGGTAATTTACAAAAGGGGTAGTTATAAAAATATTATTTTTAACATGATTCAGAAAAGATATTATTATTTAATTAATTTAAATAACCATGATCTGCAGTTTCCGTCATCCTGATTCATCAACTTTTTCCTTTCCCGGGTAATTGCCAGGCTTTCCATCACATCCAATTCACGTGTATCTCTAGCTTCCTTGATGACTACAGCGTCCTCCATTGTTATCTCGTGTCCCTTCGTGATAATATGTTCCGCTACCGCTGACTTGAAATTCGAAGTTCTTTCTTTCTTTCTTGCTGCTGCTGCTTATTTTAATCATAAATATAAATTTTATATTTTTTTCATGTATTAAATTTAATTTTTTTCACATTTATATTATATATGATATTTATCTTTTTTATCATTATTTAAATTTTTCTATGTTATTTTCTTATATGACTTTAGTAATTCAAATCTACGATTAAAGTTCGGACATGGGAGCACCTTTTCATGCCGCACATTTACGTATTGCATTACCGAAGGCAATCTATGCAGCCGAATGAACGGTTGCTCGTGAACAGCCGGTGTGACATCTACCGCAAGTGAACGATTGAGGACAAAACGGGGAGTCTGCTTTTGATCACCACTCGGAGCACGTCGGAAAGATCGGACGGCTGCATGGTCGCATTCTTGACGGCGTAGCTACGCACGCCACGAAAATTTCATTACGCGAGAAGAGTTCTTGATTTAGCTAGCCGTGATACGTTTCACTCCCATCGGGGATGTGCATTGTGGATTTTATCGAAAGAATATCCAGAAACAGTTTCTTTGCGTCGAAAATTGAAACTTTTAAATGTACCACCGAATGTTTGGGTTGCTAATGGAACACGTATAAAGTGCAGTGTTTAGAGAATAATGAGAAAATTGTGCTGTGATTCCTAGATGGAACTTTAGATTGGGGGCAAAATAAAAGGCGTGATTCGGTGTGATATTGATGAAGATAGGAGTGAAAACTTGAGGAATCTCAATGAAAACGAGGAAGAAAAAAATTGATTGCGGGGTGCTGAGGAAAATACGTATTTACTTTGGGTGGTGAGCAACATCTGTATCTATTGCGCTGAATAAAACGAATAAAAATTACTGGAAATACGTATTTACGTCTGCTGATGAGTAATATCTGTATCTATTGTGCAATTAAGAAGGAAGTGGAAATTTGGGCAAAATTAGTGGTGATGGCGCTGGTGGGACCGATTTTCATACATGCCTCTGTTTTCCGTGCGACAAGATAAATCTTATGGATAGATCAAACATGGCGGATTGTGCTCGGCAAGTCATTATTGACAATAAAATTAACAGACTTGACAACTGCTATCAAAGGGAAATGTCAGTTTCCGTTTGTTGAAGTTCACTAGCAATATTCGGTGGTGTGTGGGAAAATGTCACAAAACAACGCCCCTGGAAGTAGTGCTCTGCAGTCGAATTGCACTAAAGTGTTCGTTCAATGGGCTTACAGTGAAGGAACATCCGTCAAATTTCATACAAGGTTTCCAAGTGAACTTAAGGGTCATATTGAAAGGCATGTCTTCGAATCAGCAATTACGAAACTTAATGATTATTTTGATGAATCAGAGAAAGAATCTTGCAGCACATACTGCAAAAGCCAAACATCCTTCGCAACAAGTGCTGCAAGATTCTTATTTAGTTTATATGTGTGCTGGGACTCCTTACGAAAAGACTCTTCGAAAGACATCTAAATTTATAGCATCCCAAAACGAGCGTATTTATAATTCAAAAAGGCTGCAAATAACAGATCCCACATTTCGTGGTTTGTGTGTAATCGAAATTCCAATATTAGATCGACCTGGTTACAAATGACTTGTGCCTTGCCATTCCAACGAAGAGTTTTTTATTTAACGTCAATTAGTAAATTTTATCAAGAAATTGATTCCAGGGTTACCATGCAACGATATTGAAGCAGATGCAGGACAGCAAATAAAAAAGAAATAGTGCTGAATGTTGGCAGATTAATATGTTTATATGTTAATTCGATAAAAAAATAAGCAAAAATAAAAAAAAAAAACTTAAAAATTAATCTACCTGCTTGTCAATTACTTTTACAAATCACATACTAGCTTTCTTAACCCTTCGAGTACACACCTATTTTTTCGATCATCGAGTACATATGGTGTCAATTTGACCCCAACCTTCTTTGAACGTATACAGTATCGCCCCCACTACGAATATTAGTTTGAAAAAATTTTCAGAAATAGTTTAAAAGCTCTTTTAGTAATTCTCATACATTAGAGAGGCCTTCAATCTCCTTAGCCTACCTAAAAAAATTCGCGAACAACCTGAAAAAACGAAAGTTAGCATTTTTAAAATAAAAAATCGTAACTTTTTCAATTCATAATATTTATGGCTAAAAATCTACGTGGAAACTCTCAAGACATAACAGAATAAAGGAAAAATGAGCCCTACAGTGTCCCTTAAAACGAAAGTATTTATTTTGCATATTTATATATTCCAATCTGCTAATCTTTCACGAGCTCCCATTTTCTACTTTGTCTTATTTTTACTGATCAATGTTGATGTTAGTCTCCCTCGTGCGGCTGAATTTTCACGCTGTTGTAAAAGGCGTTCACTGAGAATTGCATTCTCCACATCATCATTTTTCGAACATTCAGAAAGTTCATAATCCGATACTGATTGCTCAGAGACGTGGCCATCTTCGGAGGAACCACTGCCGCCAAAATCATCACCGCTGTCTTCAGCCAACAACCGATGACGCAGACTAGATCGCAGATTATATTCCATATTGCTTTAAAAAAAAATAAAAATACGTTCAAACTTTTTTTTGTCTTTTTGAATTAATCTATCCATTTATGAAGTAAAAAAAAATCAATTTTTACCTCAAAATTGACGTTGAGTACACAATGGGGTCAAATTGACCCCAGGCTGATTTCAAAGGTTTCTCAACAATAACTAACGTCTTCGAAGGATAAATACACTATGTAAACTTATAGTCAAGACACTAAAATATAGTTAGAAGCCCATAACACCCCCACTCTCCCGCAGGCCTAGGCGCTGCAATCGGTCAAAGTAGCGTCTGGAGTCAAATTGACCCCATGTGTACTCGGAGGTTTAAACAGTTTATTTTCTCATTAATGGTTGACTACTAAACAAATCATTACTACCAATAAGTTTTAGTTAGCAGCAATAGAAGATTTAGTCAAGGCATCACCAGCGGGCGCTCAGTGAGGATGTAAAGTGAGCACCATTTTGTTTTATTTATATTTATTGTACATAAATACACAAAGTGATATGTTAAAACGATTATATATAAAAATTTCCTATTCTTTTTTTGTGTTTTTGTCGCGTCAAAAAAATAACATTTCACCGTTTTGTTTTCCTTTTTTTTCAAACAGCCACAAGGAAATGTTATGAATGGATATTATGTTTTTTTGTTAGACGTTAACTTGTTAATGCACGCGAACTTGATTAAGAAATAGGGTACCTTGCAATAATCTCAGAGTACGATTTAGCCGGTTGGCATTGAAATATTCATAAATTCTATATTTTCATTGCAATAGTAATGAATAGATAGCCAAAAAATAAAATTCGTCCTTCCTTTTATCTGACCCTGACCGGATATGGGACCTGCCACGTTGACTGCCCCTCTACTAGAATGAGCTAGCCATCGAGTGAGCTCACCCCTTTCTATGTGTTCACAGGTGCTCTTGCAGGGTAAGGTGGCCTTCTGCTTGCGTGCTTTTTATGGTATAGCGTTATGTGAATCCCTGACATATTACAATGACATCAATTTTCCACGTTTATATTTTTCATTTAAAGGAAAAAATTCATTCAAATTATGTTTGTATGAATTTTTCACTTAATGGAAAATATATGGCCACGCTTACATTTGGATCTTGATCCAGATGGGGAGATGCGAGGGGGTACAGCTTCCACCTGGATACTCCACTCTTATTTGGGGGCCATAAGTAATATCAGTAATGACGAAGTCCTCTTAAGTCCGTCTGTTTTCTCCAGGCCCAGTTACCTCATTCTCGACTTCAGTCGATATTCGTTTGAACCTCGAAATTCGTGGAAGCGAAATTTCCATTGTAGTGGGTCCTTGTGCTGGGGGAAACAACCCGTCCTACGACACCGCAATGCTAGCCTACCAGCGCATTCACGTGTTCTCAGACAGGCCCAATCTCGGCAAAACCCACCATCCTCTCTCGCCGAGGCAGCAGATCATCACTGCAGTCCTTTTCGGACATTTCTCTACATCTATTCACTACATCCTCCGACGAGCGCTCGTTTTTGGGGCGGGTAAGGGCCTCTATTGAGAATGATGCTTCGACGCTTGTCATTGAATTATTATTTATATTTAATATTTATACCTTGTATATTCAACTCTTTCACTTTCGCTTCAAAAAGAAAAGAAACTCAATTCAAATTAATTACATGGCATATTTTTTTCACTTTTGCTTAATTCCAAATAAACTTCGGAAAACGTCCGTTTTAGATCACTTAACACAGTCTCTATCGAATACACTGCATTTATGTTGTTTGCAACTTGAATCAAATCAAAATTAAATGTACGAAGAAAATTCGTTCCTAATAGTGGTGAACTATTTGTGTTGGTTACGATAAATGTAATTAAATTTTCTTGGCCATTGTACTTAATAAAAGTATCAAACTCACCGACAACATCGATACGGTTTACTCCATAATTTGTAAACGGAATGTTGCATTTTCGAAGAGAGGATTGCCGAAAATATTCATTAAAAAATTCAACTGAAAGCAATTATTGTGGTGATCCCGTATTACATACTACCGGATGCTTAACATCATTGATTGAAATCGGCAGAACATAAACTTGGGACTCAGTTTTCAAACCGCTTCTTACAGTATGAATTGTTGACGCGCCAGCTTCGACTAGATACATTGATCTGTTAAAATCATAGAAATTTGCATTATTTAATGTATCTAAATTTGTTTTTTCATTACTATTGACAAAATTAACTTTTTTCTCAGACCTTTTTAACCAGCAAACGGAAACAAGATGTCAAACTTTTTTATAATAGTTACAAGTAGATTTCTTCAATTTGCACTTTTAGGATTGGTGAGTTTTCCAGCCAAAATGTATTCGTGATTTCCTTTCCTTTTTCTGCCTTTCCCTAACAAAACTAGCCTCATTTGAATTGGTTAATAGCTTCGATTCAATTATAAGAGATTTCCGGAAGGCATCAGATAATTTTAAATTTTCATCTTCTTCGCATAAACGCTCGAATATCTTTGCCGATGCACCACATACAAACTTGCTAACGATAAATGTATCCAGTTGCTGACCAAACTTGTAATTTAACGCTAACTTGTTAAACCAAGCATACCACGAAGCGATCGTTTCACTCACCACTTTTTTTTTGCTGCAAAGAAAATCTTCCTTTCCCGATACACAATAACTAGTGGCATATACTGATCATTCAAATGGTTCACCAGTACATCTTTATCCAGTTGCCCAGGTAACACCCGATTAAACAAACTTCACAAAACAGAATCGATCGATTCGATCGACTTAAGAAAAAACGCTTTTTGAATTTTCGGTTCTTTGCAATCTATTGCATCAAAATGAATCTGGAGCCTTTCGTGCCACAGATACCAATCATCCTTGTTGGGAACAAATTCTGGCATATGATTTGCCAAAAATGTTTGCACGGAATCACTTGTAGATGAAGTGTCAGGCATGGTGAACTTCAAGGTTGTACACTTATTCATCTATTCTTATTAGACGTACAATGAAATTGCACATATTTACACTTAAATTGAATAAAAGACTATAATAAGCTTTGCTCTTTCTTATTTCTGTTGAAATTAACCCTCCGAGTACACATGGGGTCAATTTGACCCCAGACGCTACTTTGACCGATTGCAGCGCCTAGGCCTGCGGAAGAGTGGGGGTATTATGGGCTTCTAAGTATATTTTAGTGTCTTGACTATAAGTTTACATAGTTTGCTTACCTTTCGAAGACGTTAGTTATTGTTGAGAAACCTTTGCAATCAGCCTGGGGTCAATTTGACCCCATTGTGTACTCAACGTCAATTTTGAGGTAAAAATTGATTTTTTTTACTTCGTAAATGGATCGATTAATTCAAAAAGACAAAAAAAAAGTTTGATAGTTTTTTATTTTTTTTAAAGCAATATGGAATATAGTCTGCGATCTAGTGTGCGTAATCGTTTGTTGGCTGAAGACGTCAGGGATGATTTTGGCAGCAGTGGTTCCTCCGAAGACGACCACGTCTCTGAGCAATCAGTATCTGATTATGAACTTTCTGAATGTTCGGAAAATGATGATGTGGGGAATGCAATTCTCAGTGAACGCCAGCGTGAAAATTCAGGGGCACGAGGGAGATCAACATCAACATTGATCAGTAAAAATAAGACAAAGTGGAAAATGGGAGCTCGTGAAAGATTATCATTCTTACCGACACATTTTTTGCAACAGAAATATACGCATACTATTATCATATTTCAATGAAACTTTTAGTATAAATATATATTGTTTCTATATATAAAGATCGATTGTCGATTGTACCAGAAAGAGTACCTGGACCACGAAACGGAGCAGAAAATTTTATCAACATTGTTGAATTTAGGGATATTCTTTTCGATGAGGATATAAGAGAGAAGATAGTAGAATATACTTATATTGAAATTGAAGATGTTTGTTCCAAAATGCTGGTTGATGACGTGCCGTTGCAGACATATCATCGCACTACTGATATACTTGAGATGAACGCATTCATTGGACTTATTTATTATGCAGGAATGGAAATCTAATCATGTTGATGTCAAGGAGTTATGGAGCAACTTTCATGCAACATCTTTTTATCGTTGCGTTATGCCAAAATCAAGATTTGCTTTCCTTGCTAATAGCTTACGTTTTGATGCTAGGGATAATCGATATCAGGATGAGAGATTATCACCTATTCGAGAATTGTGGGATAAATTCATTAAAAGGTGTGAATTTTATTACAATCCCAGTAATGGAATTACTGTGGATGAGCAGCTTGTCTCATTCAGAGGGCGCTGCAAATTTCGAATGTACATAAAATCGAAGCCTGATAAATATGGCTTGAAAATTATTACAATGAACGATGCACAAACTTTTTATTTGGTAATTTTTTTATTAATTATTTCTATTATTTTTTCATGAATAATAAAATTATTTATCTTATTTACAGATAAACAGCATTCCTTATTTAGGAAAAACGGGTCGCCCACGTAATCAGTCTTCCGGAGAATATTTTTTCAAAAAAGTAACCGAACCTATTCATGGTTCTAATAGATCTGTTACTTGCGATAATTGGTTTATAACCGTTCCTCTTCTGAAAGATATGTTGGAAGAAAAGTATAATATGTATGTAACTGGCACAATCCGGAAAAATAAGCCCGACATTCCTATTGAAATGAAGTTTGCTGGCACGGAAATACCTTTTACTAAATTTTGCTACCATGGCGATATCATTTTAGCCAGTTTCACGCCAAAAAAAATAAAATTGTACTAGTTGTTAGTACACAAATCACAACTGGAAATATTGGAGTAAGAGATAAACCAGAGGTTATCTTGTATTACAATAAAACCAAAGGCGGAACTGATGTGTTCGATAAACTGTGCCACGGTTATACAACAATTGCAACAAAGCGTTGGCCAGTGCGATACTTTTTTTGGTATGCTGGATCAAGCAATCGTAAATGCCAGAATATTATATATGTGTAAATATGCCAATGACGCTACCAAAAAGAAATCTGCTGTTGGTGCCTTAAAAGATGTTGTGGCTCACCTTGTTCACTTACGAGAAAAAATTAAAAACCCTTGTATGCGTACAGATATTAGAAAAGGGGTTGAAAATATTTTAGGAATAAATATCCCACCTGTCACAGTAGAGCGTATTCAGCTGAGAAAAAGAGCAAAGTGTTCTTTGTGCACTCGTCAGCAGGACTACAAAACAAGTGATGCGTGCCCATCCTGCAGCCGACCGATGTGTAACGAGCATCGAGTATACTTATGCAACGATTGTGCTGGTTGTAATTGATTTTTTTATTTTTTACTTATTTTTTTTTTCTTTATTATTGTATGTTTTGAAGAATAAAAAAAGTTTTTCCTACTGAAAATAGTTGAAAAGCATGATTTTTTATATCCTCAAAATTACCATTAAAAGTATGCGTAACGAAAACCTTTTTCTTGCAACCCTATATATAGGGCTGGTTTTTTTTCCTTATTTTACTATGTCTTGAGACTATTCGTATGAATTTTTAGCTCAAAATATTGAAAACTGACGAAGTTATGAACCTTTTTTTTTGAAAAAATAGGAAAATTTTAAAATCTTCAAAATTGTCATCGTAAATATGCAAAATAAATACTTTCTTGATAAGGGACACTATAGGGCTCATTTTTCCTTTATTTTGTTATGTCTTGAAAGTTTTCACGTAAATTTTTAGCCAAAAATATTATGAATTGAGAAAGTTACGATTTTTTATTTTAAAACTGCTAACTTTCGTTTTTCAGGTTGTTCGCGAATTTTTTTAGGTAGGCTAAGGACATTTAAGGCCTCTCTAATGTATGAGAATTACCAAAAGAGCTTTCAAACTATTTCTGAAAATATTTTCAAACTAACATTTGTAGTGGGGGCGACACTGTATACGTTCAAAGAAGGTTGGGGTCAAATTGACCCCATATGTACTCGATGATCGAAAAAATAGGTGTGTATTCGGAGGGTTAAACGAGAAGTCTCCTTGTCGCCACTGTGGTGTATCGATAGGCCAAAGGTTCGATGAGAAAAAGGGGAGATGGTTTATTGACAGAAGAGTTTATACATATGTTAATCATTTTGTACAAGAGTTGAGTTAGTCTTTTCCAAGTCTAAATGAGTGTTGCCAGATATAATACAAATACTTAACAGACTGTAACATCACTGTTTTGGCTGCCGTTGCCGCTGAGGTGATTGCTGCCGGTGCCAAGGCATACTTTGCTGCTGATGTTGCGATGCTTGCAATTGTGTCGAGACCTGCTGCAAGTATACGCATGATAACGATGAAGATGATCGCGGGTCAAAGATAAGGGTAGGTGTTGAGGCTGGTGATGATGGTTAATGTCCCGCAGACATCGATGTTTCAGTTGCAGAGATTGCTAAATGTGGTAATGCTGCATTGATGGTTGTTGGATGGTCTGCGTTCGCGATGTAGTTAGTTGCTATAATCTTCTGTTGATATTGCGTGGATGCTATTTGCTGCCGCTGGTACAGTGCTTGCTAATATGGCTACGCCAGCTGCAAGCTTACGCATGATGATAGCGATGATTGTTGCAAATCAAGATAAGATGGATGTTGATTCAGCTAAGACGATTCATCTCCCGCGGACATCGACTGTTGAGAATGTTTCTGTCGCAGAAATTGCTGAAGGTGGTAATGTTGCGGTGTTTGTTGTTGGATGGTTAAGATCTACTGTGTAGCACTGTTGACAATGTGTTGATTTGGATTGTTGCACAAAGCCGGCTTCGATATCATTTGCACATTCCTTACCATAGGTTTCTGCGACATCTTCCGCTCGAATCCATTGGACTCTTTTCCGGTGGACACACTGGACCGGGAATTTAAGGGCTATTCCGGAACCAGATTTAAAATATGCTATATTGAATAGGGTGAGTTCAAGAAGATTTGATTCGTATCACCTATTGTCTGGTATGGCACGTATAGATTTTTCGTACTAGTATGTTTTGTTGTGGTTGGGCTGTATTTTATTTGCAGTACTCTTCAGTAGGCAAATTTGTTTGATTTCTCTGCTGCTTGTATTAGTTGCATTTATTTTGTTTTTATTTTTTATTGAACTCGTTTCCTAGAAATAATGCTGTATATGATTTGATATTGAATCTGCATTATTCGCTTGCTGCTCTTGCTGCTGGCGATGATTTAATTGTTTAGTTGGGTTTTTAGGTAAATTTCTCGAGAGACATTTACCTATTGCGGAGTGTAACACATTTTTACATATATATATATATATATATATATATATATATATATATATATATATATATATATATATATATATATATGGGATATAACGAAATTTGTAACCACGCTAGAGGTTGCAATTTTGCTCCGATTTTCACCAAATTTTCAGTAAAAGTGTATAGGGTAAATATCTCAGATAATCTAGTGAACCAGCTATATCGGCCGGGCGAAAACCAAATGGCGGCCATTTTAGATGAAAAATCGTGATTTCTGTTCTGACCAAAGTATAGCTTTGATTTGGATGAAATTTGGTGTAAAAGTTCACTGATATATGCCATGAATTTCACAGTAAAAAAATTCAAAGTCTGTACGGCAGAAACAAAATGGCAGCCGATCAAAGGTCGAATAACGTGCAAAATTTTGTTTTTATAATAGTGGTCAAAGCATTCAAAAGATTTTCATGAAATTCGACAGCGAGATAGAAATTATAAATATCTAAAGAATCATGTGAAAAAACTGGAGGTGAGGTTGCAAAAAACGAAATGGCGGCCAGTTGAAACTCAAAACTTCAAAGGCTTCTAAAATCCGCAATTTTGATCCGGCATATATGAAATTGGTTTCAGGATAGGCATTACTTAGATCTACAGACTTTGATATTTTGGCGAGCATGCATGTGCAAATATCAAAATGGCGGCGGTTTAAATATGCGTTTTTTTCAGGATTTTGTGGTCCTCTAGCGGTCACATTTCCAGCGGATTTAGACAAAACTTGAGATTATGGATCTCTGTACTATTTTCTTGCATTACGCACTATTAAAATTGAATGAAAAATAAAAGAGACGAAAATTTAAAACCCAATATTTTTAGCTGCCATTTTCACTAAAAATTGAATTATTTTGCCCTGTCTAGACTAAAACTCTGATTTGAACCTGATTTGGCACATCGATTGATGAAGTCCAAGCTCATAAAGATTTAAAATAGCCCAAAATCAAATGCATGCATTCAAAATGGCGGCCCCTAAAGGTCAGGAGGCAAGCGCAATTCACTATTTTAGTAGCAGCTGAAATAATGATTTTTTTTCATGGAAACGTTTTAAATGACTTATCTTGAAAGTATTTATAAATCAGACTTTTTTTAAATATTGTACAATAATTTTAACAATACCCTAAAAAATTATAAAATCGCGACTTGTCTGTAGGTCCGTCCGTTTGTTCGTGCGTCACAAGTTTTCTCGCAAACCACATAAGCTAGAATGAGGAAATTTTCTACGTAGGTCAAAAGTGGTGCCTCTTGAAATTCGCAGTGTAAAAAAATAATTTAGAGGGTTTAAGGGGGTCTCCCCATACAGGGTGTGGCATAAACATTTTTTTTTTATTTCTGTAGCCCTCTAGCAGCCAAGTTCTTTAACAGATTCCGATAAAACTTGAAATTATAATTTATTAAGGCAAGTTAATTTAATTTAATTATGCGAATCGGATGACAAATAAAAAATTCGAAAATTTACAGCTTAATAGCAGTTTTCAATAAAAATTCAAAATGACCGCCCCTGATGGTTCAGAAAAGAATCGAAAATGTATATATTAATGGTAAACTTTTATGGAAATCTTTTGAAATTAACAAATTGTGCTATTTAAGCCAAAAAGTTATCACCTTTGTGTGGTAACCACTGTGAAATATATAAACAACAAATGTGAGAAGGGCAAAACGAGTATTTATATGTTTATAACAATTTATTTCCCACCGATTTTCAATATGTGATCCATACGTGTGCAACTCAATTTAATTAGCAAAATATTAGCGCTTCTATGAAGGGTCTCCAAATACGAAACCCGGCAGATTCTTTTTCTTAATAAATATCTATGTAGTGCAACAAAAACTGCAGTAAGAAGTCCAGTAGTATGCAAGCCAAATTCTTTTTCGAAACCCCATGCTACATACGAGAAATTTACCTTTCCGGCTATTGCTGCCAACAGGGATTTTTATTCCTTCATTCCATCTCATGACTTCTGGCGGTTCCTATGTAGCTACTCCTGAAATCTTCTGAAATTAGTTTTAAAACCTTTTTAAATTAGTTTCATCGCTCTAGTTTAAAAATAATACTTAATAAGATAAAATTTTAAGTCGCTACATCATTAACATTGAATTCAATTGGCCTTGTGAAGACTCAACCGGTTGAAGATTTCCGAGAAAAATTCGATTGATGGTAGTTGGCGTAGTGTCAACTTTCGCTATGGTGCCTACGCAACATTTCCCTTTAGCCCCGTAACAGTGCATGCATTCAATTATTGCAAAGGCAACCTACACATTTTCGACATTATCCGTGAATTATGAATCTTTTCTTGCTCCTGTCAAAAGTTTTCAAAAATTAAATTAATTTTTAAAAACGTTAGTCCGAAGTTAATTTTTATAGGAAAAAATCTTATATTGTCGAAGTAAGCGACTCAGGAAATTTCTATCGAATATTTTTACTTCGATTGGTAACGAAAAACAAATTCACAAAGAAAATTTCGCCGCTGGTGTGGAGGAGCCCGACGGCTTCCCACCGTTGGGGCAACCTGGGGAAACTGGCGACAATTATCAAAAGAAAACATAACGAAGAAAACTCCGTAGATGGACGGTGCAAGCTGCAAATGACAATCAACAAATGGCCAAATTGCAGAAAGAAAATGATGAACTCAGGCAAGAGATACAGTCTCTCAAGGATCTTTTCAAGAAAGGGATGAAGCCTCAAAAGACGCAGCCATAAAATCAATGGCAACAGGTAACAAAGCCGAAGAAAAGTACAAAGCAAGTAAATCCAGAGGAAGTTCTAAGTGCTGGTGGCACCAACGAGAGCCAAAATTATTTTGTAGCGCTGGAGGGATTAACCGAAGATATGGAAATCGAAGAAAACATCGGAGGTAATTTTAATCAAGATAATGACGTTCATTTTATTCAATATTTAAAGAACAAAACTAAGGAGAAAAAACCAGCCCGCAGTTCTGCTGGTTCCTCTGAAAAAGCTTCCAACAAGACAGAAAAAGTTCCGCCAATCAACGTGTTCGGACAAACCGGGAAAGATATGGTTCGGCTATTGGCAGCCGAAAATAAACTGGCCAATTTCGAAATCAAAAGAGTTAATGCCGAAAAATTAGCTATAAGGACGAAATCACTGGTTGATTTCAAGTCAACCAAAGATGCGCTGATTTCTGGGGAGGTTCCACACTTCACCTATACCCCAAAAAGTGAAAAAAATCAGACCTTCTTGTTGAAGAGTTTGGACAGCGGAGAGGATACGGTCGATCTTCTTCAGGTGCTCAAGGAGACTGCACCAGATATTGATTTTGTTTCAGTCAAAGCCTTTGCGACAAGAAGGTCGACCATAGAAAGGAAGAATTTACCACTTTACCTGGTACAAATTGAAAATAAGAGCAGTCCAGGTGCCCTTCAACAAATAAGGTACTTGAATTTCAGAGCGGTGAGGTGGGAACGCCTCCAGAAAAGAGAAATCAACCAGTGTTACCGGTGTCAAAGATTTGGACATTCGGCTGCCAATTGTGCCATGCACTATCGTTGCGTTAAATGCAAAGACGTTCATGCTCCCGGTGAGTGCGAATTGGCTCAGACGGAGCGTAAAGAAAAATTTAACTGCGTTAACTGCGGTGTTTTTGGTCATCCAGCATCATATCGAGGATGCTCCCGATATCAAGATGCAAAAGTTAAATTTGCTCCAAAGCAAACACAAGTACACCGTAATATCATACCTTCCAACTTCGTCAAGCCCGGAGTATCATTTGCACTCGCCGCTAGAGGACCAGCAGAAAATACTGGAAATAATGTAAATAATGTAAGTGGCAATAATGAGCTGCTTCTCAAAATTTACCAGCAACTTAATTCTTTATCGGAGAGAATCGACAAACAAGATTCAAAAATTAACATTGCTTTTCAGCGTTTGGGTCTTTCAAATGCCTAATAATAACTTGTCATCCAGTCATATTCCCATGAATAGGCTTCGCCTCATATCGATCCACGTCAACTCTATCGTTGCTATACATCGACGTGATTATCTCCTTGAATTCATTGTTAAGCAAAAGCCTGACATCATACTTCTCACTGAAACCCACCTCAATTCATGGCATTCCATGGAATTCAAAGATTTTGCATTCGTAAGAAACGATAGGGTAATAGGTGATGGGGGAGGTGGCACCGGGATATTGGTTAGAAGACCTTATCGTTTCCAAAATATTGAAAAAGTCGAATTCAAAAACTTTGAATTTCTTGAAGTGTCCGTCATCAAAATTTCACTGCCAGGTGGGGATAACCTCTTCGTTATCTCTGCCTATGCAACTGGTCAAAATGTTCTCAAGTTCAAGGAGGAACTCAATTCCTTGTTTGAAATACTTGAATTGAACAGGCTGCATAGTTATTATATTTTTGCCGGTGACCTGAATGCCAAGCATACATCATGGCTTAACGCCACCAATAATCCAAGAGGTGTATTCCTGAAATCATGGATAACAGAGAACCAAATTGAATACAGGTGCAACCTATATGGGTCGGAGTTCCCAACATACCCTAGGACAAATTCATATTTGGACCTCTGCATTGCTGACGCAAGACTTGAATTCTGCTTTAATAGTCCTCAACGGAAACTGCAGGTGCTTCCTTACGATAGTGACCATAATGCAATCGTAATGGAAATCAATCATCAAAGGGATGATTTCTTCCTCATTCCAGTTCAACATGAAAACAATCGGTTGAATTTCAAAAAAACAGACTGGGGAAAGTTTCAAAAGGAGTTTAATCGGGAGTACCAGAAGCAATGTCCTCCTTCTGATGATGGCAACGCTTGCTCAATGGTTCCTAATAACAGAAATCTAACTAACGATGAAATAGATCTCTATTTGTCGAAGTTAGAGAAGCTGACGTTGGAAACGATTGAGAAAGTTGTTCCCAAGATTAAACATCGAAATAATATGGAAGGATATGAAACACCAACCATCGCAAGGTTGAAAAGATTGAAAAGCCTTCTTCTCACACGCGTCAACAATATTTATCGACGATTTTTGGACTACAACCATCCCTCGTTGGCTTTGTTGAAATTACACCTGAAGAATGTCCGGAACTTAATCCGTTCATACCTCAGGAGTGAGGTCAGCAATCAATGGGCGGAAAAACTGAGGGGTATTAGCCCACAGGACCCAGATGGCGTTTTCGCGAAAGTGAATAGCTTATTCCGCAGGAAGTCTCGAGTGAAGGTATCGAATCTTGAAGTCGCTAGTGATGAGATAAATCTTCTCGATAGAGCTGGTATCGAAATTGATAGTACGACTCCGGATAGAAATGGAAACAGGATTATATGTGATGGATTGCAGAAACTTGCCCTGATTGGAACACATTTTGAATTGGTTCATCTGCCAAACCCAGAGAGAAGGAATGAAATATTTTCGGAGGTCGTTGAAGCAAAAGTTTCCGACTTCAAATCAAGCCTGAACGGCCAATCAATTCTTCATTTCGATGAAACATTAACATCTGACCTCATACCGAGCTTGAATCTTATTGATTATTTTGTCAGCTATGAAGACTTGTGTTTCATATTTCGCAGAATAAACAAAAAAAATCATGTGGTACTGACGGTATTCCAAACTTAGTTCTCCGACATTTGCCTGAGGTTGCTATTAGGAATTATTGCATATTGTTCAACAACATTTTGAACAATTCATATTTCCCAAATGAGTGGAAAAAGGCGAACGTATTTTCGATCTTGAAGAAAGGAAAGGAATCTTCATGCCCTAAAAGCTATCGCCCAATCAGCTTGCTGCCTAACATCAGCAAGGTGTTTGAAGTGATACTCAACAGAGCATTAAACGCCCACATTGAGAAATATGAGATGATGCCGAATTGCCAATTTGGTTTTCGTGCCAAGCATTCGACCATACATGCAATAACGAAAGTAACCTCAGACATCTGTTGGAAACTAAACAACAAAGAATGTGTTGGAGCATGTCTCATTGATATGGAGAAAGCCTTCGATACGGTGTGGTTAGATGGACTAGTTTTCAAACTTCTTCAGGACAGGTTCCCCAGACACCTTGTCGCCATGATGTGTAATATGTTATACGGGAAATCATTTGTTGGAACTGATGGAAATTTGACAACAATGCGCGAATTCAAGCTCTTGAATGGTCTACAGCAGGGAACAGTTACTGCGCCCCTGCTTTTCTCAATATTCATTCGCAAGCTATTGAACAGCTTTGATTTTAACGTCTCGCCAACGCGATCATTGGTAGCGTTTGCTGATGATCTGATCATCTATACGGCAGACCGAAAAGCTACAATTGTTCAGAGCAATCTTCAAAAAATGTTTAATGATGTGCAGCTCTACACCGACAATTGGCGAATGAAAATCAATGCGCAGAAGTGTGAAACAATCTTGTTTCGGACAACCTGCAGGGGGCCAGTCAAGACCTGAAACGTAATTGGAAGGATTTCCACATCATGGCTGGTGAGGGTAGTTCAGAACGGGTTCCACATAAATTCTGTGTTCGATACCTCGGTGTTCATTTCGATCAGTATCTGTACTATACTGAACATGTCAAAATCATGCTCAGTAAAGCACTAAAAGTAGCCATGGCCCTTCGGCGACTCTTTCATTCCAGATACATTGATCAAAAAGTCAAAGTTATTTGCTACAAGACCCTGGTTAGGCCAGTTTTGACATACGGATGCCAGATCTGGTACAACCAGAGTGCTAGTACAATGGAAAGATTAAGAGTTTTCGAAAGGAAATGTCTTCGTGCATGTACTGGTTTGTACAGAAAGCCTGAGACGGATTGGAAGCACTATATATCGAATAGAAAAATTTATCAAACCGCTCAAGTGACAAGAGTCGATATCTTCATATTGAAACTTCTTCGGAATCATATCGCAAGATCTGTAACTGTGAGTGAAAACCCTTGGATTTCACAGCCGTTCCACCCTACAGACGGGTATATTGTGACTTGCCTCACTACTGGCTTCGTTCCTTCAGAAGCATTCGTGTATTTGGACATGAATCGATATGTTTTTGATTCTGACGGCGTCCCAATACCGACGGACCACCGATAAGAAGATAAAATATCCTCCGAATCTGAGTTCACGAGATCAACAATTCCAATGGAGATATTCATTTGCTAGATTCGTTGAGGCTGGTCGAGCTGAGATGGAACTATCTAGGTATTGGTGGCTGAATGACAATGTCTAAATTATTCGTGTTTATTTTCTGTTTTTGTGCTTTTTCTCGTTACTTAGTTTTTTAGATTCATCTCATTATTGCTACATCTAGTATTGTTGTTTATTTGTATTATAAATAAGGTATAGGTTTCAATATAAGGTAAGGTTTTTTTTTTTTTGATGGAACTTATTTAGAATTAGGGTGTAACACATTAGGTATAGGATATAAGTTCATTGTTGTGTTAGTAGTATAAGTAATTTTTGAATAATGCTGGTTGGTTTTTTCTCCTTTTTCCAATTGAATCAAAAAATATCTAATAATCTTAATTAAGTTTTTTATAGTTTTATTGTTTGGAATTTGCTTTATGTTCTTTTTAAAAATTTACAACGATTGGTATTAAATAAAGCGCTTTTGACTTTGACTCTATGAATCTTTTCTTCTTCTTCTTAGCACTATAGCCCCTCTCGGGCCTTCGCTTCCTGCAAACAGTGCCTCCAACTATCTCAGTCTATTTACCGCGTCCTCCAATTTCGAAATCTGAGCAGCGATGAACTGTTTTCGTTGTCACAACGAATACCTTTTGGGGTATCCGTGGTTCGTCCATACGATTCATGTGGCCAGCCAATTGCAGCTTCCGCAGTCTTACAATCGTTGAGACCTCCGGTTCGTCAAAAATTTCCTACAGCTGATGGTTGGTGGTGGTCAGGACCCGTCGCTCAAAGGCGTTGAATGTATTTGCGAATGCTCGGGTTAGGGTCCATGTTCCACACCCATAGCATAACACAGGTCTTATCATAGATTTGTATACTTGGAGCTTTGTTTTCTTGTGTATGCAGCTGGTCTTCAAGATCGTCAGAACAGAATAAAAAATATTTTATTTGCGAGCTGTATTTTCGGCGTATTTCGTTTCTTTCATTTCCCATTTTCGTTATTTTTGCGCTAACATTTTTGATACTTTATTCGCCAAGTGTGATGTTTTGTGTATTTGAAGTATTTTTCCTCGGCTGCGTCATGAGCTTCGTTCTATCTTCATTAATTTGTAGCCCTACTATAGCCCAGTCATATTAGGGCTTTCACCTCGGAATGAAAGATAATAAGCTGCAAATTGGTATGAACCTTTGTTTTGTCATTCTAAATGTTGTCTCAAAAGTCACAATCGTTATCGTGTTCGCGTCTCAAGATATTCAAGGTCAAAGGTCACAAAAATCGGTTTTTCGCGAATATCTGGCTTCCTATCGGTTAAATGAGATTTGCATTTATTATAAAAGTTGTAGGCTATAAAATTCCCTACAACTTTTGTTTAAACTTTTTTTTCATACGACCAACCGTTTTGAAGGTAGAGCGCGAAGAGTGCACATCGTACAGTCATATACGGCCTAATGCAAGGTCAAGCGTGAGTTATGGTTATCAGTACGTTATAAAGTCAATTATTTACTTGGAAATTATAATTATTTAACATAATGCCTATTATTTATGTACTAACTATTAATTATTTATATTTAATTAAAGTTGCAACGGTACAATTTCAAACTAACGAATAATCTTGACTCATACAAAGTGGAGAGAGTGGCCTTGAATACTATAGAACATCTGTCCCGGCAATGAATAGAAAAGGGCATAGGGTAGGGACAAGTATTTCCAGGTATATAAGTATTGAGAAATTTACGCGTTTTAAAGAAAAGATATATAATGTCGTGTTAACTTAAAATAAAACTAAAATATATAATCCAGAATTAATAATATTTTATACCAGTACGTTATCAGTACGTTATAAAGTCAATTATTTACTTGGAAATTATAATTATTAAACAATGCCTATTATTTATGTACTAACTATTAATTATTTATATTTAATTAAAGTAAGTAACTTGATTATTTATATATAATTATTCATATTTAACTATTTAAGTATAAAATATTATTAATTCTGGATTATATATTTTAGTTTTATTTTAAGTTAACACGACATTATGTATCTTTTCTTTAAAACGCGTAAATTTCTCAATACTTATATACCTGGAAATACTTGTCCCTACCCTATGCCCTTTTCTATTCATTGCCGGGACAGATGTTCTATAGTATTCAAGGCCACTCTCTCCACTTTGTATGAGTCAAGATTATTCGTTAGTTTGAAATTGTACCGTTGCAACTTTAATTAAATATAAATAATTAATAGTTAGTACATAAATAATAGGCATTATGTTTAATAATTATAATTTCCAAGTAAATAATTGACTTTATAACGTACTGATAACCATAACTCACGCTTGACCTTGCATTAGGCCGTATATGACTGTACGATGTGCACTCTTCGCGCTCTACCTTCAAAACGGTTGGTCGTATGAAAAAAAAGTTTAAACAAAAGTTGTAGGGAATTTTATAGCCTACAACTTTTATAATAAATGCAAATCTCATTTAACCGATAGGAAGCCAGATATTCGCGAAAAACCGATTTTTGTGACCTTTGACCTTGAATATCTTGAGACGCGAACACGATAACGATTGTGACTTTTGAGACAACATTTAGAATGACAAAACAAAGGTTCATACCAATTTGCAGCTTATTATCTTTCATTCCGAGGTTGACCCCGTTTTTTACCTAATATGACTGGGCTACTAGTCTTGCTTCGCTGTCAAGTTTTACGAAGAGTTCTTTGGCAGTTGTTAACGACCGTGACAAAATGTTTTTGTCGTCCGCATAGACTTTTTCTTGGCTCGACTTGAATAGTAATGTACCTCGCGTATTATGAATCTTTTACCCTTTAAAAATTATGCTTAGGCTCTAACCACTGTATTTTAAATACCCAAAAAAAATTGTTAATTAAAGAGAACAATGATGAAGCAAAATAATTATTTCATACCTTCATGTATGCGATTGTGTGAAATCTAGAGCTTTGAGTAAGTAAAATATCAGTATGTGCACTTTGAAAACAACTGGAAAAAATTTATTAATTCTTATCACGCCAGCATTGATAGCTCGTATTAATAATGGTTAAATATTTTTTTGCCATAGAATAAACTATTATCATTGAGAAGCTTATATTCATCAGTACTTTTACGTTACCTATTATTAGGCAATTTATTCATTTGCAGCGATTATCAAATGTATGTGAAATAAATGCTGAATTAACCAACTTTTTTTATTTTCGATCATTAAAGCTATGCAATGTAGGCATCGATGGTACTCATATTTTAAAATAGCAGCTTAGGGAAATAATATTATTCAAATAGATGAGAATATGGTCCAGTGATCAAAGTGTTAAATCCTAATATTTATGAATCTCTCTTCGATTGGAAATCACACATTGGCGCATAATTGACTCAGATTTAACACTTCAATCCCATCCCACGCAAGTAATGATCCGATTAATCAAAAAATCATTAAACGCCGCTTAAAACTATTGCCCCAATATGAATATCATTTCAGAAGCGGCAATAAAAGTCAAATTGAAATTCAATCCATTAATTCTCAGTGAAGTTACTCAATACCCGAAAGCATTTTAATGAATCATTAATTACCAGCGCAGCATAGTCGTCGATAGCCCATGACTCGCCACACCCCAGAGGATTGTGGTCCAAACTTTGGCTCCCGTTCGCCATGGTCGCGCGGGCGTGCGCGGTCGTCCAAGACCTTTTCATCAATCGTCCAAATAAATTTCACTTTGATGGTTCACAGGTTGTTGAACTGCCGTAAACATTGATAACGCAGGTCGATCTGCAGAAGTGCAAGAACAAGACCTCAAAGTTGACATGGTGATTATTTACCTTTGGATGGCACAAACGGACCGTAAGTTTGATTTACGATGGCTATTTTTTCGAGAAAATGAAAGTGAGATGTTCCGTCGAGGCCCACCGTGCCGAGATAGACGCTAAAAGCCTTCAAGGGCTTATGTTGAAATTGATATTTAAATAAGAAAAGGTAATTCACTTTTATTGAACGTTTATGCTACACTTTTTATTGTTTGGTTTGTTTTATGCGGCGTTTGGTAGGTGTTACGTAAACAAAGCATGCAAACGAAAACCATTTATGACACTTTGGCCAGTGAAAGTGCCTAAGCCAAGCAAAGCGCAGCTTCAATCTTAAATCTGGTTCTACCTTATATGGCGCTTAATCCAGAAACACAAAAGAAATTGTTCGGAAGAAATTCAAAAATTTATTGTCTCTTATGTTGTGGCCCTTTAGCTGCTCATAACAAAATCAATTAAATTATAAACAGCTCTAATCAGATTTTTTTAGTTTGTTAAATAAATAACAAGTCAATAAATCATCACTATTGGATATGATTTCAGTAAAGGAACGTATCGGAATAATTTCCATAATACTGGCCAGTAAACAAAATCCTAATCGCGCTTCATTCATATCCGTTTTGTTAAAATAAAATGTTTTCAACGAATGCGACACTTCTTAGAAATTCGTTATCGCCACTATTTCTAAATTAGCTTTGTCTTCTGGAATTATCAATTGGTAATGTCCATTTGTCCGTTGACCACCTCCGCTATCTTTTGATAGTCACATAGCGCAAATGAACCTATCAAGATCATTTCCTCCTGAACAAGATAGGAATCTAGCGTTTCAATTAGACTCATGTTACTCATTAAATTGATAGTGATAAGCGGCACCTGAAAAATCCCCTTCGTGTGGCTTCCAGCGGCTTTCCGTACTCCATTGTGCACGACAAGTAATAAATATCGCAAGAGTAATGCCCAAGGAATGTGATAATAAAACATGATTCAGAGAAGAGGTATAGAAAAATGCATCTTGAACTTGTACTTGAATTTATTGTTAACACTTGCTGCATAATTGACAGGCTTGAATGGAACGCCAAATGGTTTTATGGTGAGTGTGTGGTATCCAAATGCTTGATTAGAAGCAACTACGCCAACCAAATATAGAGTGACTTAACGTAAATATTTACCTTGAGTTAATTCGTACTGCTGCATTAGTGCTTAAGGATTATAAGCGACACAAAATAAATATCAATATTTTTTCCTTAAAAGCCGTCGGGCCTTGGTTTGCTGTGTGACCAGACGCATTTCGACTCCTTTGAGTCATCTTTTAAACATTTGGACACTGAAGATGACTCAAAGGATTTGAAAGGCGTCTGCTCATACAACAAACCAAGGCCCGACGGCTTTTCAAGAAAAGCGAATTGAAGTTATACCCAAAAAATGAATGAGCCAAAGGTATCACCTCCTGGTGCCTTAAACTTTTTTCAAGGTTTTGTACTGACCTACAAATCCCTATTGAAATCGACACTGTCCTTTTTATCCTAAGCTATTGCAGATACGGACACCAAAGCGGGTAAGTGAATGTGTGGCTTCTTGAAAGTCTGGGTGTCAAAAAACTTGTGAAAGTTTCTCAAGGGCAGTCTCCCCATATACGGGGTTGAACTTTAAATTTTTTTTAACTAAGTTAATCGAGAGCGGTGTTTAATGAAAGATCTTGCCGAAAACTTTTGAAAAAAACTTATCTTACAACTTATCAGCATCGAGGAGTGTAGGAAGAGGGAAATTTACGAGGAATTGGTAGAAAAAATCTGACGAAAATAGAGGAAGCAGCTTCTTATCAGCCTAAAAACAACAAATACCTTTGAAGTTCTAATTCGCTCAACATTATTAACCCCTTACCAAATACGAAGCCATAATTGAATACATATTTTTCACAAATTAATGAATAAACCAACCTTAAAAAAATTACGGTCATATTTAAATTCGCATGCGTTCCAAATTTCCAATTCACAGGTATTTCTTCCAGAAATGGACCCTGCACACTTCCATGGCAGGCCCAAGTATGTTGGAATCACTCCTGGTGATCGCAGTTTGGGCGATGATGATATATCTTCCAACAGTGATGATAATTTAGCACTTAATTCCATTCGAAAACCTTAAGCAAGTTGGATAACCAGATATATTAACAGAGCAGTTTCTCAAGCCAACTGCTCAAAAGCCTCCCTATCCTCTACATGTAATTTTATGTGGCAGATTTAAAAAAGTAATTAATTAATTCCTTTCATAATCATCATATGGGAAACTGTTTTCTTTCTCATTATTATTGTTAAATGTAATTTTTTATCAATTCCCATTAATATTAAATGTAATTTTATATCAATTTTCCTTTATATTTAAATTTAAACGTTTTCCTTTAATTTTATTTTTCATGAAATATAATTTTTATTATCTAGTACAATTTAAAACGGCCGCATAAAATTAGCAGTGTAGGAACGTTGATCGGGTACGCCGAACCGGTGTACTAAAACTCGGAAGTAGTGGAGGGACATCAAAAAGACAGAACGAGGAAAAGTGAGAGAAATGGCCGCTGGGCGATAATCTTAGTAAAATTATCCAATGTCTCCTCTCAAGGTGAACTATCCACCTTGTGCTTAAGTGACAGCCTGAACGTCAATTCTCAACATGATATGCAGCATCAACCAGCGTTAGTATTGCAGCCAGACTACCACAATTCTGCAGAATTGATTGAACCTAGTCTCTCAATTGTTACTAGAAGTAAGTCGTTGTTGAAGCCGCTATCTATTAACCAACAACCAACTTATCATCAGCCCACCTGGTTTTTCATCCAACAGTCGGGGAGCGATTCCAAAGAAAATACCACCTTCAATTCAACATCAGAAATCGAGTGACCTCGTTCCTTCAACAGATCTCGATTCTCCTGTCATTCGTCCTTCTATACCTTTGAAGAATATCTTTATGTCTAGAGTGGCGTACGAAACTTCAGTTGAGGACCTAAAGCGTTATGTCAACAAAAAGTTTGGATCATCCGTTAAAGTCTTCAGTTGTCATAAATTGACTAAGGAAAATTTAACGGACAAAGTAGTTGCCTCATTCAAATTGGTGATTTCTGCGAATACTGATATTGTCCTGAATCCAAATTACTGGCCTGCTGGTGTACTTGTTAAGCCATTTGAATCTAGACGAAGAAATTTTCGTCGGGCAATAAACGAAATCCCAAAGCTCTAGTCACAAGTAATCTTGATGAACATTTTGAAAATCATAATGTTTTTTCTACTGTATCCTCTTTAAACGTCAATGAATCTCTTTCAAGCCTTAATACTCTTCAATGTAACTTCTCTTCTCCTAATAAAATGTGTTTATCTATTTTTACCAAAATATACGAGGATTAAGGACCAAGCTTGAGGAACTCTTTATCTCTTATCAAGTTAGTAATGATTCTATTATCTGCTTCTCCGAGACCTGGCTGAATGGAAACATTTTGAGCAGTGAAATGTTTCCTGATCATATTGTATATAGATGTGACCGTGACCTGACTGCCACTAATAAGGCTGATGGTGGTGGAGCTTTAGTTGCAGTTAGCAAAGCTCTACCTAGTTCTCCTTGTTCTGATTTCTGTTTTTCTCCTACTTGAGAATGTGTTATTATCAAAATTTCTCTCCCTCATAATACAGATTTCTTGATTTTGTCTATTTATATTCCTTGTAATTCACCTTTAATTGTTTATGTGACGTTTTTTGATGATCTTTCCTCTTATCTAGTTTTGCGACATTCTCACGCCAAAATAATAGTTTGCGGGGATTTTAACTTACCATACATAGAGTGGACAAATTATACTACTCCTTCAATCTCGTCAGTTGACCCTTTTTCTATAACCCTGTCATCTTTCCTATCTCATTGCTCTTTCTCTCAATTTAACCATATCCGCAATCTCAATGGTCGTCTCCTTGACCTTGTTCTATCAAATGTTCCAGTTGGCTACTTATCTGTGTCTCAAGCCTTACATCCGTATGTTCCTCCTGATCGGCACCATCCTCCTTTATCTATAGATCTTATCGTCGATGAAATAAAATTTAACAAACCTCATCCTGCTCCAAAACTTAACTTTTTTAAAGCTAACTATGAAGCTATTAATATAGAATTACTTTCAGTCAACTGGCTAGATTTCTTTAGAGGCCTAAATTGTGAGGCTGCTTTGGATAAATTTTACATTTATATTTATAATCTTATTCGCTGTTATACGCCTCTTCAGACATTCCGTAAAGCAAATCATAAGCCTTGGCTTACAAAGCGAGTGCTTAGTGCCCTACGAGCAAAAGATAAGGCACATCGTGTCTTTAAAACACTCGGCACTATTGAAGCAAGACGTAATTTAAGCAGGCTGCGTGCTATTGCTGAAAAAGAGATCAGATATGCTTTGAAGGCTTATTTCAGCAGTCTGGATAGCTCTCTTGTGGCTAATAATGCAAAGCCTTTTTGGTCTTATATAAGGTCGCTGAAATCCTCTTCTTCCATTCCTAGTAAGGTCCGTTGGAATGGTGCAGAGGTTTCTTCTCCTCAAGAAGTTACTGACTCATTTGCCCAATTCTTCAACTTTCTCTTCTCCCGCTGCAGCTGTGCATCCTGTTTTCTTACCTGGTCATCTTCCCTTCCCAATTTCCTTTATTTGTACAGATGCATCTGAAGTCGAAGCTTTGATCAATGCTCTTGATCCTAATATTAGCCCTCGGCCGGATGGTTTGCCAAACATATTTGTAAAGTCGTTAGCCTCATCGCTTAGTTTTCCTTTATCTCTCCTCTTCAATCTAAGTTTGAGTACTGGTACATTCCCAAACCCTTGGAAAACAGCTAATATTGTGCCTATTTTTAAAAGTGGTGATCTTACGTCAGTTTCCAATTATCGCCCTATTTCTTTACTGTCCTGCTTTCCAAAGTTACTTGAACGTTTGGTTCATAATCGACTCTCAAACTCATCAGCTCCTATTATTGCTTCAAAGCAGCATGGCTTTCTCAAAGGATACTCCACTACCTCTCATTTAATGGAGTTCACAAACAGTATTGCAAGAGCTTTGGATAACCAACTGCAAGTTGAAGTGATCTACACAGATTTCTCCAAGGCCTTTGACACTGTGAATCATTTACTTCTTTGTCGTAAGCTTAAGCTCGTGGCATCTCGGGTGCTCTTCTATCTTGGATGTCATCCTATCTATCGTGTCGTCCCTGTCGAGTAAGTCTCTCTGGTACTACGTCTAGTCCTTTTTGTCCTTCATCTGGCGTTCCACAAGGTTCAGTTCTTGGGCCTCTTCTCTTTCTGTTGTTCATAAATGATCTTCCCATTGTAATTAATTCCTCATGCCTTTTGTATGCAGATGACTTCAAAGTATTTCGAGCAGTCAAATCCCATTTAGACTATCAGCTCCTCCAAAATGATTTGAATGCTCTAAATGAATGGTGTGCTCCAAATTATTTATGTCTTAACACTACTAAATGTCATAAAATGACTTTTTCTCTTAAGGACTCTCCTATTAATTTTAATTATATATTAAATGATGCTTTGCTCTCTGAAGTGTTCAGTCATAAAGACCTAGGAGTAACTTTTGATCCAAAACTCAAATTTGATGCACATATTTTAAATGTGATTACTAAAGCGTCTAGAGTTTCCGGGTTTATCCTTAGACATGTACATAAATTCAATAGCATCTCTTCTTCTGTCCGCCTATTTGTTTTTCTTGTTCGCCCTTTGCTTGAATACTGTTCTGTTATCTGGTCCCCCATATATTCCTATCTCGTGACTTCTTTAGAAACTGTCCAAAGAAAGTTCACGCGTTTTCTTTTCCTTAAGTTTAATTTGCCGTATTAGCCTTATGAAAGTCGTTTATCTTTCCTCTCTCGTCCATCCCTAATATCCAGACGAACTTATTTAGACCAATGTTTTTTGTACAAACTCTGCTACCATCAAGTCCCGTTAAATATTTTTTCTGAGCTGTGTTTCCGGCAAACATCTCGTTCATCTCGGATGAATTCTTAGTTCGTTATACCATATGCTAGAACTGATTTATATTTCTATTCAACAATCTTAAGAATCGTACGAAATCATAATAATCTCGAGCTTGGTCCTTTCCCCTCTTCTTACATAGCATTTAAGAAAAAACTAAAAAAACTTACTACTAGTTTAACTTTTAATTATCGACGTTTTAGTATTCTTTTTCATTTAAATTTTGCTGTAATTGTTTTTTGCGTTCCATTTTGTGATTGGATTGTTTAGTCTGTAAGATGGCATAAATAAATAAATAAATCGTTCCTCATTATTTTTTTTTTGTTTTTTTGGTCTTTTCGTTTTCTTTTTTTTTTTGTTTCCTTTGTGAACGTACTCCTACGTAAAAGGCGTTTGGCTGCGTGAAACACGAGACGCAAATTTAGTCGAGCGCTAAATTCGGCTGTCTGCACTCCCTGTCCAAATTGCGCACGGCCTAAGGAAACGGAATTCGGGGAAGGGGCAATATTTTACACCTTCGGCCAGGTTTTATTCACCACTGGTGGTGCATTGTTCGGAAATCCAGGTTGGTATATGTTGGAATATTTTGGAGCATTGTATGCCAATTTATTTCCAACCCAGCATCCAAATTCGTCGATGCTTGTGCCGCCACAGTAGGAGTCGCTGGTTCTGGTGCTGGCATCGGAACAATATTCGGTTCCCTGATAATCAGCTACGCAAGGAATCCATCCCTCATGCGACAGTTGTTCTCATACGCAATCTTGCGTTTCGCTTTGTCGGAAGCTATAGGACAGTTATGTCATATGATGGCCCTCCTGTTGCGCTTCACTTTCTAGAAGTTGCAACGCAGAAATTGGAACGTCCACACGTGCAGAACCAGGACTTGTCGCGTATATGTCAGGATTTGTATATCTTTGCTAGGATGCTGGCTGGGTTGCTTTTTGAGCCCTTGTGAAGTAACGAACGTATGTATGTACATCACACATGTCCGAATTACAAAGTGTAGCTAGGCGTGATAGACGGTAAAGCAATGGCGGCGATAACGACGAGAACTAAAAAAATGAGTAATCGGCTCCTAAGGGTGCAAAATGCTGTGAGTAAAGTCAATAGCTTATAAGGACCTGTCTCGTAAAGAACAGGTTTCTTTTGGAAGGGAGAAATAAATAATGTAGTACAATTCATATCTGCATTTAGCTTGGACAGAGGTGTAGGTTAATTTACTCACAAGAAATTCAACTGAACAGAAAATAGTACCTTTTTATTTCATTTCCTTCTCTCATTTAATGCTTGGTCTAATCAAAGAAATCTATTAAGCTCTTAAAGTAAAAAGATTAACCACAGAAAAGAAGGTTTCGACCTTCAGGAGTACTGATTAATATTCGTTTGCGATTCATGTTTTAATAGAGTCTAAGATTTATAATACGGTTCATCCGCGCAACCTGTTAACTATGAGTAAAAATTAAAAAAAAACAATAAAACAAAGATTCGTAATAATTAAATAAATTTCATAAATTGCACCTAAAAAATCGAAGAAAAGAATAGAAGTAATTGTTTTATTTTAAGTGAAAATATATTATCTCATATTTGATAAATCAGCACAAATTCACGACTCTACTGTCATTTCCATCTTTCCTTCTTGTTGTCTCATTACGCCATCACTTTTCTACCTTTTCCATTTGCCTCCCATGTTCGTTTTTGATGTAACAATTCACTTAATAAAATATTAGTACTGAAAAATACAGAAAAAGAAGGAAAAAGGAAGAATCTAAAACCAAAAACAAAATGTTCTTACAATGTAGAGGTATTATTTTAATTTAATAGGTATTGATGAGATTAAAAAAAAATATGTGTATATATATATATATATATATATATATATATATATATATATATATATATATATATATATATATATATATAAATAAATTGAGAGTTACATTAAATTGAATTTATGCATGAAACAAAAAACAAGTTGGGTAAACAGACCTATGCTCATGTCAGAAGGGTTTTGTATTCAATTTACAAAATGCAGTCACAAGATCGAATCAAATTAAAAAACATGTCAAAGACGATTTTATTGGAGAAAATGTGAAATTCGAGGATCATACTATTATTCACAAAGTTGAACGAATTTCGACTTCTGAGGTTTTTGTTATTCTTATACTCATAAATATCTCCCTTGATAATTATTTCAGATGTCCATCCGCGACGGAGGAAACACATTTTTCATGTATTTCCCCCCTGTGCCCCCACTGAAGCAAAAACTGACAGTTTAACAACTGTTTTGAAATGCTCCCATGAAAACTTTTATTTCATACTCATATCGGCTATGTTGGATGAATTTTTTTTTCAGGGGCCACTCTCCTGTACTGTTATCATCGATTAATGGCCAATTTTTTCGAATCCTAGAATGGTTACAAAGCCCTTTTGCTAGGAGCTCTCCCATCTCCTTGACTTGTTTCACTTATGAATAGTAATTGTAGGTACTCATCTTCAGTCATTCATTAAATTGAATCAAGTGTTCAAAGCATGCACCTTAAACGTTGAAGTTGGGAAAAAATAACTTAAAATTATTCAATCTTCGCATTTAAAACAGCCACTATTTTGTTTTACGATTACTGATAAAACTGGCTGAACTGATTCTGAAAGATATACTCGTACATGACACCTATAATTCCTGAAATTTTCATGCAAATCCTAGCAAACTGTAGTGTCTGAGTCGGTAAAAAGCGCATGATGTTCCATAGCCATATGTTGCCATAGTAATAAATGCAGCGCATATTGTTCCATAGTAACACAGGAAAATTCAAACCACTAAAACTTCGCTAAATATGATTCAATCTTTTTGAAACTTTCAGGGTAGATTAACCTTATAAATATTCATCTGTATACTGAATTTCATTGAATTCAAGGGTGTCGTTCAGATTTTATTCAAGAAAACATAAAATCGATAAATCATACTATTACTAACAAAGTTGAGTGGATTAAGATTTCTCGCGTATTTGTTGTTGCTGTACTCACCAAGGCCTACATTCCTGATTTTTTTCAGATTTTTCGGATCACAGGTGTCCAATTGCGTATTTCCCCTCCCTGTGTTCCCCTCGAAGCAAACTTTGCTAAACTAAGACCTGTTTTGAAAAGCTCTAATCAAGACCTTTCATTTGATACCCATATCGGCTACCTTCAATGAAATTTTTTTTCTCGGGGGGTCACTCCCCTATACGGGGAGACCCCCCTTAAATACCTTATAAAACTTTTTTGTAAATGAACTTTGGAGAGAACACCACTTTACACCTACATACAAAATTTGATATTTCTAGCTTAAGTAGTTTCCGAGAAAAACTGCTGTGACACACGGACGGACGGACGGACGGACGGACAGACAGACGGACGGACAGACAGACGGAGAGACAGGACGCGATTTTAGTAGGGTTTTGTAAAATTATTTTACAAAACCCTTAAAATTAAGTTGTGGCTGCTTTCAAAAGAAATTATTAAATACTATAATGATATTCAAATAAATTTACTAGAATTGAATCTATGATGTATGGAGTGAGATTAAATAAGCGATTAAACAGAACTTAAATCACCTTTTAAATTTGTATTTTGAACGAATTCACCCTTAGCTTGTAAATTAATGAAGAAAAAATAATATTAGGGTCGTAGTTAGTAATCATTTCATATGAAATTTATGTTTATACTTTTTAAGTCTACGTTAACGACTTGCTTCTTTGTTAATTCCATTCTTTTGACTAGCAATATTCCATACTTCAATGATTTTGTCTCCCGAAATATTTCGAGCTTTAAGGAATTTTCAAAAGACATTGTGAAACAAGTGCCATACGACGGAAAGTAAATCTCCTGCCGCAATTAAATCTCAATGTAATACTTCCTTTGAATTGTATGTTAAATTTGAATGTGCTCATATTGTACGCCATTTTATATTTAACGAAAAACGAAATGAGTACGCAATACAAAGAAAAGCGAAATTTTTCATTTGAATAAAGTTTTAAATAATTCATTATTATTTGAATCCCTATTAAGTGGAGGAATTTATTGATACGAGTGCAAACTATTGAAAGACTTTAACGATCTGATAGATTTCCATAGCATTTATATTGGATTCTGTTGTTCAGCCGAAACAAAGTAAAAAGCAATCAGCTGCTAAAAAAATATTTTTTTGAGACTAATATAAATTAAATGGATTGTTAAATGTAAGCCATCGGTCTTTCCATTTCGCGCGATCAGACCGGGTGTAGGTCCCACATCGATAGCAGGCTCTTTCACTCCTATGGTCTAGCCATCGGGCGAGCTCCACCGTCGTTTGTCGTTTAACAGGGGCTCTTGCTGGGTAGAGTGGCCTTCCGCTCGCGTGCCCTTTAATGGTACAGGATTATGTGATTCGATCACATAATTCTATAACATAAATTGGTCGCGTCTATATTTCTCTTTTGATGGGAAAATTCATGCAAATTATGTTTGTATGAGTTTTCCACTCAGAAGTGAAATATATGGCCACGTCTACGTTTGATCTGGATCCGGTTGGGAGGGTGCGAGGGGGCACCACCTCCAACTGGATGCCCCACTCTTATTTCTGGGCCATAAGAATCGTCTCCTTAAGTCCGTCTGTCTTCCCCAGGTCCAGTTTGTCCTTTTTCGTCTGCAATCTCCAACCCTTAATTGGTTACCTCCTTTTTTTGACTTCGGTCGACTTTTTCTGTGACCCGAGAATTCGTGAATGCGGAATTCTTTTGTAGTGGCTCCTTGTGCAGGGGAAAAGAACCCGCCCCACGACACCGCAACGCTAGCCTGCCAGCGCACTCACACGCCCCCAGACAAGACCAATCTCGGCGGATCTTACCATCCTTTTTCTATACCTATTTCACTACACAGAACTACGCTCATGTCATTCTTGCTTTCAAATAACTCCATTTTAATTAGCCAACACTTTGTTCCAATATTAATACAATCATTGATTGACCTGAATATTAAGTTTATTTTTGTTATTCGTCTTCTCTGGAAATTCGGACAATATCAAATCAAAATTTTAGTGTCTGGTTCGATGGATGTATAGGGTTTTTGTAGTAATCGAGCAGTTAAGGGTTAAAGAAAACTCAAGCATAAAATGTCCCAGATCAACCAAAACGATCGAACTGGTACGATTGCAGATTGAAACGGAACAACTTCAGATTGAACTAGAACAATTTGCGATCTAACTGGTACGATTTGAGATTGATCTGGTACGATGGAATACTTTTGACAGCTGCAGTTGTCATTGCAGGGAGAAGAAAGATTTTTCAGGTAACCCACGTTTGGGAATTAGTGCCCGATAGTTGAATAGCAGTTTTATTTTCTTGCCTGTGTTTAATTTGTTTAGCGCATGTACATCCCGAATTTGCCAAATTTCGCCCCCTTCGCTGATGCAATGAATTGTGCTGAGGATACGGCACAGGACGGACTTGCGCACATGAGAGTTCAGCTCGCGACATACTAAACGGTAGTTTGGCTGGTGGTGAAGTTACTCGCTGCTTGGCGAAAGTGTTTTCAAGACGAGTCCAATTGAGGTTGGGTTTTCCACAGGTAAGCGGAAAATTCAAAATTTCAATTCACTTACCGAACGAACGCGCAATTCGCACATATAGGACAGTTGGAAGGTTCGCATCGCGAACGGAAGTGCACGCATATAGTGTGGGAGCTAGCCAACACCCGCGCCCACAGTCCCAACGGTAGTTTGGCTGGTGGTGAAGTTACTCGCTGCTTTGCGGTCTTCTACATTTCAGTTCTTCCCTGGCGGTCGACAGTTTTGAACCCTCACCGCGAGAGAGGTGATCTGACCTACGTGACTACACGCAATCCGCATATTCCGCGCTTCCGTGGTTCCATTGAAAGGCCAAAGGACTTGAACATCAACTCCAACCCACCCGACCATTTCGACCGGTTTCTTGGTTTCAATTCGGTTTATTTGTTTTGGTAGTGAACGATTCGCGGAATTCCTCGCGAAATGCGACGTGGAGCTTCCTGTCTTGCAAGGCCAAAATTCTAATTGGTTGAAAGCGTAGATCAGTCTGCATACTAGATCCTTTATAAAGGGTTCTCTAACAGCATCAGTGGCAAGACTTGCGAACAACTTGTGCATTATATGATTTCTGCATTGAGATCAGTGCGACCGTGGAGGGGTTATTTGGATCTCGGGGAAAAGCACGCAAAAAGTCGAGCGAATAATTCACCAACTGCTGTGTCTGCGCGCATAACCCGAGTTGACGTGGGAAAAAAAAGACGGGCGAGGGAGCCCATTATATTTGTGGGCGATATATTCTAGCGCGTAACAACCATGTGTTGACGTAAACATAGGAATTAAGTTAAAAGCCACTACGAGCTAATCTCGTTTTCAATCAAGTTTTCTTTTGTAAGTCCTGCCTTTTATTATAAGGCGTGTTACACGTTGATTACTAAGCGAAACGTCGAAAGCAACATTTTACCAATATACCTATATTCTCGCCTATTCTATCAACGAATCTAATCCGCCAGTAACAGGAAGCTGTTATTCCATTTTCAAGAGGCCTGACACTCAAAACGTGATTTCCAAAAGTGATACGAAGTACAAAAAGTTTTGAGGTTACCCGCCAGGTAAAATCAGTGGACTTTCGACGAAAACAGATATCGCGAAATAGTTAGTGGCAGTTGGTAAGAAGCCAAAATTCGAAGAGACTTTCTTTGGCAAAACCATGGTTACATCTGCATTGATAAGGAAAAACATATGTGTGTTGTTAGTACGCTTATTACGAGATCCCATAGGGTTTAGCGACACTTTCTTCACTCGTGTGTAATTGACATTAACCCCGTGCTGCCGGGGAAGTGTGTGCGCGGATACGAAGTATGATGTTCAGTTCGATCCCAGTCATAATCAAATCTGAATAAATGCAGACAACACAGTCACCATCGCGCAAGCTTCATACATTCCATCCCAATCACCTCCAGACCAACAACCACAGCCATATCATATCTTACAACAACAGAATCCTTCAGCGGCTATCTTGCATCAGCAGCCTCCTCCTGGCTGGCAGTCACCCCAGGCAGGACAAGGCCAACCAGGTCCAACACCACTATATGTGCCACAACAGGCGGGATACGCCATACCAACAGGTCAATCCATTCGCATGGAAATGGCAACAACCTAATATTGTAATAAGGCTACCCAAATTAATTAATTAGCTCGGTTCATTAAACCAAATTCGGACTAATAAGAAAAAGTACCCAAAATAATTTTCGAGCCAAATTTTCTACGGGTCTCTTCTGTTATGTTGAAATAAACCATCTGAAAAAGGAACAATATTATTGAATGGACATAAAATCAATCAACTCATGAAAACTAATCGAAAAGGGAGGAGTAAACGAGTGCGCGTCAATTTGGATGTTCCCCTTCCTTGTTGAACTTGAAATTTAGAGCGTATATATCGTGGAGTTAAACAAAACCAAAATAACGGAAAGGTGTAGCTTTGAACTGAATTGTGTGGAGCTGTGAAAATCTATGACCATCCCAAGGATAAATTCCCTGAAGCCACTAGTAAATGCATGTTAACGTTAGAAGTAGAATTAACGGCAGTCAAGTTGCCTTACAGGACCACCCACATCGTCAGCGGGCGCCCGACGAGGATGTTTGGGTGAGTACCCTTACATTTTATTATTTATATATATATATATATATATATATATATATATATATATATATATATATATATATTTTTTTTTTTTTTACCAAATTATATTTTATTATAAATTATCTTTTTATATCTATATAAATTTTGCATGGGAGTGAGAGATCACTCATAGGAAATTTTTGTCAATTAGAATTTTAGATATATAAATTTTTTTATAATCTTTTTTATATTCATATAAATTTTGCATGGGAGTGAGAGATCACTCATAGGAAATTTTTGGCAATTCGAATTTTAAATATAAATTTTTTATAATCTTTTTTATATCCATATAAATTTTGCATGGGAGTGACAGATCACTCATTGGAAATTTTTATCAATTAGAATTTTAAATATAATTAAAATTATCTAATGTCAATGTTTATGAAGTAGAAAAATGAAGCGCTAATCCTCCTGAAAATCGGTCTTTCTTTTCCTAACCTTCTGACCGGGTATAGGACCTGGTACGGTGGCAGGCTGCCCCCTAAAAACATGAGCCAACCGCCGGGTATTTAATTAATCCTTTTTTCGTTTCAGGTGACCTCGCGGGTTGAGTGGCCCAAGCAGAGTGCCTCTTTATGGCATAGCGTTATGCAATCAAATTGTATAATTCTATGGCATAAATTGGTCACCGGGGTACTCCCCTTCTGATGGGAAAGTTCATGCAATTCAAGTTGTATGAGTTTTCCACTCAGAAGAGGAATACCTGGCCACTGCAACAAAATATATGTATATGGATTTATTCCGGTTGGTTGGGTGCGAAGGGGCTCCATCACCACCCGGTTGCCCCTCCTTCATTTGTGGGCCATGAGCTTCGTCGGGTAATGACGAGGTTACCCCAAGTCCGCCTTTCTTCTCAGGTTCCTCTTGTTTTCATAACAAGGACTATCGCCCTCGGTGTAGTTATCTACACTTTTTGCGACTTCGGTCGCCTCGTGAGCAACATCCAATTCGTGAATGCGAAATTTTTTTTGTAGTGGGTCCTCGTGCTGGGGAAATGAACCCGCCCCACGACACCGCAATGCTAGCCTGCCAGCCTGCCAGACGAGGACATTCTCGGCAGATATTGTCATCTTCTTCTGCCGAGGCAGCAGAACATCGCTGCAGTCCTTTACGGACTTATTGAAACTTATTATTCACTACATTTTCCATAAAGGACATAACAATAAATAAATAAATTTCAATAAATCGATTGTGAGGCGTACTGTGGGGCTAGTGGCGCCGGTTTGTAGAAATCACATATCGCTGATGCCAAGTTCATCCAATTCTGGCCACAAATAACCTTCCAACGTAACATGATAGCGCTCTTTATTGACGGTAACGTGACGGTTGTTTTCATCCACAAAAAATACGGCCCAATCACACCTCCGGCATGAAAACCGCACCAAATAGTAATTTTTTGCAGCTCCAATGAATTGTCAAGAAGCACCTGTGGGTTTGTTGCTGACCAATAATACATATTTTGCTTATTAACAAAGCCATTGAGCCAGAAATAAACTTCATCGCTGAAGATGATTTTTAAGATGAAATTCTTCATTTTCTTGAAGCTTTGCCAGAGCGCAATTGCTGGTCCGTAAACTTTAACATGATAAAAATGTTAACTTTAACATTTTGACATTAACAGTTCACTAGGAATGTTAAAGGGGGCGCTTCATATAAAGGTACGAAATGATTATGTCCCTAATGAAAAATCGTATATGAATTTTATTGAAACATAGAATACAAGGATCTTTTAAAGAATTATTTAAATGGGTGATTTCATCCAATTTAATCATACTAATACAGTTTTTGCTGATGAAAATGCTCAATCCTGCAATTATTAGCAAACAGCCTCAATTTATAATTTCAAACAGCCACAATTTATAAGATTGACCTGCCCTGAAAGTCAATCTTATAAATTGTCATTTGCGTACTGAATTTCATTGAATTTAAAGGTACTGTTAAGATTTTATTCAAGAAAATGTAAAGTCGACACATCATCTTATTACTAACAAAGTTGAGTGAATTTCGACTTCTCACGTTTTTGATGTTTTTGTACTCATAAAGGCCCACGTTAGTGATTTTTTTTCAGATTTTTCGGATGAAAGGTATCCAATTGCGAGGAAGGGTTACGCGAAAAGTTCATACATTTCTCCTTCCCCTGCCCCTCACGGTACTGACAAGGCAATTTTAGACTCTTTTTGAAAAGATCCCAACTACCAATGGTGAACATTTTTTTGAAGGGTCACCTCCCATACGGGGAGTTTCCCCTTAACCCCATTTGAAAAATTTTTCCACGTCAAAACTTTTAAGACGTCACCACTTCTGACCTTTCCAGAAAGTGTCATGGCTGTAGCATCTGTAGTTTTGGAGAAAAACTGCTATGACATACAGACAGATAGTTGCACGGACGCCGGTCATGATTGCAATAAGGTTTTGTATTTTAGTATAAAACCCTAAAAAGAAATATAAAAATTTATTGGCATCGTTATTTTTATGTCCTGTATTGAATTACATAGCAAGAATAGGGTGGGTTGCCTGTAGGATACGGCGAAGAGCAGCGCCTCTTCAATGTTTCAAATGCCTTGACTATGGTCATACCACCAAAGTATGAAAAGGACTCCATAGGAGCTCCCTATGTTACAAACGCAGTGAAATGGGACATAAAAGAAAAGAGTGTACAAAGGAGGCACACTGTATTCTTTGCAAGGATGCTCATCCAAGACCAAATTTCGAGCACGCTTTGGGATCAGGCAAATGTTATGTTTTCCAAGAAACACTAGCCGAGGCAAAATTAGAACTGCGATGACACGTATCCTGCAGCTAAGCCCACACTGCAGCTCAATTGCCCAAAATCTGTTTAAGCATTTTGCGAGGAACTTGAAAGCCAACTTTATGCTGCTGGGTGAGCAACGCCATGATAAAATTTCTGCATCATGGATTCCTCATGAAACTCGTACTGCCGTCATCTGGGTTTGGAACAGTGATTTCCAGGAAACGAGCTGTGGACGGGGGGATGACTTCGTGATGGTTCAGTGCTCAGGGACCAGCAAGCTTAATACTTTTGAGAGCACTTTCTCGAACCCAGACGGCAACGTTCTTGTTGCGGGAAACTTCAATGCTAAAGTAATCGAATAGGGCATGCTCAAACAGATCCGCGGAGAAAATGAACCGTAGAAATGGTGGCCTGGACGGCACTCATCGTACTAAACACCAGAAATATGTGGACTTTCCGTCATATTCGCTGCAAAGGAACCATACCGGATGTGACATTCGCTTCGGAGTCCTTAGTACAGAGGATAAACAATTGGAGAATACTAGAGGACTACTCAGCGAGTGATCATCAGTGCATTCTGCTTGGTATTTATGATGATGTCTCACGACGTCCATGCATTCGACTTTCTACAATTGGGTGGAACATTGGAAGGACAGACGTCAAGAGCTCATTAAGGTGCTCACAGCAGGTGTTTGACTACAGGGAGACTCACAAAGGACGGAAGAACTGGCAGCTCAAGACTTGGAGAATTCAACTATGAGCATCATAACGACTGCTTGTAATGCTTCTATGCCCCATCCTAACCGTGACACGGCAAGCCCACAGTGTAATGGTGCCCAACTGGCTAGTTATACGGAAGCTTGGTACCCTACGTAAATCTTGCATACATGATGCGGAACAGATAAACGAGATAGTGCGTTCAGACAGCCAGAACGTGAAGAGGTAGTCCTCTCATTGAAAGCGAGGAATGCTCCAGGTCCAGATGGTGTTCCAGCTGAGCTATTGCAACTTTTCTATCACCATTTTCCTGACTTGGTGCTCAGCACATTCAACGCTTGCATACGGGATGGAATTTCCCCGCTACGATGGAAGTTGGCGAGGCTTGTGCTGATTGGCCATGGAAAGGAAAATTCCGGATCGCTGTCTGCATACCATCCGTTATACATCCCTGTCACTGCTGGGATAATGCTAGAGAAGCTCACCAAGGGAAGACACACTGACGTGATTCGTGCTGCTGGGGACCTATCTCCTCGAGAGTACGACTTTAGAGCAGGACGCTTTGCCACTGTTGCAACTGCAGAGGTAGTGAGGCCCTCAAAAGGTAGAGACATACAGCCAAACCAAGCGATAGATCGTCCTGTTAGTAACACTTGACGTTAGGAATCCCTTCAACTCCGCAAGATGGATGGATATTTTGGATACGCAGGAAAACTTTCTTCATGTTCTAGAATTTCTGACCCAGCTTTTGAGGGACTACCTGAAGGACCGAAGCCTGCTTTACGATGTGACACAGAGCCAACGAATGATGGAAGTTACATTGGGTGTTGCCCAAGGATCAACCCTTGAAGGCCATTTAGCTCGGGGTGTGAGGCTCTCAACATCTCTGGATTACCCACTAAACACCTCTCCTGCCTACTTGGGAACACAATCTGGAACCGTTAGACATATTACTTTGGGCTAGGCCTCGTTTTTTAGGGTTTTATATGGAATTAAAAAGCACTATTGAAATCACGACATGTGTCCGTCAGTCCAGCTGTATGTCACAGCAGTTTTGCTAGGAAACTGTTGAAGCTATAGCCATGAAACTTCGTGGAAAGATCAGAAGTGGTGTCTTCTTGAAAAATATGGGATGAAAACATTTTCGGAGACTTTTAAGGAGAGTCTCCCCTTATAAAATTTGCACCATTGATAGTTGAGTAGGGTGTCATTAGAAAGGTCTTAATTCGATCTTTCAAAACAGGTCTTAATATTTCACTATCTGTACCGAGAGCGGCTGGGGAAGAGGAAATGTCCGCAATTTTCACGTCCCACCCTCGGGATTGGACAGCTTTCACCCAAAAATCTTTCAAAAATCGCGAGTGTAGGCCTTTATGACCACAACAACGGCAAATGCGTCAGAGGTCAAAATTTGATCTACTTGCCTGCAAGGAGCGACAGCACTCAGTCAGTGATTGGCAGTAGTCTTGTGTGAATTGCATGAACGGAAGGTGGACTGTGTGTTTCATTCCAGATATTAGACCGTGGCCAAATAAAAGGCATGGTGAGACTGGCTTCTATCTGACTCAGTTTTTGAGCGGGCATGGGTGTTTTCAGTTTAACCTGCACGAGATTGGTAAGTCACGGTCCCCCGGTTACCGGTATTGCCCAGCAGAGGAGGATAATGCCTGTCACATACTTTTTGTTTGCAGAAAATGGGGCAGGCTGTGACGAGACCTCTAAAGAGAGCTCACCCCGGATAGTATAGTCGTGTATGATGCTTGAATCGATTGACAAATGTAACCAGGTGGCACATTATGCTCGAATAGTCCTAAAAGATAAAAGGAATCTACAGCAGCTGGGGACTTTGAGGCTTGGGATCGCTAGTCTGGCAATTCCTCTTCTTCTCTCCCTGCCTGCTTGAAGGGCAATCCCCCACCTTGAAAGCGCCTCACGGTGCAGAAAAACGAGACCTGGCCCGATGTAACGTTCTTGAGTTCACGGGGAAGTCACTTGTAAGCATTGGAGCCCCACGCTCTGCGCTTAAATGACATTCACCCACCGAAAAAAAACGAGAAAACAACCCTTTTCCGATGTAGATTAAAACTTCTATATTATTTGTTTGGAACCCATGCCCTTGAAACTCCATCGCAACGATTCATTCGCCTGCATTGAATGTAAGAGAGACGTGCATTTGAAGTACGTTAAACTCTCAAAAATTTATTTAGTATGCGATAATTACGATTCTGATTAATGTTCTAATGAAGATGTTTCATGGAAATTATGTCGAATTGAATGAAAAATTATGCAAAGTTCCATATTTGTTCATCAAAACATATTTTAATTACATATTTCGGCGAAATTGATCAGTGGCTCAACCTAAACTGCTTTTTTTCTTTTTGTCAATAACTTTTTAGGTAAATTTCTCGAGAGAAATTTACCTATTGCGGAGAGCATCATATATATATATATATATATATATATATATATATATATATATATATATATATATATATATATATATATATATATATGTATGTATATATATATATATATATATATATATATATATATAATATATATATATATATATATATATATATATATATATATATATATATATATATATATATATATATATATATATATATATATATGGGATATAACGAAATTTGTGACCACGCTAGAGGTTGCAATTTTGCTCCGATTTTCACCAAATTTCCAGAAAAGGTGTATTGGGTTAATATCTCGGTGAATTCGTGAACCAGCTATATCGGCTGGGCAAAAACAAAATGGCGGCCATTTTAGACGAAAAATCGTGATTTCTGTTCTGACCAAAGTATAGCTCCGATTTGGATGAAATTTGGTCCAAAGGTTCACTGATGTATGTGATGAATCTCACAATAAAAAACTCAAAGTCGGTACGGCAGGTCGGAAAACGTGCAAAATTTTTTTGTTGTAATAGTGGTCAAAGCTTTCTATCGATATTCATGAAATTCGGCATTTAGATATAAATTATGAGTATCTAAAGTATTGCGTGAAAAATTTGGAGGTCAGGCCACAAAAAACAAAATGGCGGCCAGTTGAAACTCTAAACTTCAAAGGCTTCTAAAAGTCGCAATTTTGATCCAGCATATATGAAACTTGGTTTCAAGATAGGCGCTACTTAGATCTACAGTTTCTAATATTTTGGTGATCATGCATGGGCAAATTTCAAAATGGCGGTAGTTTAAATATGCGTTTTTCAGGTTTTTGTGGCCCTCTAGCGGTCACATTTTCCAGCGGATTTAGATGAAATTTGAGATTATGGATCTCTGTACTATGTTCTTGTATTATGCAGAAAATTATTAAAATTGAAGGAAAAATAAAAAAGGTCAAAAATTTAAAACCCAATATTTTTAAGCTACCATTTTCACTAAAAATTGAATTATTTTGCCCTGTCTAGAGCGAAACTCCGATTTGAACAAGATTTGGCACATTGATTGATGAGGTCCAAGCCCACAGGGATTTAAAATTGTCCAAAATCAAATGCATGCATTCAAAATGGCGGCCCCCAAAGGTCAGGAACAAGCGCAATTCGCTATATTAGTAGCAACTGAAATAATGAATTTTTTTCATGGAAACGTTTCAAATGACTTATCTTGAACGTATTTATAAATTAGAATATTTTTTAAATATTGTAAAATATTTTTAACAATACCCTAAAAAATTATGAAATCGCGACTTGTCGGTCTGTCCGTCCGTCCGTTTGTTCGTGTGTCACAAGTTTTCTCGCAAACACATGAGCTAGAATGAGGAAATTTTCTACGTAGGTCAAAAGTGGTGCCTCTTGAAATGCAGTGTAAGAACATATTTTAAAGTATTTAAGGGGGTCTCCCCATACAGGGGGGTGACATAAACATTTTTTTTTGTTTCTGTAGCCCTCTAGCAGCCAATTTTCTCAACAGATTCCGATAAAGCTTGAAATGATAAGTTATTAAGGCAAGTTAATTTAATTTAATTATGCAAATCGGATGACAAATAAAAAATTCGAAAATTTACAGCTTAATAGCCGTTTTCAATAAAAATTCAAAATGACCGCCCCTGATGGTTCAGAAAAGAATCGAAAATGTATATATTAATGGCAATGCAAGATTAAACTTTTATTGTTTCTTTTGAAATTAACTATTTGAGCTATTTAAGCCAAAAAATTATCACCTTTGTTTGACAACCATGGTCAAATGTATAAACAGCAAATGTGAGAAGGACAAAACGAGTATAAATATGTTTATAACAATTTATTACACGCCGATTTTCAATATGTGATCCATACGTGTGCAACTCAATTAATTAGCGAAATATTTGTGCCTCTATGAAGGGTCTCCAAATACGAACGGCGGCAGATCCTTTCTGTTAATAAATACCCATGGAGTGCTACAGAAATTACAATTAGAAGTCCAATAGTAGGCAAGCCAAATTCTTTTTCGAAAACTTACGCTACATACGAGAAATTTACCTTGCCGGCTGGTGCTGCCAACGGGGATTTTTTTTTATATTGCGCCACAATTTGTCCTCATTAGAAGTTTCTTATGGCTGCACAAACTTTTAAACAACATGTCAACATTGACAATATTTGAATAAAAACCAAAGACCCAGGGCAAAGCTAAAAGCAGATCAATTCAATTCTTGTGCCTCAAAAACAGCTCGACTCCTTTGAGTCATCTTTTGTGTCTAAAGGATGTGCAGAGGGCAATGACTTTATGTAGGTGAAAGATAGGCTGAGCCGGTAGGCATTAAGTTGGACTAGGCAGAAGGACGTTAGGCTTTTGTTTTTTGGGTTGTTAGTAGGCTTTTGTTTTTTGGGTTGTTAGATGTCCCTTTGTTCCGGTTTATCTCGTTTCCGTTTCCCGCCGAAAATACAAGACCCCAAGTTTGCAATACAAATGCTCGAGGTTCGCATCTTTCGAAGCTGAGGAAAGAGCTGTTACTCACCCTTTGCTTCCGTGAATATATTTCATATATTACTATTCAAAGATTCTGTTTTGCTCTGATCGGAGTAGGATTACTATCTACTATGAAGTCTGCCTCATAAGTGAAGCTAGCTATTTATAGCGCAATTTGACTATTGAAGAAGTGTTTACTCAACTCTGGTGAATTTCTTTTGCTGGAGCCTATAGAGAATAAATAAACATAACTTTAAAGGATTTTAGCAAACGGATACAGTATGATAATAATAACGGGATCCACATAAACGTGCTACAATAAATATGTACCTAGTCGAAAAGATTTTCAAAGTATTTGAGTTCTTCATATTTGAGGATGTGACTCTCAACAATTTTTATCACTGAAGATGGTCGAGTAGTATATCAAATATCAGTTGCTGAAATTGCAATTTCTATAACAAGATAGACAGCGGAAACGAAAGAACACAATAAAATGTATCCTCTTTGCAACTGGACATTTGTGGAGCAAAAAACTTGAAAAAAAATCATGAAGTTATTTCTCTTTGAGTACAATAATGGCAAATATCATAGAAATCGAAATACGCTTAACTCTGTAAATAGGAATAGGGCTTACGCGTTTCACATTTTCGTCAGTAAAATCTGATAGCCTACCTTAAATTCAATTAAGTGTGAAGCTAGTTTCAATACAAGATTGCTCTGGTCTGTAATTTCTATCAGAATCCAACTATACTCACTGAAGTTATAGCCGTTTAAATTTTCATGCATCTCAACAACAATAACAATACGAGGGTTTTTTTACTCTATTGGTTTTTATCAAACCAGATGCTCTATTATTTATCATAACTTCTTGAAAACTTCAGGAAAGTTGAGACTTACTTTCGAGATCTACTGAACCGATGATTTAACATATGTATGTATCATAGGAGTGTTTCTTGTGTTTATACATTACTTCAAAAAAGTAAATTTCTACATTTCATGTGCTCATCCAAAAATCCTTCTGACAGGAACGTACTCCTATCCACTCGACTTGTTTGATTGATTGCACCATGCTTCTGAGGATCAACATTTTCAAAGGTTATGTTTAGAATGTTAGTTTGACTGATGACATGATGATTACCACCCAACAATTGGAGATCAAAATTAAGATGGAAATTAATTTTTGCACATCTGGGGTGAATTGCCGTATTGCAAAAAAGAAGGACTTAATCGCAGGTTAATCTTTTGGCATAGAAATATTTTTCGATTTCAGGTGCGTTTTTCATTCATTCGCTCGTTGATTTATTCATCCGAATTTCCCAAATAATTACAATTTTCCAACGACATTCCAAAACAAAAGAACGTAATTATTTACGTATCTAGATTTATATCTTAAATTGTTTTCCGCGACAAATGGCCTGTGACAGTTTTGCTGATAGTGTCATGACTAATTGAATGACATTGTCGCCAAATTCCCATTGGCAATGTTAAACTATTCTTTTTGTTTCAGGCGCGGATTTTTTTATCCAACTTATTATCTTAGCTTTCTGTCATCTGCAATATGATTCATAAACTTTAGAAATAATTTGACATCAAGTATGATTTCAATACACTTTGAAAAATTGTATTTAAACCCAAACGTTCCATCAAGGAAGACAGTACGTGAACATCTTTTCACTTGAACAATAACAAAAAGTGAAGTACTAAATAATTACAATGGCCGGTAATTAAGGATATCTGTACATTGTTGATTTTTTTTTTCAAATTAATTCTTTCCTGGATTTATAGGTCTCAAGTGTGCACTTCTAGTCCTCGTTGGACTTGCTGCAGTCAATGCTCAAAACTGTGGATCAATCCTGCAAGGAACCATCATGCCTAACTCGAACAGCTGCAATTCGTACTACGTATGCACTAATGGAGTTCTCCAATCCTACAACTGCCCAGCTAACTACGGATACAACCAAGCCACCCAAACTTGCAGTCCAAATGTAAATTGTGTGAACCAAGTCAGTAACTCTCCTTACTACTACCCCAACAATGGGGGAGTCACTTGGGTCTACCCAAACAATATCAACAATGGCGGAGTCACCTGGGTCTACCCAAACAACGTTGACAACGGATACCCATACTCCAACTCCAATCCTTGCTACGGCAGGGCCGACGGCTCCTACGTTGCTAGCCAGTATTCATGCTCTCAGTTCTACTACTGCAGTCAATCGCAAGCTTACGCCGCTAACTGTCCAAATGGGTACAGCTTCAGCTCTTCCCAAGGAGCTTGCGTTTACGGAACTGGATGTATCAATTAAAGAGTTAGTGAAGGACTTTCTAGGATATTGAGTACGTTTATTAAAATTTCATAGGTCGGTCGGTATAAGTAAAAGTGTGTGAAGCATTTAAATTCTAATAATAAACAATTGAAGATCAATTCAAAGTGCGAATTTTTCTGTAAAAGCTACGAGTAGCGTGAAATTCTTCGATTATAGTTTAATCTTCATAAAAGGTTATCATTCCTATAATTGATTGATACCAATGGGTGACACCCAAACAAATTTAATATCATTTTTCATTAATGTTATATCGTTGCTTAAAGTTTTGAAAGAATATTTCATAATATTAATTACGGCATTATGTGAATTCAAGGCTACTCAAAAATAATGGCAAAGCTCACTCTTGTTCAGGAAGTCATATTTAATGTGCTAATTAACCACACGAGTCGATAGCGCCTGATTTTCCGAATTATTTTAAATATTGTACAATGCGATAAGATATATTTAATATAGTGTACATGAATCACATAAGTTTCGGTATCTATATTTATGTCGAATTGGTTAAGATATGAAATTCCAACTTCAAGGCTAACATTCTAATATTCAATCATATATGTAGATAGCATTTCTGAGGTTCACAAATGTTTAAGTTACTTACTTGGGCAACAGTTTTGATTATAAGCTATTCAGCATACTGTGATTTTTCTCAAAAGATTTGTATGTTAATTTTAGGGTGAACTTGATAAGAGACGGAGAATCAATCCCGAAAGATTTGAAGTCCTAACAAACTTGCAAGCCTGAACTTAAAATAATGATGAACAGTCATGTTGCAGCCATGGTGAGCGTTGCAATCATACACATTTAAATTATGGCAAAGGGTCCCCCCAAGCAGATGTGCCTTGGTACATTCATAATGATTGCCCCATGCTAGCTTGAACAGGGACGGGAGGATTGCATATAACTGTAAGAGAAGAAGAGATTTGGAAGGTAATTGTATCGGGGAACCGGATTCTTGGGGTTAAATGTCGCATCCGTTGTACACGTTGCATTTTATGCTACCACTACATCGATGAAACGGGATGTTAGAGTGGCCAAGAGGGTCAACCTGAAAGGCAACCTACCTGGAGGTACGCTGGATATACGAGTACGCTGTATTGATTATTTAGTTTTTGACTGATGAGTATGTTCTATATACTTCAATTTTTTTTTTTGTAACTGGGAGGGGAAGGCCACTAAGCCCGGACTGTGGGGCTCCCATTGTCTCTGGGTTGCCCACTAAACGCCTCCCATGTCAACCTGAGAAGCCAGCCTGAAACTGTTAGACACATTGCTTTTGGATTGAATAGAGAATGTTACACGGACAATTTTTTTCTAAACACCATTCGAGTAGAATATCAATTCAAGTGAATTAGGAACGGTTCTCGTCCACGTGATTAAAAGACCATTGCAAGTGGACAGCGCATGAAGTAAGAAAAGAATATGTAAAGTGTATTATTCTCATATTAAGAATTCATTTTCTCAGGCGCTAGAAATAAATGATTGATGTATTCCTAATATTTCCTAAAGCCAGAAAATCATTTTGAGTAAATACCACATTAAATATGTAACTATTTCTCGATTAGAGAAAATCAAATCTAGTAAAGAGTGCATGACATAAGAAATCATTTCTCAATTGGAGAAAATCGATTGATGCGTAAATCAAGCAAATGTTTCTTGCGACGTTCATTATTTTCTAATTTGCTACAAAAGTTTAGATAGCACTGAAAAATACCAGCAAAACTAAATATTTTTATTTTTTTTTGACTTTATACATTTATTGAATTTCAGAATCAAATTATCTTCCAATACATATAATTTATCAATTTATCTTTCACATATTTCTTCTTTTGAAACATCTCCTACCGTCAGGCAATGTATTTAAATTAAATGTCCTTAGTCTGGTAATGTTTTCAGTATTCAATATATTGTATGTGTTAAGCTCACCGCCAACCATAAAACAGGCAAAATGTTTATCGAATTCAAGAATATTAATTTTCTTTAAAATTAAAAATAATTCCTTACTACCTCTAAATAATATTGATAAAATATCGATAACTTTGAAAAGCTCTTCTGAAATGAATACAAAACATTTATCTTTAAACTCAATGCCTCTAATTTTAACTTTTGAATAAAGATAAATAATACAATTTTCCTCAGGTAAAAATGGAGCGAGAGAGTTAAAGTATTCTTTTTTCTGTATTTGCGTACACTTTCTTTCATTAAAATATTCTATATCAAGAGTTATATTTGATTTAGATTGAAGTACAGAGTAAATGTATTTCAAAGCACATTTCTTTGCTACTGAATAAGCTATATTTCGACGAGAAGCGCATACATTGGTATACAACTTCAGCTCTCGATGTTTTGATTCGAATCTCATTGCCCACAGATCTGTCGGAGGTCCTGATTGAATGATTACCGAAGGATAGTGAGTAAGCATGTGATGCTTCGGCTTTAAACTGTTCCCAAAGAGTGAAACGTACAATAAATGGTGCTCAGAAATTTTTGCTCTCAAGTCTTCAATGTTATTGTAGGTAAATGATGGCGATAATAGCATTTGGACCAGATCATATAAGATCTGTGAGTAATTCCAAACAACATCATTATGAGGGATATAGTCACCAATGAAAAGTGAAAAATAAATTAGAAATGTAAGCGCTTCATGCGCTGAAAAATGTAGATTTCTTGATTTCAGGTGTTGCTTCTTTAGTGCCTGGCACTTTTTGCGAATATCTATTTCACCATAATCAAAATTCTCAACTCGATTATTTAAATCACTTAAATCAAAGTAGCCCTTTGCCATAAAATATAGCAAGCAGTTCACTAATCCATAAGAAATAATGCCATCTAAAAAGTCGTGCATGAGATCTACTGCGTAATTTTGTGTAACATGAAACGAGGGCAATGAATTCAAAATGGAATTTTCAAATACTCCACAAGAATCGTACTGAAAAGCTTCAACATGCTCTGCATAGTTTTCAATAGAACGCAAAAGATCTTTAAACTCATGTGTAGTTTTCTTCGTTTTTTCTTTGTCTAATAGACAAAATCTGCAATAATATTTATGAGAAAAACTTTTTGAAAATCCCAAGATTCGGTTTAAACCAAGATTATCACCGATAACGAGTGCTGTAATGAAATACAATCTTTTTTTCCCCTCAGAAGTGTCAATTTCTATCCCATCTTCTTCAAGCTTTTTAACAATCTCAAACAGTGTACATAAAGCACTTTTATTTCCTACATTTTTTAATGTTTTAGATTTCATAAACCTAGCCGGAAAAATATGATCTAGGTGTGAATTTTTGTATTGGTCTGGAATTGTAGGAAATTGGTAATAAAATACCGAAATAGTTTGAACACCGAAATGACTACCAATAGGATCATTCACTTCGAAATCATCAGTATATATAAAATAAGGTTTATTGATTCTGTCTCTATATTTTTCAATTACACTTTTCCATAAATTTCCTTAAATAAAATTGCATATTTGCGTAGTATCGTTCCTAACATTCTCCATATAAGTTAACGTTCGGTCAAGTAGCCCTGGTAGCTCAAAATAAGTTTTCATTTGAAACTCAATATCAAGAATAGTTCCTTTCAATTCAACTTTTTCTAGAATTGGAATACCTTTTTTCATGATCTCGCGCACTGCACTTGAAACTATAAATTCTCTCGGAGTCCGAAAAATATTTTCCTTCCTTAGAAACTGGACTAATTTATATTCTGTATTAACCTTTTGGAAAACGTTGGAACAAATTCCAAAACCTCAAAAATTTCTGACTGTATAGGAAGTAGATTTTTCAAGAAAGTTGAAATTCCATTCATCATTTCTTTAAATAAATACGATATATCGTTTATAATCGCAAAAATCTGTATGATTGTCAAATGGTTTTGATTGTTAAGTTTCACTGCAAAAAAATAGCAAGAACTTTGGAATGAATCTTGCCAACTGTTTTCATCAAAATTACAATTAGGTAAGGAATAGTTAACATCATCTTTTATTTTGCTTTCCTCTAATGGTGATGAATGTGGGCCATTGGAATCATCACTTCTGCCCGGTTCGAAGGTTTCATCGTTAAGATGGGAATTCTTGCAATGCTTTTTGAATGCACAAAATGTTGTAAAAAGTTGAGGACAGTTTTTATATGGACAAGGAAATTTTTCAATCCTTTTAAGATTGTGGTGAAATTTATAATGAGCAAATAATTGATCAGCATTTTCCAAGTTTTGTTGGCATAAATGACAATGCATCATGAAGCAAGGCAAGATTAAAAATAATGTGAATTCAATAAAATTGATCGATGTTAATACTAGGCTTCCAATGTTTTGCACTAGGAGTATTTTACAGTTATTTTTACAATCTTTTACTTGGACTACTTTACAGAGATCTAATTGATGTTGATACAAAAATGGATTAAATAAAGCAAGATTTGGCATGTATGTATATATAGATGAGTGGAATGTTTTCCATGCTTCTAATCGGATAAGCTAAAAGTATTTTACAGCTCTTTTCACAATCTTACACTAGGACTATTTTATACAGATCTAATCGATGTTAATACAAAATTTAAATTAAGAAAGCATGATTTGGCATGTATACACTATATATATAGAAAAATGGAATGTTTTCTAAGCTTCCAATCTTATACGTTAGGAGTATTTTACAAATGTTAACGCAACCTAATACAAAAATTATTTTATAGAGAGCTTATTTCGCTAAGGAAGCCTGAAACGGTAGGTGAGATATTTGATTCGTTTTTATAGAAAAATGCTTGGATGAACTCCCACATAAATCTGCATTCTTCTTGTTATTTTAAATTAAATATATGATGTATCTTATATGTACAAGAAATTGCTTCTATAATGCTTTCAAATTTGTGCATGTGGTCATCATAAACTGAATAAGCATTCGATATATCATTTTCAGAAGAATCAATGACAAGTGTATATGGTTGGCATTTTAACTGTGGATATTGGGAATATTTTTCCTTACGCAACTTGATAGCCTTTCCTAAGCCTGATGGAGTGGCAATCTTTAAAATAAAAGCTTCTTGACTGTCTGCAATGCTGTACTTCCAAATTTTTCGATCCTTGCCTTTTGTTTGTCCAGTAAGTACAAGAAAATAGTTCCGTGTATTGAAGACACCGAAATCATGCCTATTGATTTCCTTTCCATCTGTAAATATGCACATTAAAACGGGTTCAATTAGAGTTATTTGCAAAAATAGTTTTGTCAAATTACCTTTTGCTGGTAACAATTGCGGTCCTCGATTTAGTGCTTTCTGTCGCTTTTCGATATATGGAACAATTTTCTTACTAAATGCTCCCCACTCTTTAACGAGACTATTACCATTCAGAAAATTGGCTTCAAAATCAATATGGATCTATAAGTTCAAAGGAATAATTTTTTTCAAACCAGAAACAATACGCAAAAAATTACCAGTCTATCTCCATTTTGCTTTGTATAAGCTGGCCACTTTTGGAGACTATCGTGAAATGATAGTCCAGGTGCCTTAAAAGATTCCAGTCTTGCTTTTGAAGTAGTATGTCATTTAATTTCCACCGTTTCCCATGGCTTTTCATAGAGACATAGCCATTCCTTGCCATTTATGAAAGACTCATCGGATAACTTTGGATCTTCTTTGTTGTCTAATGATTCTTTTCGCGCCTTCTTTCTTGCCTTTTCAAGAGGAAATAAGCCTGCGCTTCGTAGATTGCTCGCTTTATTTTTATACTTATGATAGAGACGACCTTGTCGAATCTCGCCAGATAAGCAAAAATAGAAATCCTTAAACAATTTTTTTTTATTTAATCAACAATAATAACAGCTAATATATCATTAACCTTCCTCTCGCCTGGGAATTTATTTACTATCTGATCGACTATATCCAAATAAATTTTGTCTTTCATAAAGGTGTTACTCGACGTGTAAGCCTTGACGATATCATCAACAAGTTTTTCCCTAGCAAAGTTGCTTAAGGAGTTGCAATCATTCCAGGATTTAGAAACCATGATGCCTTCAGAGGATGCAAGATATTCATCCAATTTCTTTTTAAGGTAAAACTGCTTGATAAATAAATTTATATATAAACTAAATCTCTTACAAACCCAGAAAAGTTCCTTCCGGAGTTTGTCGTGGGTGGTGTTGGTGATGATGTAGCACTGCATCTACATACTGATGATGGCCGCGATAAAAACTCTGTATTTCTACTTAGCCAATTACCAATCACGGATGGAATTTCTGATCTCTGAGAAACAAAATAAAACAAAAATATAGCGGAACCTCTATTAAAAATTTTCCTTACATTTTCACTTTGCCATTTTTTGATAAATGGTATCGTGCTTTTGCCAATAAGCCAATATTGTGAGGATAATTTTTTTCAAAGTCCTGGGGTATCAGATATTTTAACGTATCGAAACCAATTCCAAAACCTAAGGAAACATGGATCTTGCCTAATACATATTTTTCACTACCAAAGAATCCTTACTTATGAATAAGTCGATCTCCGATCCCATTTCCCAATCGACAAGGACGTTGTAAAGCAACTCATAATCAAGTTCCTGGTTGATACCGTTACTCCGAATCTGTGCAGGCTCCATAGTGGAGTACACATGATCCAGCGACGATAATATTTTAAATGATTCTTCCATATTAATTTAGCTTAATATTACTAAACAAATGTTTATAAATTTCTTGCAGGAAGTTGAAAGAGATTTCTAGTTTCACATTTTAGTATTACTTACTTTAATTCGTTGGCGGTTAGCAAAATCATATATAGAAAGACAACATATAAAATAAGATTTTCCGAAAGAGTTTAAACTCGTTTCGAAAGAAGCACCCACCTGCATCTACATACTTCGTTTTAAATGAAATGGGATTAGCGGAAAATTCTTCTTTTGCTGAGGGTAACACATGATGAAAACATTTGATTTTGCGGACCGCCTCAGAATTTTACATGGTAGTTAAGTTTAAAGATGAAAAAAAGTAACCTGTAAGATATATTTCACTTACCTCTCTAAATAATCCTTTCTGGCACTTTTTTATACACTGTACGAGTATATACTTCACTATTAAGCACTTCGCACTGTAAAATTTACCATCAATCACTCAAAAAAGTCGACTGAACGGATTTGTTCAAATGATATATTCTGCTTCTACGGATTAATGCCTTAAACGAAAAAATATTTCTCATTTCTAGAAAATATTTCTCATTTCTAGAAAATACTAAGTTTCTTAAAAAAATAATTTCCTTTCTAGAAGATATTTCTAATTTCTAGAAATATTTTCTTGCTATTAGAAAACCACAGAACTTATTTTCTTGTTGCTTGCAAACATTTTCTAGCTACTAGAAAATCGGTAAAAGATCAGGATTTCACCTTTCGGAGACTTTATTTTCGGTGCAAATTTCCTCATTTTAGAAATGAGTCGTGCATTCTTAATATAATAATATGAGAATTTATTTGTTTTAAGTGTCGATTGCTTAATATGTTCCACTATGAGTTGATTTAAGTGAGAAGAGAATAAAATAGGATGTTCTTTCTTAAAATGTGATTGTCTCGATATAAGAAATTAGTTTCTACCCATTTAGAAAATCTTTTCTTTCCGTGTAGAAAATATACCTCCTGTCTCTCCGCGCATCAACTCATCTTAGCGCTTAGAACATCCCAAACATTTTTTACGCGATACAACTTTCTCGCGACGATGACTCAACCATACCTTCTGACTCCAGCCGGGGGTGTTTTGGGTCCCGGGTCACTCCGTCAGAGACGGGCGTGGGCGTCACTCATCTACCCGTAATGTTGTTCCCCCAAGCCTCGAGACGAGCTTGGTTCGCGCCGGAGTCTTCACTTTTAGGAAAGAAAGGAAATCACTAGCCTAGAGAAGGAAGACAACACACGTAACCACTCCCGCAACAACTCTGCAATCTACCTGTCCTAAATCCTAGTTTATGTGGAATTAAGTTCCCCGTGAGCTGGGATTCGCAGCAAATAAAGACCCATACCTACCCAAGCACTTGTGGATTATTGAGGTGGAAAATGAGCGCCTTGGAATTTCTTTAATCACTCCCGAATGAAGTATCACCAAGAGAAGAAATAAAAGTTCAGGCGATTCACTGTAAATTCACAATTTATTATTATTTTACCAATTAGTTTTGGAACAAACGCAAAGAATATTTTTCTTTTTTTTTCACTGTAACACTACCATCGTAAATCACTCTCAAGAGATTATGCCTTAACTCTAAACTATATATACCAAACTTTACTATCTCGACGACGGGGGCCCCCGGTAAATTTTCTGCCTCGTTCGTGTCCCGTTGCACGCTAGCCATGGGTATTCTGATGAAAGTATATTATGATTCCTCGTGGCGTGTCCATGGCGGCCCGATATTTCTGTTTGTCGTCTTCGCCGAAGAATTCCTGGCGTTGTCCTTCTGATGGGAGTCACGTTTTACCCTCCAGTTCCACAAAATAATCCAGTCACCGACTCGAGAATCCCTAGCTGAGATGGCTTCCTTCGCTTGCTGGCGGGACCTTCCCACACGGAGTCCAAAACGAGAAAGAGAGCCCTTCGCTCACGATTCGGTCCGTCCTCGCCTTGGATGGGATTCCCCCGCCCCGTTGAAATTCCCTTCGGTGAAGTTGGCCGGGACTTCTTGGACTCATAGATTCTAGTACTATCATTGCGTCATAGAGCTCCAGATATCCATGGCTCGAACCTTCTTTGCTGCAAGTTTTTCCCTTTTTTTAGGGTTTTGTACTAAAATACAAAACCCTATTGCAATCATGACCTGTGTCCGTCTGTCCGTCCATCCGTCCGTCCGTCCGTCCGTCCGTCCGTCCGTCTGTATGTCACAGCACTTTTTCTCGGAAACTATAGGGGCTACAGCCATGAAACTTTGTAGAAAGGTCAGAAGTGGTGACCTCTTGAAAGTTCAAGGGTGGAAAATTTTTTCAAAGGCGTTTAAGGGGGGCTCCCATATAGGGGGGTGACCCCTCAAAAAAAAATTTTCACCATTGGTAGTCGAATAGGGTGTCATTGGAAAGGTCTCAATGAGATCTTTTCAAAACAAGTCTTAAAATTGTCTTATAAGCACCAAGGGGGGCAGGGTAAGGGGAAATGTACGAACTTTTCGCGTACCCCCCCCTCGCGATTGGACACCTTCCATCCGAAAAATCTGAAAAAAATCATGAATGTAGGCCTTAATGAGTACAACAACAACAAATACATGGGAAGTCGAAATTCACTCAACTTTGTTAGTAATAGTATGATTTATCGATTTTGTGTTTTCTTGAATAAAATCTAAACGGTACCTTTAAACTCAACAAAATTTAGCTAAGAGATGACTATTTACAAGGTTGATCTTTTTGGAAAGTTTTATAAAGATCGAATAGTATTTACCGAAGTTATAGCGATTTGAATTTTCGTGTATTACTATGGAGCAATATGCCCTGTATTACTATGGAAACATATTGCTATGGAGCCATATGCGCTTTTTACCGACTTAGACACTACAGCTTTGCTAGAATTTGCATGGAAATTTCAGGAGTGATAGGTATCATGAAGATGAGTACATACAATTGAAACAAGTCAAAGAGGCTGGAGAGAGCTCCTAGCTAAAGGGCTTTGTAACCATTTTAGGATTCGAAAAAATAGGCCATGAATCGATGATTACAGTACAGAAGAGTGGCCCCTGAAAAAAAATTTCATGGAAGGTAGCCGATTTGAGTATCAATTGAAAGTTCTCTATGAGAGCTTTACAAAACAGTTCTTAAACTGACAGTTTTTGCTTCAGTGGGGGCACAGGGGGTGGGGGGGAAATACATGAAAAATGTGTTTCCTCCCTCGCGAATGGACACCCGTGATCTTAAAAAAATCTGAAAAAATTATCAAAGGAGATATTTATGGGTATAACTATAACAAATACCTCAGAAGTCAAAATTCGTTCAACTTTGTTAATAATAGTATGATCCTCGAATTTCACATTTTCTCCAATTAAATCGTCTTTGACATGTTTCTTGATTTTATTCGTTGCTGGTTACTGCATTTTGTAAGTTGAGTACAAAACCCTTCTGACATGAGCATAGGTCTGTCTACCCAACTTGTTTTAAATTAGTTTTGCTTATTTTCGATGTTGGTGGCCGTGCCTGATTGAGACTTCAAGTGTCTTCCGGTTGTTTTATGTTTTTGGGTGTGGAAAGATGTAAACTTGCTACGTAAACGTCCATATAATCACGATTTTACACATTTTGATTACCGGTGGCGGTCACAACAACGTCTACGTTTCGAGTAACTTCATTAAGTTTCGCCGCACGAAAGCCGTCCATACTGGCCTGAAGAGCGCAGGTAGGGCAATTCCAGAAATATACACGGTGCTGGATATTTCTTCAGCATTAACTGTGTTGCATCGGCTCCATCATCCAAAATCATATTTGGTAGCTCATTTTCAGCATTTGCACAATTTTCGGTACACCACCAAAAACCTCCTTCGGTCTCACCACGCCATGCGAATATCAGATAATCTGCTTCAGCCAACGCCGCAGCAACTTCATTCTGTGTCGAGTATATATTACAAGCCGCCCATCGAATCGTTGCATTTAATTCCACCAAGGTCTCGATTAAAACTGCCGTATGTGCATTGATATGTGTACCGCCAACGATACGTGCATTTTTCAACATTTGGTCTTCGGAGGCAAACTTTCGCAGAACCATTATCTATCTTGCTAACTTACATACTATTACTCTTGGTATTAATAATGATTACAACATATCTCTAGTTACAACGTTTCCGATAATAATTGGCTCGGGTGATTCGGGTAAACTTGTTGCAGAGGCAAGTGCTGAGGTCTGGTAGGAATTTGTCCGTCACACATAATATAACACCTAGTTCGATCTGAGCATGTCTCCAATTAGACTACCTGGAGAGAGCTCTCGTAATTCTTCAATGCCAATTGCCTGTCCAAATCTCTTGATGCAAAAAATGGGGGCAAGCATCATCGACCTTTTCAATGCAAAAGAAATAATCAGCAGATCGTAATTTGCAAATCCTGCATGGTTAAGACTATAAACATTCATGCCCGCTCAAGACCTGACTCAAAAAGAAGTCAGCCTCACTATAACTACAATTGAGCCCTGGCCTCAGGCCAGAAATGAGGTGCACGGTTTATCTCTTCTTGGTGTCATTTATCCTCGATTGTATCTAATCGCCGAATGAGTATTGTCTGTTCTACGGTGCTCTTTTGCAAGGAGAGTGATAGGTATAACGCTTGCAATCACCAATGCCACCAGCACAATCAGCTTAGAGACTGTGCAATATACAGATGTTAGCTTTCGTGCTTCTTGGCACTGGATTTGTACCAGGCATTTTCGGTACAGCTCCTTGTTGAAGGTGCCAGCCCATATTTTGGAGCGTACTACTGTACGCTCTGTACTTCACTCATCAGAAGTCAATTTTCAAATGTCATTGGTATACTTACGTTGACCAGTAAGCTGAGTGTTGACAGACCCACCAAAGCCTTATCCGTTATGCCCTGACTTGCTCAAAGAAACTTATCTACTTCACAGCTAGCTTTGACTCAACCTGCACTTCACCAATACTGATTGTCTTTACTCTAGAGATATTCTTCTATATCAGGATGACCACTTTGGTTTTCTACAGCGAAGAGTAAATCTAGGAGCAGTCATCCAGTCCATTATTGGGTGCATTAAAGTACATATTGAACAGCAGGTGAGGGCAAAAATTGTAGAGAAGCAGCAATATTTCAGCAGTAATGCTGTCTAGTTATACTGCCCTCCTTGTTTTTGTGGATAGAGCTGCCCCTTTCAGTTTCATCCTTGTGAAAGGTAAGGTTTTCACTGGTTTTCACTTCTATCATGTAGAGGGGGAGGGGGATGTGTAGGGAACAGTCCATATACAATCCTGTTTAACTTTTTGGCTTCATGGTAGCAGAGGTTCTGTGAGTGAATTTTCAGATTTTGTGACTCAAAAGTGTCTAGTCGCAAGGAAAGGGGCACAAAATGTTCATACTTTACCCCTCTTGTCATTACGGTATAAGGGGAGATATTTTTTATTTGACCCATGCTGCCCAAAGACCACTACTTCTGACCTAAGTTTGAGCGTTGTAGCTACCATAGTTCCTGGATGAACTTGCAGTGACGCACAGACAAACAGAACGTGAAACCAGTAGGCTTTTGTAAAAGTTGTTTTGCCAAGCCCTAAAAAAAGGAATGGCTGAGCATTGAGAGCCATCAAGGATGAAGGAATCTTTTTTCTTGCATTCCTTTCTCTTCCCCTCGTCTCGCCAAAAAGGGTATTCCATCCACTCCATATCACCATGGTCTCGTCTCGCCAAAAAGGGTATTCCATCCACTCCATATCACCATATGGTATAAAAAACAGGCTTATTCATGGCGATGCGTCAAACAAATGTCTTCTCAAGATGACAGAGACCATGTACGTCTGGAAATTCCACACATAGGGCATACATGTCTTTCACCTCCTACTTGATAATACTCGAGAATATAATCTGTGGTTTTTATAATATAGGTGAAGAAGTAAATTTAAATTGTTGTGGTTTAACTTATTAAATATTATGTTTTTAATAAGCTATGATTGACAAAATTCAATAAATTGAGCAAACATAAGCATGTCCTTAAAAGGATGTTTTTGGTTCCCATCTAAACATTTAATTTAATTAATTCTCCTTAAGACAAACGAATGCTGTACAAACAAATACTAGCTGTAATAAGATATTCTTCTTCGTAGCACTTCAGCCTCTCTCGGGCTTTTAGGTAAATTTCTCGAGAGAAATTTACTTATTGGTATATATATATATATATATATATATATATATATATATATATATATATATATATATATATATATATATATATATATATATATATATATATATATATACGAGTATATATATATATGAGATAACGAAATTTGTGACCACGCTCGAGGTTGCAATTTTGCTCCGAATTTCACCAAATTTTCTGGAAAGGTGTATTGAGTTAATATCTCGGTTAAATTCGTGAACCAGCAATATCGACTCGGCGAAAACAAAATGGCGGCCATTTTAGACGAAAAATCGTGATTTCTGTTCTGACCAAAGTATAGCTCTGATTTGGATGAAATTTGGTACAAAGGTTCACTGATGTATGTGATAAATCTCACAATAAAAAATGCAAAGTTGGTACGGCAGAAACAAAATGACGACCGCTCGAAAGTCGAAAAACGTACAAAATTTTGTTGTTGTAGTTTTGACTAAAGCTTTCAACCAATGTCAATGAAACCCGGTACTTTGATAGAAACTATAAGTATTTAAAGAGTTGTGTAAGAAAACTGGAGGTCAGGTTGCAAAAACAAAATGGCGGCCAGGTGAAACTCAGAACTTCAAAGTCCTCTAAAAGTCGCAATTATGATGCGATATATATGAAATTTGATTTTAAGATAGAAATCAATTAGATCTAGAAACTTTGTCATATTAGTGATCATGCCTGTGCAATTTTCAAAATGGCGGCGGTTTAAATATGCTATCTTTTCAGGTTTTCTTGGCCCTCTAGCGTCACATTTTTCAACGGATTTTGACGAAACTTGAGATTATGGATACTTGTGCTAAGTTCTTGCATTATGCAGAAAATTTTTTCAAATCGAATGAAAAATAAAACAGTCAAAATTTTAAAACCCAATATTTTTAGCTGCCGTTTTCACTAAAATTCCAATAATTTTGCCCCGTCTAGAGTGAAACTCTGGTTTGAACAAGATTTGCCGCATTGATTGATGAGGTCCTAGCATGCAAAGATTTAAAATAATCCAAAATCAAATGCATGCGTTCAAAATGGCGGCCCCCACAGATCAGAAGGCAAGCGCAATTCGCTATTTTAATAGCAACTGAAATAATGAATAGTTTTCATGGAAACGTTTTAAATTACTTAACTTGGAAGCATTTATAAAGTAGACCATTCTATGGATATCGTTAAAATATTTTTACAGTACCCTTAGAAAATTATGAAATCGTGACTTATCTGTCTGTTCGTCCATCCGTCCGTTTGTTCGTGCGTCACAGTAAGTTTCCTTGCAAACCACATGAGCTAGAATGAGGAAATTATCTACGTAGGTCGAAAGTGGTGCCTCTTGAAATTTGCAATGCAAGAAAATATTTTAAGGCATTTAAGGGGGGTCTACCCATACAGGGGGGCTACTTAATTTTTTTTTTTATTTCAGTAGCCCTCTAGCAGCCAAGTTTCTCAACAGATTCCAATGAAGTTTTAAATTATAAGTTATTAAAGCAAGTTAATTTAACCTGCAAAAAAATTATGCAAATCGGATGACAAATGAAAAAGTCGAAAATTTTAGCAGCTGTTTTCAATAAAAATTCAAAATGACGGCCCCTGATGGTTTAGAAAAGAATTGAAAATATTTATATTAATAGCAACGCAAGTGCTGTTTAAACTTTTATGCAAATCTTTTGAAATTATCTATTTGAGCTATTTAAGCCGACAAGTTATCACCTTTGTATGGTAACCACTGTGAAATGCATAAACGGCAAATGTGAGAAGGGCAACACCTGTATTTATGTTTTTATAACAATTTATTATCTGCCGATTTCAATATGTGATCCATAAATGTGCAACTCAATTGAATGAGCAAAATATTTGCGCCTTTATAAAGAGTCTTTAAATACAAGCGTCGGCAGATTCTTTTCGTGTCAGTAAATACCCATGTGGTGTTACGAATATTGCAGTAAGAAGTTTAGTAGTACGCAAGGCAAATTCTTTTCCAAAATCTTACACTACATACGAGAAATTTACCTTTCCGGCTGGTGCTGCCAACGGAGTTTTTTTGTGGTAGGGAGGTGAATATCATTCACGCATTGAGTGAGGGACTCCAATGCTCGCAAGAAGGTGACTGGACTACCCATTAAACACTTCCCTTGTCCCCAGCCTGAAACCATTTGACAAAATACTTCGGGCCAGGTCTCGTTTTGTTACGCCGTGGGCGACTTTAATCTAGAGGATCCCTCTTCTAGCAGGGGGAGAGGAGAAGGGGAGTCGCTAGACAAACGATCTCCCAGCCCTAACATTTCCAGCTGCTGTGAGTCCGTCTTATCTTTTAGGACTGCCCGAGCATGATGTGCCACCTGGTTCCATTTGTCAACCGATTCGAGCACCACCGTGACTATATTTTCCGAGGTGAGCTCTCCTGTCTCTCTGCATGGGTCCCTTCGTAGTCTTTTCCATTTTGTGCCTGCAAAAAATGTGTGGCAAGCATTGTCTCCCTCTCTTGGGCAAAATTGACAGTGGGGGGACTGTAACTTACCAATCTGAAAGCACCCATGCCGCTCAAAAGCTGGATCAGATAGAACTCAGTCGCAACATGCATTCAATTAAGCAACGGTCTCATGTCCGAAATGAGGCATGCAGTTCACCTTCCCTTCGTGCATTCCACCCAAGACTGCTGCCAATCGTTGAGTGAGCACTGCTTCTACTCGTGTATAACCGTCTCCCTTGCGTCCTCGTTTCGACACATCTAAATAGCGCCGCGCTCTCTAGCAACGTGGCCAACAGATATCACGCCTGCAATAGCTCTTGCCACCACATCAGAGACTGTTGAATCGGAAGATGCAATCCTCAGTGCTCCTCACCTCTGTATCTGTTCCAAGCGTTTTTGGTATATCCCCGTACTGAGAGTGTCACCCTATTCTTCTGCTTCCTTTGTATAACGGCACTCGAGACGCGGGGTTAGCTTTTTTAACTTTATTAATGCCGATCGCCCTTTGCCTAGGAATTCGGGACTTTAAAATTGGTTCTCCTTAAATGATAAAAACTTCTTCACAGTGCTCAGCTACCAGAGTTCTACCAACGATTGCTCATACAACGTATGTATAGTGTGGTCCAATCTTATTACCAGTACATGTAGTAGTATTGCATCCCAGGCGTCGATTGAAATGCCCCAATTCTTGTGTCGCAGTAGACATTCGTTGGTTACATCATGTAGATATTATATTGATAATGCAGATTTGATAGAGCTCGATGGTTGAGAAAAAAGTTTGTTGCGAAGATGTGTCGCCAACAACCTTTCGTTGTCATATCACAATATTCCATGCATCTATGTAGTTCTTGCTGGAGACCGGCAAATGCTGCACTAACCTCTTTGCTTTGCCTAATAGACTGCTAGGTAGGTAATATATCGTTTACACATTACCAATTGCACACTTAGGAATTAGTTAAAGATACAAATCATGAAATTTAGTCCACTGTACGTAACCACTATCAAAGATCGGCAGTACGATTTTTGAAAATTGCTCTCCAATATCTGTTAATTGCATTAGTGGGCTATCACTTCCCTTTTCAGTACTTTTCATTCATTTCTACAGCGAGATTATCGTCTCTTGAGCTTAGCAATACAGTTCTTTGCAGAGTTCAGGCTTGTAATCAGAAAGGTTTCCTTCGGTAGTTTGTTCCCATATTGCCTGATCGTTCTCTACCAGTTCATCCACGTAACTTTGTAGCAAGTTGGCTTTTAGTGTGTAGTACTTGTTAGAATGTTCACTGCTAGCCTTATTTTCAATGAATGAAGAAGATAAGCGTTTTCATCAACGCCTTTCCCTTTCTAATCATTCTTTGAAGAACGCCCTTTACTGCTTCGCCATCACCATTAAGTTTGGAAGTTGCATCACGTTCTGGTCTTATTACGGCAGATGAGTCTACAGATTTGGTTGCAGGTGATGATGCCATAATGTTATGGTTCGAAGAAATTCCCTTCAATTTTCCTTTTATTTCATTTAGTAAATGCAGCACTTTCTCGTACACCTTCCAAATTTTGTCATAGTAATTGTTTGCAAAGTATGAATGATCCGACGCGGTCACCTTAAATCGTTTCAACTGTTCGTGAATTTGGCTAAGCTGCAACCAGTACCTTTTTGACAAGCCTAATCGCTTGTCCAACATATGTACTTCTTTGCTTTTCTGGATACTGAATCCTTCCTTAAGTTTATCACCTGCTGTTCGAGTTTGCTCCCTAGCTTGGATTGTGTGGCCATCAAATGCTGTATTCCAACGGGTGGTTTTCATGTATTATATTCGCTCTAAATCACGTCGGGGCTACCTAATGTTTTGTACCGTGATAAGGTCTTTTCCTTACCACACAATTTCTACTCCAGCACAATACTAGAATGTAAAAGATATATCTTTATTTCTAGTAACGTGCTAGAATAATTTTGTACAACCTCTAATTAGCCCTAAAATCCAGCGCCTCAAGCAGCCCTACATTTTTTTCTTCTTCGTAGCACTACAGTCCCTCTTGGGCCTTCGCTTCGTGCAACAGACACCTTCACCTGTTTCGGCCCATTGACCACGTCCTCGAAGTTTGAAATCTGAGCATCGATGATCTGTCTTTGTCGACTGAGTCAGTCTAGTATTTCCTCGGTCTCCTCAACGGTCTCCGCCTTTCAGGTCTCCTAAAGAATACCTATCCGTTGTTCGTCCATATAATTTATGTTGCCAGCCCATTGTAGCTTCCGCAGTCTTACAATCGTTGAGACCTCTGCCTTGTCAAAAATTTCATACAGCTCATGGTTGTATCGAATTCACTTTTGGTCCCCGTCTAGCTTTTATTGTATTCATCAAGTGTAATATTTTGAGTATTTGAGATATTTTTCCTCGACTGCGTCATGAGCTTTGTTAAATTCTCATTGATTTGTAGCCCTGCTAGTTTTGGTACACTGATGAGTTTCAGGAAATGTTTTTTGGTGGTTGTTAACGATCTTGATGAAATATTGATATCACCTGCAAATGCTACTATTTGGCTCGACTTATGTGATAACGTACCGCTTGAATTGACCGGCCACTTTTTGATGACATTTTCCAAAGCTCACCTATAGGCATTTATACGACGTTAGCCCCTCTATTTTTTTATACCTCTATGGTTAACATCTCCTGAACTATTTTGTTATCTGACCTATGCAGTAAATCACACGTCCTCTGAGTTTAAATCTGACAATACCTCCCGTTATCTTAAAAATGATAAGCCCGCTAAACGGAAACATTACAGCGAGGTAGGTAGTCTCATATTTTAAGATACCTATCGAGTTTATGAAGATTTATACTTTACAAAAGTTTTATAGTCACCATATTCGATTCATTGATGCTGTATCAAGATACGAGATACGTATATCTTTCCAAATCAAAGAAAAAATATTCCAGCAATTTCTTTCCATGATAATTCTAGCGGAAATGTTTGCTTATCTACCAATGACTCGTCAGTAAGACATCAATACTCGTGATGGCATCGAAGCCTAGAAGAGTGAGTCAGGGAATTAGTCCATAGGTAAAATTTATTGAAACAGTATAGTTGAAATTTTTGATTTAACTCCCTAGCTTCACATACTACTTACAAAAGAATTTAACACAATAAATGGTAATTCCAGAGGAAATCGAAAACTCTCCATCTCGTTTCTGATATGTTGGAGGAAGCATGGACTTAATGGAGGAAACTTCGGACTTACTAGAAATAGCTACGTAATGCGGTGTCTAAAAAACATCAAAGTAAGGTATTTAATTAGGCATTTATATCTATAAATTTCACTGATTGGGAAACCTAGTTTCCTGAACAAAATATAAAAATGAATCAAATAAGAATGTTTGCTTCGTTATCATATAGTGACCAACATGAAAATCGGCTTAATTAGGCAAACCACCGCAGTGGACAATATTGGACAGATAAGACTATCAGAGTTTTTTTAAGTATTTATAGGAGTTTTGATTGCTGGCAGATAAACAGTATTCAAATCAAAGCCGAAAAGGTTAAGCTGAGGATTAAGCTGATAACCATTCAATATATCAAAAGGCAATCAATAAAATGAAAGGTAGATTGAAACAAAGGAAAATCGCTGAATTCGACTAAGGATATTCTCATCTATTGTAGGTCTCGTGATCATTTTCGGATTGTTGGCATATGCTCAGTCTCAGGCAGTTATACCAGGAGCAATGCTGTCTTGTGGATCAATCCCACATGGTGCCATGGTTGCCGACATGAACAGTTGCTCCCGCTATATGATCTGCTCAAACGGAAATCTTTTCGGGTTTACTTGCCAACAAGGCTCCAACTTCAACCCGGCAACATCAACATGCCAGCAAAACTACTTATGTTGGACAACCCGAGATACAGCGTCTGGTATCAGCACTTCCACTATTTGCAACAACTACGCAACAGGAACTTATTTGGCCAGCAGCACTGGATGTAGGGACTTCTACTATTGCTCATTTGGACAGGCTTATTTGTCCACTTGCCCAGTAGGATATGCATTCAGTTCCTTCCAATCTTCGTGCGCACCATCAACATTGGCCTGCGCTAACGTAGGAGCATAAACGAACATGACGGTAAAGTCACCAGCATCATTTTATCAAATTTCTCGAATGGTATGGTCATTAGTAGTGCCCAGTCAATAAACTTTATAGTAAATCAATACTTTTACGAATTAATAAACTATATATATGGACTTAGTTGGAATATTTTTTCGTGATGTTGTTTTGGTGCATTAATATGCAAGTAAAACAAAATTGTTCAACTAATATTTACGGGATACTAATGAAAATTTGTTACTTTAGAATACCGTCTGAGAGACAATTTGATGCTTAAATATAAACACATTGCAAAAAACTTCATGACATAACTTATGCGTTATATTTAGTTGTCTTCGTCCACCTTCTCTAGTATAAATTGAGCAGGCAGCGGTATGCTCCTGTTATAAAATTCTTATATTCAATTAATGAAATTACTATCAGTTCAGAAAATGAAGCTCAAAAAATGGCAAAATCTCGCAATTTTTTCATCCAGCACCGATTTGCATAAAAATATGGGGCTAGGCTCATTTTAACTCTAGTTCATTTTCTATATTGTAGCGTTGTACACTTTTTGTTTTTTGAGGGTGAAAACTTCCCCAAATTGTTAAAAAATTATTAAATTCAATTTTAAACCTTAATATTGGTGAAATTTGGTTTGGATTGGTTAAATAATATACTTTCCCCTTTATTGTCTATCAGTTTCTTTCGCATTGAATCCTCTTGTGCGCATTGATAGTCATCAATGCGCACAAGATAACTTGGAGTGTGAGGAAGCTCTGAGTAAGTTTTATAATTGCCTCTATGAGTTGATTAAACACTTCACACCCTTACAAGCTCTGCGCAAAGTTAAGCAGAAACCATAGCTAATTAAAAAAGTACTTTGTGCCTTGAATGCTAAAAGCAAGACACACCGCTGTTTCAAGCGTTATGGTACTGAAGAATCCAGAGCCCGCATTTGTGGCCTGTGTGTTTTAGCAAAAAAAGAGCTAAGGACTGCAATGAAAATCTACTTCATTAGCTTGGAGAGTTCACTTATGGTGAATAGTACAAAATCCTTCTGGCCATACATTAGATCCATCAAGTCCTCCTCTTCTGTCCCTCCTTCTGTCCACTGGAATAATATCGTTAGCTCTTCTCCATAGGATATTTGCAAATTGTTCTCTCAGTTCTTCTCTTCAACTCTTATTGCGTCTTCTCATGTCTCCGATCCCGTTAATACACCTGTACTTCACTCCATTAACATTTATTCACTATTCACTGACTATATTGACGTTGAATTCTTCATTAATTCACTTAATCCTCATATTTTATCTGGTCCTGATGGTTTACCGAATATTTTTGTCAAGTCATTAGCATCTTCACTTTGTCTCCCTCTGGCTTTTCTCTTCAACCTCAGTCTAAGGACTGGTACTTTCCCTACTTATTGGAAAAGAGCAAATGTTGTTCCTATTCTGAAAAGTGGTGATCCTTCTTCTGTGTCCAATTATCGTCCTATTTCCTTGATTTCCTTTTTTCTGAAATAACTCGAGCGTCTTATACAGAAGCGGCTTTCAGTTTCATTGACCCCTATTTTGTCGAAGGAACATCATGGGTTTCTCAAAGGTTGCTCTACGACCTCAAATTTTATTGGATTCACCGATTACATTGCTAACGCCCTAGACAATCGATTGCAGGTTGATGTCATCTTCACTGACTCAAGTCAACCATCAACTTCTCTGTTACAAACTGAAAGCTTTTGGGGTTTCTAGCCCTCTCTTATCATGGATGGATTCCTACCTGTCTTCTTGTATATGTTGCGTTAGTAACTATGGAACTACCTCGATTCCATTTTATCCATCCTCTGTCATTCCTCAAGGTTCCATTTTAGGTCCCCTCCTATTCCTATTGTTTATAAATGATCTTCCTTCAGTTAGCGCCTCCAATTGTCTACTATGTAGTGTTATTAGGAAGATGTTCAAATATGTCCGTGAAGGACTGCAGCGATGGTCTGCTGCCTCGGCAGAAGTAGGTGTCGGTATCTGCCGAGAATGCCCTCGTCTGGAGACGCGTGAATGCACTGGCAGGCTAGCATTGCGGTGTCGTGGGGCGGGTTCATTTCCCCAGCACGAGGACCCACTACAAAAAAATTTCGCACTCACGAATTTGACTGCTGGAGAGGGGCAGGGGCAACCGAAGTCGCAAAAATTGTAGATAACTCCACAGAGGGAATTAGAGCTTGTTACGAGAACAAGTGGAACCTGAAAAGAAAGGCGGACTTGGGGTAACCTCGTCATTACCCGACGAAGTTCATGGCCCACAAATGAAAGAGGGGCAAACGGGTGATGGTGGAGCCCCTTCGCACCCACCCAACCGGAATAAATCCATATATATGCTGTTGCAGCGGCCAGGTATTCCTCTTCTGAGTGGAAAACTCATACAACTTGAATTGCATGAACTTTCCTATCAGAAGGGGAGTACCCCGGTGACCAATTTATGCCATAGAATTATACAATTTGAATGCAGAACTCTATGCCATAAAGAGGCACTTTGCTTGGGCCACTCAAACCGCGACGTCACCTGAAACAAAAGAAGGATTGATGAGTACCCGGCGGCTGGCTCATGTTTTGAGGTGGAAGCCTGCCACCGTACCGGGTCCTATACCCGGTTAGAATTTGAAGAAGGGAAAGACCGACGTTTTACATTTAACATTTCATGATTTGTCGTTTATTCTCTACTGTTTTACAGGTATTATACATGCTCAAAGTAGTATAAGCTTGATACAAGATATTTAAGAGTTGGACAATTGTCGCATTCGCGTTCCGTTATGAATATGCAAAAATATTTATGCGATTTAGCACGTAACTTCATTATCAAATGGATAAAAAAAAAGAAAAAAAATTGGGTTCGATACGTGGTACCACTCATCAAAGCCTAATTTTTCCCCAGATGTAAATTCACGAAAAATTCATTTTTTGTTTACCTATCACAATGCGAGACTTATCTAGGCTATTAAGAGAAAAACCCGAAATTATAAATAAAAAAAATAATTTTAAATAAAAAAAAAATGTCTTTAAATAGATCGTGTTTTATAGATTTTGCTTAGTCTGTCATATGGTTTCTATTTAAGATTTTTGATCGTTCATCAAGTAAATTTCCTCTCGGTGAAAAAAAAGGTAATTATCTAATAGCAATAAATTGCATGTTTCATTACTAATCAACTGCCGCATACACCTCTCTCAACGATGCTTGAATTTTTTTGAAATTGACGATTCTTCGGCGGTCTCTGAATCTCCACGAAACTGCACGCACCACGATTTTCACTTTTCGCTGGGATTTCGAGCGAAATATTGCTCACTCAGTTAATAAGTTAAAACTTTACCTTTTCGCCTTTCCTTTAAGCCTCTATTTCCGCATTCTATTGTCCATTTTTTTATCCCAGCGTAATATTCGTCATGTCTTTGACTTGAGCGCACGCACCAAATCCCAACTGGCGTTTTTCGTTTAGCACCGGCCGTTGTTACGCGATGAAGTCCAAACCAACAAATTGCCAAGCAGACCATCAAATACACCAAAGTCCTTGCTGAATGAGAATAAAACCGAAATTTTGGTGTAGTATTCACAAGATTAAGTGCCCCAAGGCTGCGAAAGCAAGCATAGGGTGCGTGGTAGCCAATGAGAAAGGAAAAGTGGTTGCAACATCCATGCGAACTTCACGAAATGTGTATGGCAATTAAAGCACAAAGCGGGTGGAGATGATTTGTCTACATTAATTGGCAACAAAACAGCCACAAGCGGAGCGTACACTTGGAAATCTCGCAATTTCCGCACACAAAACAGGCGAGCACCACAAAATACAGAATTACATCCTTCACTTCGCAAGCAAGCTACACACTCTTATCTCGTCGGACTTTGCAAGCGTTTCGGGCAAAAAATAATGCAAACGCTATTCACACAACCGTTTTTCTCAAACATCACCGAAATAGAGCACTGTAATGAACCCGTTGTTCTTGGTGATCACTGTACTTTCACTAATCCCATATTAATCGCTGCATGCGCGGGCGTTTGCTTTTCTTCAGTTCAAAATGTCAAATCACAAAGCACTTCACAATTCGATATCACGCAAAAATGAAATTAGAAAAAGTTTATTTCTTTTCAAGGTGCTGTGGCGGTTATAATGCTTTTTATTACAGTCCTTCAACACACTGTGAAAACACTACCTCTCAGAATAATTTGTTTCTTTTTTTCCACTTTCCTCCGTCTCTGTTAGTAAACGCTAGCTGTTTTTCACAGGGCACTGCTTGCTGCTGGCTCCAAATAGTTCGCTTTTGTGTGTGTGTTTTGATTCACACACTCGGTTGTTGGGGTACGCTTGCACTCACACTCTTTTCCGCCTTTATTAGAAATCAACGAAAACCAGAAAAAAACCAAAACTATTTTCTCCGGGAATGGCTATAAGTGTTCAGATAAACCAAAGAATCACTCATATTTGCTGATTTCACTATTTCCTTTGCACTACGGGAAAACTTCGGTGATTCCACCTCGAATGTAACTCGCAACGGCAACTACAAGCGCTTCTTGCGATGACGACCGCCGTAAAAACGAGCAGAAAATTCTTATACAACTTTGACGATTGATATTTCGGATGCCGAAAACGATATATTCGCGGTTGGGAATTCACATTTATTAGTGTGCCACGGCTAGGTTGTAACTAGAATTTCGATTTGTATATAGCTACAAATTTACGCGACGCGAAAAACCAGGGAAATTTCTATTTTTCTGACTTGCACTTCAACAACCGATCACCAAGAGCGCTCACCCAACTTCCAATCCCCCGAGCAATTCCCGTTCGTTGATCGTCAAACTGGCCTTTTTCTTGTGTTCCTTCATTTATACAATCAAACGCGCGAAATTCAATTTGGTTATTTTCTTTTTTCTTTTTTTTCTTTTTTTATCTTGGTATAAATTTACTGATAAATCATTTAATTGAATGGAATTCCGTTTCACCCTAAATTATTTAAATTTGTCGCTAAAATATGAAGGTTAGCTCAATCAATTTTTGCAGGTTTAATTAAAGTGAAACAGGTCAAGATAAATTGGAGAATGTAGATTTGCAATTTGTGTCACACGTTTGTATTAATTATTGAATTTGAGTTTGAACACATTTATTTTGTATGAAAATTTAAGCTGCTTTAAAAAAGAGATTTTAATTACACTTGATTGGATAACAATTCGAACATTTTCAAAAATTATGATTTTATATATTGAAAAGAATTTATAATGATGTCATGTCCCTTGTTTGATATTGAAAAGAAAAAGATATATTTTGTGCACGTATTTAAACATGTGCAATGTGCCGTGCTCAATTACTACAACTATATGCAGATGATTTCAAAGTATTTCGAGCTCTCAGGTCTTTACAAGATTTTCAATATCTTCAGATGCACCTGATTGCACTAATTAACTAGTTATCGTCTAACTACCTCTGTCTTAATGTTGCCAAATGCTATAAAATGACTTTTCATCTAAATTAATCTCCACTAACTTTCACATATGTGTTAAAAGAAGTCCCACTCGCTGCTGTGAGCTTTGCTAAAGATCGCGGTGTTAGTTTTGATCCTAAGCTCAGTTTTGATGCACACATTCTAATCGTGACTACTAGGACCTCGAGAATATTGGGACTTGTTTTCAGACACGCTTATCAATTCAACAATATACCTTCCCCCGTCCCCTTGTTTATCTGTCTTGTCCATCGTATCCTTGAATATTGCTCTGAAGTTTGGTCTCACCACACTCCTACCTCATTAACTCGTTAGAGAATGTCCAGCGAAAATTTACTCGTATCTAGTTTTACAAATTCAAAATCCCATATCAATCCTATGACTGTCGTTTATCCTTCTTCCTGCCTACTCTGTCATCCCGTCGCATGTATCTAGATCAGTGTTTTCTATATCAACTCTGCGACAATCAAATTTCATCAACATTATATGCGGACTTACGTTTTCGCCAACCATCGCGATCTTCTCGGGCAAACAATTTTTTCGTATTACCGTATACCCGTACAAATTGATACTTTCATTCTCTCACCATACGAATGTAAGAAAACATGATAAGCTTAAGTTAAGTCCTTTTTCTGGCTCACACCTTGTTTTTAAATTGAGATAAAGAAGCCTGATCCTTACAACTCAATTGGAGTAAATATTAGACTTGTTTGTGCTTTAATTTAATTTTTAATGTATTTTGTTTTTTTTTTCAACTTAGTACTTACTATTGTCAATATCCTTGAGTTTCTTTATATATTAACTTTTTCACTTAACTCTAATTTGCATTTATTACCTTCTCTGTTTGTTTTGTTCCATTTTGTACTTGGATTGTGTTTAACCCAAAACTGACGATAGATACAAGCCATATGGCAGCAGCGCTTACTACCACACATATGACCATTAGTAGGCCGACTTTGCTGGATAACTTACATGGCGTTATATGAAGAATTGTGGAGATGCCAACAAAAATTCGAGGTTTTGTACGGTTTAGAGACGGATTTCTACAGTGAAATCCAGATGATCCGTGGAGAACACAATAGCGCTCCTAGTGAAGTGAAAATTATTTCAGTTTTTATACCCGTTTGGTTTTTATCGCCTTGCAAAGTGAATTTATAGGAGTTTGTTTACATCTCAACGCTGAGCTATCAGTCGAAGGTGCAAAACATGTGCTTCATTTGCTCGTATTGGAAAGTTTAGGAGCACAATGGGCTATACAAGGTGAATTTATAGCATGCACGGAATGCGTTCGGCACGTTTTTTATTCGGAAAATAGTATATATGACGAAATATAAGCATTTGCTAATGCCGCGGTTGGGTGACAGCTACCGGAAGCTTGTCCATAGTAGGCCGACTAATACATATGCAAATTGCTACCATATGACTTGTATCTATCGTCAGGTTTGGTTTAACCTGTCAAATGGAATTTTAATTAAATAATGATTGTTTCTTGGTTCAGGATATAATATTAGAATATTTCAACATTTAAAAATCAACCCTTGTTAGATCTTAATGAAAAAATAATTTTTTTCCCCAAAAAAAGATAAATTATAATAAAGATTTAATTCAAGAATCCTGTTGTTTAAAACAATTATTAAGTCCATTTTGCAACTTTCCAACCCTTAAAAACCACCCTTTACAACATTGCTATTTTATAAACTAATTTAATAGATATAAATAGACAACAATATGAATAGCACAAAAATACACCGCAATACACCAATTTACAAATAGAGATGCAAATACCTATATGTTTTGTAAATGTCTTTCTCATTGATTTGATCTTCATCGTGGTCGATGTCATCTTTGTCTTCTTCGATCACTGGTGGACTATTATTACAGTCTTCACCCGAGCACCCAGAACAAGTGGAATTACGATACAACCCAACTTTTCTGCACCCACATAAAACGCCGCACCCTTTTTTGGATCGGTGAAAAATCATTTTTAAAAGTTCATTGGGTGCAGGCGGTTTGTTTATGCGCACGGGGTGTAATGAACTTTCTTTTAAGTACCATCCCCAATCTGTTGCTCAGATGCTTTCATTTCCAAGCCACTGTTGAATTTGGTAGTAGCATCTTTTTGTGTGCTCGTCTAAGGCAACAACAGTGGGCAGGAGAGATAATAGTTTCACCGCGCTGTTTTTTGTTATGGCTAGGATGAAATATTCATATCGGATTTGCTTAAGAAAAGCTTTCATCACTAATTAATTTTTTCAATTTGTTGATCTATGTGTCTTTTCCAACTCCGCACAACAATATTGCCCAGTATCTGCCGATTTCTAAGATTTCTACGGGTTTAGCCGTACTATTGTAAAGAATCTCGGCCTGTTCTCTCTCCTCGGGCCTTTTTTCTATAATATCAAAAAACCTTTTCTACCTTTATTGTGATGGTGGTTCAAATATGATGGAGACAAATGCTGTAGATGGCGCGCAGGTATGTTTTGAAGGTCATGGCTTGAGTATGTGATAGCTGTGTCCCTTACAAACAATGTAGCACAGCTTTCGTCGGGAGTGCATGTTTTATGCGCGTGCTACGACCATGAGTCAACGCCAAGTGCCAACCACCGTACTGCGTTTGTGAAACCAGTGCCTGAGTAAAGCTGCTGTGTTTAAATGGGCCAAAGCATTCAAGGATGGTCACGAAACCGTCGAAAATGTTCGCATGATTGTCGACCACGAACAAGCATCACACCAGACAAAATTTCCCGCGTAGAACAACTAAATATGGAGGACCGTAGGATGAATGTTCGAGCCATTTCGGCTGAACTCGGCATCAGTATTGGTAGTGTAGAATCTTTCATCCCCGAACACCTTCAATATCGCAAAATAATACTCGAAACGGAGGAGCATTCCAGCACGAAGTGCCATTCTTCTCCAGGATAACACGTTTCCTCACACCGCACGTCTCACGCTCGATATAATATCGGAATTAGTGTAGGAGGTACTGAAAAACCCCCGAGCAGTCCGGATTTACTGCCTTGTGACTACCAAATTTGTCAACTCCAACTTGGCAACATCGTAGCGAGGTACTCAGTTAGTCGAGTCGAACCAAGCAAGCGGATGGTAGGAACAGCGTATCCTATGATATGATGGATATTTTGCACCTGAATTGGTGAGGGATTACTGAAACAAAGCGGTGCTATCTTTTAATTAAAGCAATTCCCTAACATCTCGTCATTTTATTCCTGACAGTTTTCAGAAGTGGGATGCTACGGAATTTTCGCTTTATTCGATGTTGTGTGCTTTTAATAACAGTTAGCCATCCCGTAACTGCTCGCTGCGTATTTTCGATTGATCAGCCGCCATTTTGAATTGTGAATATTAACGCAATTGCCGTGTCAACTTTTTATTCGTTTGTGACCGCCATATTTCTTTGTTGAAAATGCCGGACACCATAGTTAGTATTGATTTGCTCACAATCATCGAACGGAAACATGAGCTACGTTCGCGAAATTTGCCGACAAGAGTCAACAAACCCGAATTAATTTTACGTCTGACGGAAGCCGTCAATGGAAAGTACAATAATTTAACTGCAGCCGAAGCAACCGAACCGAATAATTGCGGGTGCTACTTGATGATTTCCGTGATTGTTTTGCAGAGACTGCGGGCAAAGTGGGTCGATACAGTACAAAATCAATGAGTATCGAGTTGATGTCCGATACGCCTATCCATGCTTGACCATTTCGTATACCGTTGCGTAAAAGAGAGCAGATTGTGAATGAATTATTGGCCACAAACGTAATTCGTCCAAGTAATTCATTATACTCTTCGCCTATTGGTTTGGTTCCCAAGCGAGATGGGAAGGATCGTCTTTGTATTGACTTTCGTACGATAAACGTTATCACCAAGAAGAAGCCGTACCTAATGCCAACTGTTGAGTAACAGCTCTCACAACTCACGGAAAAGCAGTTCTTTATTACACTAGAATTATTCTCTGGATACTACCAAATTCCTATAGATTAAAAATCACGCCAGTACACTAGATTTGTGACTCATCTTGGTCATTTTGAGTACAACGTAATGCTTTTTGGCATCATTAATGCGCCGATGATTTTCCAAGAGGTCATGATCGACTTAATTCGTCGTATAAAATCAAGGAATATCATAAACTTTGTAGATTAAGTCATTATCCCCAGTGTGACGGTGACTGAGGCCTCAAAACTCTGAAGGAAGTTCTGAAAATTTCACGGGAGATGGGTCTCACACTTAGACCGTCAAAGTATGTTTTTTTTGCGTCCGAGTTAACCTTCTTGAGTCGTCGTATACATAGAGATGGAATGAAGCCTAGAAACAAGAAAATTGATTCTACCCAAAAATTTCCCACGCCTGAAAATGTGACCGATGTCAGAAAATTTCTTGGATTAGCGGAGTTTTTCCGCAAATTTTTTGAAAGATTCTCAGAAATTTCTAAGCCACTAATGAATTTGTTAAAAACGAAGGAACAGAAATCCTCCGTATGGGACAAGAGCACAGAAGTGAGCTTCAACGAGTTGAAAACTCGTCTCTGTAGTGAACCCGTTCTAGCTCTTTATGATCCATGGACTGAACACGAGGTACAAACCGACGCTGTTTTATTGGTCTCACCAGAGTCTTGATGCAATCTACGGAGGAGAAACCTTTCAAGCCAGTAATATATTTTAGTAGACATTGCACCGATGCTGAAACGAAGTACAGTAGCCACGAAAAAGAGGTACTGGCAATCGTTGAAACGCTATATTGATTCCGATTATATTTGATTGGAAAATACCTCCGAGTGGTGTCCGATTATAATGCAATATCGACGATGAAGTTGACCATTTCATTTAACAATCGAGTTGCTCGATGGTGGCTAAGACTCCAAGAATTCGACTTTGATGTGGTACATTGAGCAGGAAACAATATGAACCATGTCGATGCACTAAGTCGTCGACCACACAAACAATCGCAAGAACCGACAACAATAGCAGATAAAGTGTTACTGATACAAAAATCTGATCAGAGCCACTGGTTGATATCATTACAGAATCCAAAGTTAAAGGAAATTATGGGTATAATTGATGGAATATGTAAATCAGCTCAATTTGCCCAATTAAAAGTGTGATTACACTCTTAAGAAATTAAGATTGATGCGAAAAGTAAATGGCGATCTTAAATTCCTAGTGCCATCAATCGTCTGTTGGAGACTAGTAAAACGTTGTCATGACAATGCCGGTCATTTTGGCGTTGATAAAACGGTCTGTTCTGGTTTACTCGAATGCGCAACTACATGAAGTCGTACATTGTTTCATGTCCTGAATGTTATCTCAATAAAATACCAGCAGGAAAAACCAAAGGTCGCTTGTTTTATGAACAGGTTGAACCTATACCTTTCACGGTATTGCATATTGATCACTTAGGACCATTCCCTGACAGTAACAAAGGTAATCTATACATAATCGCAGTAAGGGAAACATTCAGTAAATTGACAATGGCTCAAGCCACAAGAGCAGCCAACAGTCAACCAGTAGTTACTATGTTGAGGAATACCACGTCACACTTTGGATTACCAATCCGTATTATAAGCGATCGAGGCTCGGCATTTACATCGAAAGAATTCAAGTATTACTGTGCAACGTATGATATTCATCACGTGTAGGTGCCTGTGCGAACTCCACGTGCTAACGGCCAAGTTGAGTTCGTTAACCAATCAGTATCGTCACATCTACGATGACGAATTGTAAAAAATTGGACGAACTTCTACCGAGTTTGCAATGGCTACTAAATTTTCAAATCAACTTGAGGACCGGATTCACACCTAATCAGATAGTTTTTGGATGTAACAGCAAGCCGTATCCTCCAAGGACTACAGGACGATACGGGTGACAATAATCAACGGTCGATAAGCGAAATTCAGCAGGCGGCTGCACAGGGTATTATAACCGAAAAGGAACGATGGAAAATAAGTAAGACTCCTATTTTATACGAAGGAGGTGATTTAGTGGTTATACAGAATATACCAATAGCAATCGGGGAGTCCCATAAATTGAAGCCAAAGTATCGAGGGCTATACGAAGTGGCGTATTGTCGGCTCAATGGATACTTCAATAAAGAGAATTGCCTTATTTGAGATTGGCAACAACATGAAGAGCTTCAGCAGCTACCATTAGCTACAGAAATGCATAATTTGATGTGGTTTATGGGCCATCGGTCCATGTTACTTTAAAAATGAGTCCGGTTAGAACGTAACCGTCAATGGCGACCGCTCTAGCTCCATGACAACGGATTTTTTGCTACCTGAAATTAAAGTCGTGGTATCGGTGAGCTTCGGTTTCAACAAGATAGCCCTATTTCGAAATAGCGAGAGAAAAAATAGACTTATTGAGAAATCATTTTGATGAGATTTCACGTTTTGGACCAGTAAATTGGCCGCCTAGATCGTGTGATACCACACCTTTCGATTATTTGCTTTGGGGTTATACGAAGTTTCGCGAGATATCAGTCACTATGCTGGAAACGTGGTTCGAAATTGGACCCCCAGGACGGACCATTTATGACGTAGTCGCGGTGAATATTTAAACAGGATAATCTTTAAAAAGTAAATGCCACAGGTTGTTCTTACGAATCACAATAAAAATTGTACTATAAAATTCAACTTGATGCCTTTTATTTGAGATTTAAAGCCAAATCTCATAATGAGTCACCCTATACATATTGTATATATATATATATATATATATATATATATATATATATATATATATATATATATATATATATATATGTATATATATATATATATATATATATATATATATATATATATATATATATATATTGTGTGTATATATATATAAACGAGTATATATATATACATATAAAAATATAGACAACACGTGGTTGTCCACAAAAAGAGGAGAAAAAGGAGAACTCTCTCTCCAGATAGTCTAATCGCGAGATGCTTGTATCGATTGACAAATGAAACCATGTACGCATTATCCTCGTGCAGTCGTTAAAGATGAAAAGGATTTACAGTACCCGTAGTTGTCAGGGTTGGGGGATTACTTTTTTAAGCAACTATTTTTTGGGCAGACAAAGCTCAAGAGAATACATCGAGATGAATACTCAGTTGGGTGCAATGTCCAGTCTGTTTCTGCATCACAGGAGCAGTATGGTCCTGCCCAACGGCAACACGCCGAACAATTCCTGAACAAGGGCAAAGTATGAATAGGGTGGGTTGTCTGTAGGATACGGCGAAGAGCAACGCCTCTTCAATGTTTCAAATACTTTGGTTATGGTCACACCACACAAGTATGCAAAGGACCCGACAGGAGTTCCCTATGTTACAAATGCGGTGAAATTGGACATAAAAGAAAAGAGTGTACGAAGGAGGCACACTGTATTCTTTGCAAGGATGCTGATCCAAAACCTGATTTTGGACACGTCTTGGGATCGGGAAAATGCCAGGCGTTCCAGGAAGCCCTAGCCCAGGGTAAAATCAGAACTCCGGTGACCCGCATCCTGCAGCTAAAACTACACCGCAGTTCAAACGCCCAAAATTTGCTTGAGCAGTTTGCGAGGGTCATGAAAGCCGACTTTTTGCTGCTGAGTGAGCAACACCATAATAAAAGTCCAGCATTATGGTATTCTGGTGAAACTGGTACTGCTACCATCTGGGTTCGGAACAGTGACTTTCAAGCGGATAGTTGTGGATGGGGGGATGGTTTCGTGTGGGTTCAGTGCTCAGGGATCACCTTCTTTAGTGTGTGCCTAACGAATCGATATCATCCTTCCAAGCCAAGCTTAATGCTTTGGAGGGCGCTGTCTCGAACGCAGCGGGCAAAGTGCTCGTTGGGGGTGACCTCAACGCCATAGCAATCGAATGGGGCATGCCTCAGACGGATTTGCGGGGAAAAAGGATCCAAGAAATGGTGGCCAGGACAGCCCTCGTCGTACTAAACTCCAGAAATACGCCAACTTTCCGCCGTATTGGCTGTGAGGGAACCATACCGGACGTGACATTCGCCTCGGAGTCCTTAGTACGGAGGATACACAACTGGAAAGTATTAGAGGACTACTCAGCCAGTGATCACCAGTGCATTCTGCTTGACATGAATGATGCTGTCTCCCGACGTCCATGCTCTTGGCCTTCTACAACTGGATGGAACGTCGGAAGGATGGACGTCGAGAGATCCGTCGAGGTGCTCACAACAGGGGCACCGCTGCAGGGAGCTTCGGAGGGGACGGAAGAACTGGCAGCTCAAGACGTGGTGAACTCTACTGTGAGCATCATCACGACTGGTTGCTGCCCTTCGATGCTCCGTCGAAGACCCTGGCACGGCAAGCCCCCAGTGTACTGCCGGTCAACTGAAATCGCTGAAAAGCGAAGGGAGTGTCACAAGCTTCGACGTAAGGCCCAACGGGTGCGGAACCGTTACGAGGCATGCAACTGGGTGGCAGCATATAAGTCGGCCAGGAAATGCCTTCGCAAATTGATAAACAATAGCAAGGCTCGCTGCTGGCAAGGCCTAGTAGACAACGTGAACAAGGATCCGTGGGGCCTTGGCAACAAGCTGGTCATGCGGGAACTTGGTGCCCTACGGAAGCCTTGTATACATGACGCGGAAAAGATGGACGCGATAGTGCGGGGACTCTTCCCTGCCCATCTCGTCCATATTGACGCTGTCCATGGTGAAACAGCAGTAGAGTGCCCACTCTTCACACTGCTGGAACTGGAGGAGGCAGTCCTCTCATTGAAAGCGAGGAAGGCTCTGGGTCCAGATGGTGTTCCAGCTGAGGTGTTGCGGCTCGTCTATCACCATTGTCCTGATTTGCTGCTCAGCACATTTAACGCTTGCCTATGGGACGAGGTTTTCCCGGTACCATGGAAGGTGGCGGTGCCCGTGCTGATCAGCAAGGGGAGAGAAATCCCGAATCGCCGTCTGCATACTGCCCGTTATGCATGCTAGACACGGCTGGGAAAGTGCTAGAGCAACTCATCAAGGGAAGACTCACTGACGCGATTCGTGCTGCTGGGGACCAAGCTCCTCGGCAGTACGGCTTTAGAGCAGGACGTTTTACCATTGATGCGATTGCAGAGGGGGTGAATGCGGTCCAAAAAGCAGAGGCATATAGTCGCACCAAGCGACGGATTGTCCTACTGGTGACGTCAGGAATGCTTTTAACTCTGCTAGATGGTGGGATATGCTGGATACGCTGGAAAACTCTTTTCAAGTTCCAGAATATCTAATGCGGTTTTTGAGAAACTACCTAAAGGACCGAAGCCTGCTCTACAACACGACACAGGGCCAACAAAGGATGGAAATTATATCGGGTGTTGCCCAGGGATCTAGCCTTGGTCCGAACCTGTGGAACGTGTCTTACGACGGGCGACTAAGACTTGAGATGCCAGCTGAGTCGCGCTTAGCTGGCTATGCGGATGATGTTGCGGCTCAGGATGCTGGACGCATAGTTGAACAGATGCAACTTAGGCTAGATATGCTAATGCGCTGAATGAAGGACTGGGTGACTACGCGCAGGTTCAGCTTAGCACTGGAGAAAACCGAAGTGGTCATCTTGACAAAAAAGAGAATCCCTAGAGTGAGGATGATCAGTATTGGCGACTTACGAGTCGAATCAAAACCAGCGGTGAAGTACCTGTGGCTACTGATCGACTCGAAGATGAGTTTCTTTGAGCAAATCAGGGCAACGGCTGAGTAGGTTGCTTCGGGAATATCAGCTCTGAGTCGACTTATGGCCAACGTAGGGGGACCCAGCGCATCAAGAAGACGCCTCTTGATGAGTGCTGTAGGGTCAGTGCTACTCTATGGAGCAGAGGTATGGGGCGACGCTCTCAGCAAGGAGGTATACCGAAAACGTTTGGTACAAGTAGAGAGAAGAGGAGCACTGAGAATTGCATCTTCCTACCCAATAGTCTCTGACTTGGCTGTGAGGGTTACTGCAGGCGTGATACCTGTCGCCCTCCTTTTTTTTTTTTTTTTGTGGTAGGGAGGTGAAGGCATTTATGCCCGCCGAGTCTGGCAGTGTGGGACTCCCATGGAGGATACCTTTGGACTACCCACTAAACACCTCCCCTGTCAATCTGAGAACCTAGCCTGGAACCGTTTGACACATTACTTCGGGCCAGGTCTCGTTTTGTTACGCCGTGGGGCGCCTTCAAGCTGGGGAGTCCCTTTCCTAGCGGGAGGGGAGGGGGGAAGAGGAATTGCCAGAAGAGCGATCCCCCAGCCCCAGCGCCTCCGGCTGCTGTGAGTCCCTTTTATATTTTAGGACTGCCCGAGCATAATGTGCCACCTGGTTCCATTTGTCAACCGATTCAGCATCACCGCAACTATATTATCCGGGGTGAGCTCTCCCGTCTCCCTGTAGAGTTCCCTTCGCAGCCTGGCCCATTTCGTACACGCAAAAAATGTGTGGCAGGCATTGTCCTCCTCTCCTGGGCAAAACCGACAATCGGGAGACCGTGACTTGCCGATCTTGTGCAGGTAAGACTGAAAACACCCGTGCCCGCTCAAAAGCTGGGTCAGATAGAAGTCAGTCTCACCATGCTTTCGATTTAGCCACGGTCTCACATCCGGGATGAGGCGCGCAGTCCACCTTCCCTTCGTGCAATTCCTCCAAGACTGCTGCCAATCGTTGAGCGAGCGTTGTCTCTCCTCGCGGACAACCATCTCCCTCGCATCCTCGTTTCGGCGCAGGTAAATAGCGCGGCGCTCTCTAGCAAGGAGGGCGACAGGTATCACGCCTGCAATCACTCTCACCGCCGAGTCGGAGACTGTTGGATACGAAGATGCAATTCTCAGTGCTCCTCTTCTCTGTACCTGTGCCAATCGTTTTCGGTATACCTCCTTGCTGAGAGCGTCGCCCCATACCTCTGCTCCGTACAGTAGCACTGACCCTACAGCACTCATCAAGAGGCGTCTTCTTGATGGGCTGGGTCCCCCTACGTTGGCCATAAGTCGACTCAGGGCCGATATTCCCGAAGCAGCCTTTTCAGCCGTTGCCCTGATTTGCTCAAAGAAACTCATCTTCGAGTCGATCAGTAGCCCCAGGTACTTCACCGCTGGCTTCGATTCGATCTGTATATCTCCAATACTGATCATCCTTACTCTAGGGATTCTCTTTTTTGTCAAGATGACCACTTCGGTTTTCTCCAGTGCTAGACTGAGCCCGCGAGTAGTCATCCAGTCCCTCACTCGGCGCATTAGCATACCTAGCCTAAGTTTCGCTTGTTCAACGGTGCGTCCGGCGACCAGAGCCGCAACATCATCCGCATAGCCGACCAAGCGCGACTCATCTGGCATCTCAAGTCTCAGTAGCCCGTCGTAAGACACGTTCCACAGGTCCGGACCAAGGATAGATCCCTGGGCAACACCCAATGTAACCGCCATCCTTCGTTGGCCCTGTGTCGTGTCGTAGAGCAGGCTTCGGTCCTTTAGGTAGTTCCTCAAAAGCCGCATTAGATATTCTGGAACTTGAAAAGAGTTTTCCAGCGTATCCAGAATATCCACCCATCTAGCGGAGTTGAAGGCATTCCTGACGTCGAGTGTCACCAACAGGACGATCCGTCGCTTGGTGCGACTATATGCCTCTGCCTTTTGGACCGCGTTCACCACCTCTGCAATCGCATCAATGGTAGAACGTCCTGCTCTAAAGCCGTACTGCCGAGGAGATAGGTCCCCAGCAGCACGAATCGCGTCAGTGAGTCTTCCCTTGATGAGTTTCTCTAGCACTTTCCCAGCCGTGTCTAGCATGCATAACGGGCGGTATGCAGACGGCGATTCGGGATTTCCCTTCCCCTTGCTGACCAGCACGAGCCTCGCCACCTTCCATCGTACCGGGAAAACCCCGTCCCGTAGGCAAGCGTTGAATGTGCTGAGCAGCAAGTCAGGACAATGGTGATAGACGAGCTGCAAAACCTCAGCTGGAACACCATCTGGACCTGGAGCCTTCCTTGCCTTCAGGGAGAGGACTGCCTCCTCCAGTTCCAGCAGTGTGAAGAGTGGGCACTCGACTGCTGTTTCACCATGGACAGCGTCAACACGGACGGGATGGGCGGGAAAGAGTCCCCGCACTATCGCGTCCATCTTTTCCGCGTCATGTATACAAGGCTTCCGTAGGGCACCAAGTTTCCCCATGACCCTCCTTGCTAGAGAGTGCCACGCCACTTACCTGCGCCGAAACGAGGATGCGAGGGAGATGGTTTTTCGCGAGGAGAGACAGCGCTTGCTCAACGATTGGCAGTAGTCTTGGGTCAATTGCACGATGAGAAGGTGGACTGCGCGCCTCATCCCAGATGTGAGAACGAGGCTAAATCGAAGGCATGGTGAGACTTTCTTCTATCTGACCCAGCTTTTGAGCGGGCATGGGTGTTTTCAGTCTTGCCTGCACAAGATCGGGAAGTCAAGGTCTCCCGATTGTCGGTTTTGCCCAGGAGAGGAGGACAATGCCTGTCACACATTTTTTGCGTGCACAAAATGGGTCAGGCTGCAAAGGAAACTCTACAGGGAGATGAGAGAGCTCACCCCGGATAATATAGTTGCGGTGATGCTCGAATCGGTTGAGGAATGGAACCAGGTGGCACATTATGCTCGAGCAGTCCTTAAATATAAAAGGGACTCACAGCAGCCGGGGCACTGGGGCTGGGGGATCGCTCTTCTGGCATTTCCTATTCCCCACTCCCCTCCCGCTAGGAATGGGACTCCCCAGCTTGAAGGCGCCCACGGCGTAACAAAACGAGACCTGGCCCGAAGTAATGTGTCACACTGTTCCAGGCTGGGTTCTCAGGTTGACAGGGGAGTTCTGAGGTTGACAGGGGAGATGTTTAGTCGTGCATGGGAGTCCCACACTCTGCGCATAAATAGCATTCACCTTCCTTCCACAAAAGAAAACGACAAAACATGAAAACATAGACCCGCAGTGATCTAGATACACTACTACAAGAAGGAGAGTAGCTCTAGGATTGGGCTTAAGGACAAATTCAAATCAACCAAGCTGTTATCATGAAAAACAGTACCGTTTGATAGCGTGGTGACACAGCTTAGCTTCAACGAAAATGTCGGTACTAATCTGAGGGAGAAGAAAGATTGGAGTTCTATATCCAGTGTGCAAGTGATGTATAAGCAAATCTTAGGCTACAGAGGGAATAAGAATTGGAGTGCTTTTGCCTAGGAATTAAGACTTCGAATCATTGGAAATGATGCCAAGCACCTTCTTGGCGAAGGTCTTTGCAATTGCAGTAAATTCACAATAGTGCATGTACAAGTAATACAAGGGCAAAAGTTTCGGCATATTGTGTGGTAGCCAAGCAGCATTAAAAGCCCTTAGATCATCTGAAACTAAGCAAAGCAGTCCTATCGTTGAAAGAAAGAAAGGTGCTATGTCTAGACGGCATTCCAGCTGAGATGCCATAGATTACCTTCTACCATTATCCCGATTGCTACTCAGTACATTCAACACTTGCCTACGGGAGGCAGTTTCCCCGGAACGATGGAAGGTAGTGAGGCTCGTATTGATCAATAGAGGGACGGTAAGTCCCAGGTCATCATCAGCATACTGCCCGTTGCGGTGTGCATGCTAGACATGGCTGGAAAAGTGCTAGAAAAACTAATCAAGGGAAGACTCACTAACGCGATTCGTGCTCCTAACGACCTATCTCTTCGACAATACAGCTTAAGAGCAGGACGCTGTACCATTGATGCAATAGTAAGGTGGTAAAAATGATTCAAAAGGTCAAGGCATATAGCTGTACCAAGTGACGGATAGTTCTGTGGGTGACACTTGCTGTTCAGAACGCATTCAGCTCTATGAGATGAGCGGATATGTTGGATTTTCCTAAAACATTTTTCAAGTTTCAGAAAATCATAACCGGCTTTTATGGGACTATCTGAAGGACAGAAAGCTAGTTTTTGATATGATACAGGGCCGAAGAAGGATGGAAGTTACATCGGGTGTTGCTCAAGGATTTATGCTAGGTCGAGGCTGGTGGAACATATCGTGCAATCAGTACGTGAGGCCAGAGCCGCTGGATAAGTTGCGCCTGATTGGCTATGTGGATGATGTTGAGGTGCTACTGCTGGACACACCGTCAAATAGATGCAAGTTAGACTAGGTATGTTTATGCTTTGGTGAGAGATTAGATCATTACTCGTGGGCTCAGTCTAGCACTGGAGAAAATCAAAGTTGTCAAGAAGAGAATCTCCGAAGCGAGGAGAATCAGTATTGAGGAAGTCCTGGTTAAATTGAAACCATCAGTAAAGTACCTGGGTTCACTAATCGACTCTAAGATGATTTTCTCTGAAAAAATCAGAGTGATGGCTGACACCTCTTGCACTTCTAGGAACCCCAAACTTAGGGCATAAATGGATTTCATCTCACAGCCACATAGCAAAAGTGTTGACCATATACTAATGTGAATATTTTAAATGACTTACCTTGGAAGTATTTGTAGAGCAGAAAAATTTTCTTAATGGCGTCTGTTTTTTTTTGTAGTGGCGGACAATCAAACATTTTTTTCCTCTTTAAACTAACGTTGCCTATGAGAAATTTACCTTTCCGGCTGGTGGTACCAATGAGGATTTTTTTTTTTAAATTCAGAAATGCGTTATTCGGGAATTTCATGCTTAAGATTTTTTGGGAAAAATCCCATTAGTTTCTAAATTGGAAACTGTTTGAGAGAGCACCTTCAGTGCCTGATTTAAGAATTGTTGAGTATAGTTTTGCGTCAATTTTTCACTCAATAAATTTTTATATTTAGGCGTCAACGTTCCATTGAGCCCTTATACGTAAATGCTTAAACTTGTTCCGTTTAACACTTGTTATGGAAGATCCTAATGCCTAAAGTTGTTCTATTTAGAAATGGATTGGCTAATGTCTTAATTTCAGTAGGACGACCTCATGCGGGATTCACATAAGGCCCGAATGCACATTTAGGCAAACCTATTTCGAGTTAAAACACTTTTTAATTCAGGTGTGCCTAATTTGGACCTGATAACTTCGTAAATTAAATTTATGATCAGGCTACTCTTCAAACGTGGAATGCCGCCCAAACAGACTCGCATAAGAAAACATTAATTATTGTATTCGAGTGTCAAATTAAAATACAAAACGAGCTTACCGAATATTTTCTCCAGAAAGAAAAGGATTAAAATTGGAGAACTGTCTAGTGCCAACTAACGTCAATCTTACCTTCAAGCACGTCATAAGGAAAGTCTCGTCCATAGCGAAAAAAAGTGGCCTATGCCGATGACGTTGTTAGATATCTTTGTCGTTCTACGAAGTAAAGGGCTTGCCAATAAGAGGTGTTATTTTGAATAGCCCGCTATTTCGGTAGATGTCACTTTTGAAGGCGTCATTTTTTGACATTTGATAAGTGAAAGCTAAGCCATTAATATAATTGGAACGATATATGCTTCAACGATGCATTGAAATTATTAAAATTCATTATAAAAATGGTGAAAATTTGGCAGAGACGGTTCGTTAAACTCGAACATTTTTGGGTCGTCGTGAAGCACCTTGTCGGGCCGCAATACAGAAATTGGTGAAAAAATTCAAGCTGTTGGGGCAACTTTGCGATGTGAAGAATAAAACCTGTGCACGTCACTCAAGAACAGCCGAGAATATTGCTGCTGTAGCCGAAAGTGTTGAAGAAAACCCAGGTTTGTCCGTTCATCGTCTTTCTTTGGAATTAAGCATTCCACTAAGGTCATTACACCGTACTTTGCATAAAGATTTGGGTTTTAAGGCTTATAAATTTTAGTTAACATAAGAACTCAAGCCAGTTGATCATCAACAACGTCGTGTCTTTGCTGATTGTGTCCTTGAAATGCATGGAAATGATCCGGAATTCCATCGAAAATCATCTTGAGTTATGAGGCCCATTTCTACCTCGGTGGCTTCGTCAACAAGCAGAATTGTTGCATCCGGGGCTTGGAAAACCCAAGAGTTATTGTTGAACTGCCTCTTTTTCCTCAACGTGTGACTGTTTGGTGCGGTTTATGGTCCGGTGGAGTCATTGGCCCTTACTTTTTTGAAAATGAGGCTGGAGCAACAGCTACGGTGAATGGATTGCGTTATCAAGAGATGATTAATGATTTTTTGATGGCCGGAATAGGTTGGTATTGATCTGGACAACGTTTTCTTTCAAGAAGATGGCGCTACATGCCACACAGCAACGAAACCATTGATCTTTTACGGGAAAAGTTTCCGGACCGTGTTATCCCTCGAAGAGGTGATCACAATTGGCCACCGAGATCTTGTGATTTAACACCTTGCGACTTCTTCCTTTGGAGCCACTGAAGGAAAAAGTTTACGCTAATAGCTCAGCATCAATTCAAGACCTCAAAGATGGAATTTGTGAGGCCATTGAGGAGATAAGGCAGCCCCTTTGCGATTTGGTTATGGAAAATTTCATGAAAAGGATATGGTCCTGTAAGCGTGATGGTGGTCATTTGCTTGATGTCATTTTTCACTATTAATGGTATACCTTCGTCCTTGTAATGAAATAAACATTTGATCATTTATATCAAAAAATGGCATTTTTCTTTTAATTTCAAAATAGCACGTCATGTTGGAAAACCCTGTATTACAAAATCGACTTCAAGTAGAAAATCAGATTGAATTAGCGTAAATACATTAAATACACACAACTATTTTTCGATTGGATCTTTTGAAGTAAATCCTCTATTATAAATGTTTTGTGTTCTAATTATTGAGCGATGCTCCCTTTTCACCCCATCCGTGATTTCAAAAAGATATATACAAAGTACAAGTATGTGTTTGATTAGTTGATTCGTAGAGCATAAACATGATTCTGCCAAAAAAGAATGAAAAAATGAAAATGTTATGTCTAAACTTTGCCAATGTTCATACCGTCATCTTCTTTGCAGCAATACAGCCCCTCTCAGGTCTTCACTTACCGCAAATTGCGCCTCCAACAGTCTGGGTCTATTGACCGCGTCCTCCAACTTCCAAATCTGAGCATCGATGAATTGCTTTCGTCGCCCGGTTCAGGCCAGCATTTCTTCGGCTGTTCCACTACTCTCCGTTCTTCAGTTCTCCCAACGAGTACCTTTTTGAGTATCCATATTTCATCTTTACAATTCACATGGCCAGCCCAATGCAGCTTCCGTAGTCTTACAACCGTTGAGACCTCCAGCTCTTCAAAAGTTCTACACAGCTCATCGTTATATCGAATTTGCCAACGGTCCCCATCTAGTTTCGCTCTGGTTATTCACCTTAGGACTCGTCTTTCAAAGGCATCGAATATATTTGCGGATGCTTGGATTAGGGTCCGTATTTTGCATTCATAGCAGAGCACAGGTCTCATCACAGGTCTGCGTACTTGGAGCTTTGTTTACCTGTTTATGGTATTTAAGATCGTCAAAAGTGATTAAAGTATTATATTTATGAGCTGTATTCTTCAGCGTATTTCATCTCTTTCAATCCTAGTTCCCGTTGTTTTGGTGCCTAATTATACAAATTTAGCCACAATTTCGACATTGTATTTGCTAAGTGTGATATTTTGTCTAATTGAGGTATTTTCCCTTGACTGCATCATGAGCTGTGTTTTATTCTCATTGATTTGTTGTAGCCCTACTGGTTTGGCTTCGCTGCCTATTTTCAGGAAAAGTTCTTTGGTGGTTGTTAATGACCATCAAAAAATATTGACATGTGCGCATAGGCTACCACTTACCTTGATTTATATAATAACGTACCTCTTTTATCAGCAGGGAGCTATTTTATGAAATATTTTAGAGACAAATTGAACTGCAATGTGGTCAGCCCATCTCCCTGCGTTAATCCAATATTTGTGGTTAAGGCGTCGGTGAGTTGTTTGCTGATGCGGACTTGGGAGGTTGTCGACGTCATTGTTATTTTAGTATCACGGATTGATTTGGCTGGGATACAAAAGCAAAGCATTGGTACAGTACATTACGATCAATACTGTCATATGCTTGCTGAAAGTAAACATTTTTAACATGCACTAAATATGTCTATTAGGGTGGGCCGCCAAAAAAAATTGTTGAATTTGATATTGTAATAGCAAAATAAAGTTGCGTTTTTGTACTAGAATTGTAAACAGATTTTATTTTTTTTTTCTTATTAACGATCTTCGTGCCCCTACAAACCCCTAAATGTTGAGAAAATAGACTAATTCTGTAATTTGCGAAATGACCTGAAATTAGAATCTGAGTACTTGCAAGCACTATATATATCTTATTAATAAAAAATATATGTTTAGCCACCACTGTGCCACCCTCTTCCACCCATTTTTCCTCATAATGGGCAACCACGGAAATCGATAGTTTTAAGAAAAATATATAGTTTCTTCTCTAATCTACTCAAAATAAAAATTGAATGGTGCAGTATCACATTTAACCACTCCTCAACCACCCCTAATATAGAATAATCTTAAATGTAGCAGGTAGTAATACTTTTAAGGAAACGCAACCCGCTAGCAGTTCTTAGCTTGATTTCTGATGAACGCAGAACTCACCACGAGGACCATCCCACGGGCCTCTTTATATATTACACCTTTATTTAACTTTTGCTAATTTTATTTAAATTTACTGCTTAAAATCCTTTTTGATATAAAAGACGACATGATTTATCGTGATTTAATGGTAGCTTTTATGAAACCATCTAGGGGTTAACGTCCAATAACTTGAGATGATGCTTCAGTGATTAGTTTTACACACCTTTCAACAGCTTGCGTGTGACAAAGAAATAAGTGACCTTGCCAGTTCATATTCCTGCCCATGAATGAAATTTATATGATCAACGCCATCAAAGTTCATTTAGGGAATAATGAAAGTACGTAAGCTCCCTTCCTCCTGGCATTCAAAATACGTCTTAATGCCAGTTACTTAATTGTCTCGTGATCATATTGCAGCATCAAAATAAGCAAATTTTCAGGATAAATAAAATATGCATTCCGTTGTATTATTGGATCAATCACTACTTTTAAATCGTCACATACGAGGTTTGACAATTAAGGAATGAGACTGATTCCATGAAAATTGTATATTTATAAATTATTCTGCAACTCTGCCATCCCCTTCAAAACAGTCCCCTTGGGCAGCTGAACAACGATTCCAGTGCATTTTCCGCGCTTCGTAACATTTCAGGAACGCTCTGACTGGAATGTCCACGAGTACTCTCGTCAAGGCCGCCTGGATGTCCGTAATCGACTCAAAATGGGTTCCTTTGACCACCGGCTTTATTCTGGAGGATCTCTGCCCTTGCGGGAGAGGAGAGGGGAAGTGCCAGAAAAGTGTACACCCGCCCCAACACCTCCGGCTGCTGTGAGTCCCTTTTTTATTTTAGGACTACCCGAGCATAATGTGCCACCTGGTTCCATTTGTCAACCGATTCGAGCACCAGCACGACTATATTATCCAAGGTAAACTCTCCCGTCTTCCTGTAGAGGTCACTTTGCAGCCTGACCCATTTTTTACACGCAAAAAATGTGTGGTGGGCATTGTCCGCCTCTCCTGGGCAATACTGACAATCGGGGGACCTTGATCTAGCAATCTTGTGCAGATAAGACTGTAACCACCCGTGCCCACTCAAAAGCTGGGTCAGATAGAAGTCAGTCTCACCATGCCTTTGATTTAGCAACCGTCTCACATCCTGAATGAGGTGCGCAGTCCACCTTCCCTTCCTGCAATTGACCCAAGACTGCTGCCAATAGTTGAGCGAGCGTGAGTGCAATTGACCCAAGACTGCTGCCATTAGCTGTCCTCACGGACAATCATCTCCCTCTCATCCTCGTTTCAGCGTAGGTAAATAGCGCGACGCTCTCTAGCAAGGAGGGCAGCAGGTATCACACCTGCAATAACTCTCACCACCGTATCAGAGACTGTCGGATACGAAGATGCAATCCTCAGCGTTCCTCTTCTCTGTACCTGTGCCAAACGTTTTCGGCATACCTCCTTGCTGAGAGCGTCACCCCATTCCTCTGGTCCGTACAGCACTCATCAAGAGGCGTCTTCTTGATGGGCTGGGTCCCCCTACGTTAGCCATAAGTCAGAAGGCAGCAGCCTTCTCAGCCCTTGCCCTGATTTGCTCAGAGAAAATCATCTTCGAGGCGATCAGTAGCCTCAGGTACTTCGCTGCTGGCTTCGATTCAATTCACAAGTCTTCAATACTGATCACCCTTACTCTAGGGATTCTCTTTTTTGTCAAGATGACCACTTCGGTTTTCTCCAGTGCTAAACTGTATCCGAGAGCAGTCATCCAGTCCCTCACTCTGTGCATTAGCCTACCTAGCCTACGTTGCGCCTGTTCAACAGTGTGTCCAGTAACCTGAGCCGCAGCATCATCCGCATAGCCGGCCAAGTTCGGCTCAGCTGGCATCTCAAGTCTCAGTAGCCCGTCGTAAGTACATGTTCCACAGGATAGATTCCTGGACAACACCCGATGTAATTTCCATCCTTCGTTGGCCCTGTGTTGTGTTGGAGAGCAGGCTCCGGTCCTTCAGGTAGTCCCTCAAAACCAGCATTAAATATTCTGGAACTTGAAAAGAGTTTTCCAGCGTATCCGGAATATTCACCCATCTAGCGGAGCTGAAGGCGTTCCGGACGTCAAGTGTCACCAACAGGACAATCCGTCGCTTGGTACGACTATATGCCTCTGCCTTTTGGACAGCGCTCACTAGCTCTACATTCGCATTAATGGTAGAGCGTCCTGCTCCAAAGCCGTACTGCCGAGGAGATAGGCTCCCAACAGCACGAATCGCGTGAGTGAGTCTTCCCTTGATGAGTTTCTCTAGCACTTTCCCAGCCGTGTCTAGCATGCCAAACGGACGGTATGCAGACGGCGATTTGGGATTTCCCTTCCCCTTGCTGATCAGCACGAGCCTCGCCACCTTCCATCGTATCGGGAAAACCCCGTCCCGTAGGCAAGCGTTGAATGTGCTGAGAAGCCAGTGAGGACCATGATGATAGACAACCCGCAACACCTCAGCTGGAACACCATCTGGACCTGGAACCTTCCTCACTTTCAACGAAAGGACTGCCTCCTCCAGTTCCGGCGGTGTGAAGAGTAGATACTCGACTGCTGTTCCACCATGGACAGCGTCAACACGGACGGGATGGGCGGGGAAGAGTCCCCGCACTATCCCGTCTATCTTTTCTGCATCATGTGTTCAAGGTTTCCGTAGGGCACCAAGCTTCCACATAACTAGCTTGTAGCCAAGACCCCATGGGTCCTTGTTCACGTTGTCCACTAGGTCTTGCTAGCAGCGGGCCTTGCTGTTGTTGATCAATTTGCGAAGGCATATCCTGGCCGACTTATATGCTGCTGCAGGGTTACTTACCTCGTCACGGTTCCATACCTGTTGAGCTTCACGCCGAAGCTTATGACACTCCCTTCGCTTTTCAGCGATTTTAGTTGACCACCAGTACACTGACGGCTTGCCGTGCTGGGGTTTTTGACGGGGCATAGAAGCTTTGCAAGCAGTTGTGATGATGCTCATAGTTGAGTACACCACATCTTGAGCTGCCAGTTCTTTCGTCCCCTCCGAAGTCCGCTGCAGCGGTACACCTGCTGTGAGGACGTTGACGCACCGCTGGACATCCATCTTTCCGATGTTCCATCCAATTGGAGAGAGCTGAGAGCACAGACATCGGGAGACAACATCGCTTATCTCAAGCAGAATGTACTGATGTTCACTGGCTGAGTAGTCTCCGGGTATTCTCCAGTTGTGTATCCTCCATACTAAGGACTCCAAGGTGAATGTAACGTCCAGTATGGTTCCCTCACAGCCAATACGGCGGAATGTCGGCGTATTGCTGGTGTTTAGTGCAATGAGCGCCGTCCTGGCCACAATTTCTAGGACTCGTTTACCCCACGGATCTGTTTGAGGTATGCCCCATTCGATTGCTTCAGCGTGAAGCTTGGCTTGGAAAGATGATATCGATTCGTTAGGCGTTAGGTACACACTAAAGAAGGTGGTCCCTGAGCTTCGAGTCTACACAAAACCATCTGCACGTGTACAGCTCTCCGCCTGGAAATGACTATTTCGAACCCAGATGGTGGCAGTGCCAGTTTGATCAGGATACCATGATGCTGAACTTTTATTATGATGTTGCTCACTCAGCAGCAAGAAGTTGGCTTTCATGTCCCTCGCAAACTGCTCAAGCAGATTTTGAGCGGTTGAACTGCGGTGTAGGTTTAGCTGCAGGATGCGAATCATTGAAGTTCTAATTTTGCCTTGGCTAGGGCTTCCTGGAACACCCGGCATTTTTCTGATCCCAAGGCGGCTCCGAAATCGTATCTTGGACTAGCATCCTTGCAAAGAATACAATGTGTCTCCTTCGTACACTCTTTTCTTTTTTATCCCATTTCACCGTATTTGTAACACAGAGAACTTTTATCAGGTCCTTTGCATACTTGCGCGGTGTGACCATAGCCCAGGTGCTTAAAACATTGAAGAGGCGTTGCTCTTCGCCATATCCTACAGACAACCCACTCTATTCATACTTTGCCCTTATTTAGATATTGTTCGGTGTCCTTATCGGTCAAGTCAACTATGGCCATGCGTTGTCCCCTGTGGTATTCTGGTGTCAGCCATGCTGTGATTCATCCCACACTTTTGATAGTCTCTTCCACCTCGGTCAGATCCGTGACGCAGTCAATGTCTCTTATTTTGATCGTTGCCATCGGCTCAAGCGAGGCTAAAGCTGCGCTTTTGCCGAGGACTTTCCTTACTGCGTGGCAGAATGCTTCCCTATTCTCGGCCTCTGCTCCAAATTCGACCTGTATGTGGCCTGACCGCGTTGGTCGTACTGCTTTAATAGCAGTGTCAGTGTCTTCAGGCCTTACATTTCCCCTGATGCCGTGCAGAACCTCTGTATAGGATCGACCATCTTGGGGCTTTACGACTAGTGCTTGCTCCCGGGGCCTTCGTCAGGGTTTTCTTCTCTCCTGTTTTGTTTCAGGTCCTTTTTCTTGTTGGGCATCCGTGCGAACTTTAATTTCTGGCACTATTTAAAGGAGTTTCTTAGCGGTTTTCTTCGCTCCTTTTGTAAGCACTGTCAGGACCTGGTACTTTACGCCCATCAAGTGCCTCTTCCTTCCTTCTTTTATCCCGATCTCCTTAGATTGGGCTGGACGCCATTCTTTTATTGATTTTTACTGGTGGAGCTTTTTACATGTGGCCTTTAGATCTCACCCCCAGCGCTTCTTTAGCCTTAACAGTACATCGAAAGCAGTACTAACGATGACAATAACGGCGAATAATACAACGACAGCGAAGACGGTCGAAAAACGGAGATTAGCAGACAGTCTGGTCCAGACTGAGGTTCTAGCAGCGTTCGGGTGAAGCAAAAAATTATGCAAATACCAGAGCGTCCTACTAAGGAAAAGCAGGAAATTCTGCAGGACGCTTCTGGTGATCGAGCCGTGGAAGAAAATATAAAGAACATCGAGGATTCAATGGTCCCTACTGCGATCGTTACCGAAGCGACCGATGCAAGGGTCGTAAATCCCGACATAATAAAGAATCACTCTGAAGCCGACGAGGAGATTACGGCAGGAAAAGAAGGGAGTGACCAGACAAATAAAACGACGTTGTGCGATTGCATCGCCAACGTCGAAAATGTGGCGGAAGTACTGTATTCGGAAGCAAAAAGCGATATCCCCTTTCAAGGATGGTCGGAAAGTTCAATTGCCGCCCAGCGACACGAAGAAGAAAGGCTATTCCGAAAAGTGGGAGCTGTTCTGAAAAGAATACAATCTGCATGCAAATCCCCAAAAATCAGGAAGCCAGTAAATTTTTGACTCCTTGAACTAGAGGATTATTGGAGGGGCTGGTTAAAGGCCGAAGACGAGCAGATGATCAACCAAATTGGAGCATATACTTTTAAAATAAAGTTTGTTAATGTTATCAACACAAAGCTCGGGTTTTTGGTTGCAACGTAAAGGCCCAATATTCGGTTTGCTGCGGTGGTGCATCGGGAATGGGGTAGTTTTCCAGGACCACAGTTAGCCATATTAAGTGAACATTCTCCTCCTTACTTTTGGTCGGTGCTTAAAACTCGAACGGTAACTTCAGGTAATGTGCATGAAATTGGTTCAAACTGGGTAATTGGCTGGGTTTCACATTTTTCCAATAATTTTATAATGGATCCAGAATAGCCTCGAGGTTCTGTAGTGTCATCATCTAAAAGCTGAAATAAATGCCTTAACGCTAACTCATTATTATGAAGCTGACATACAGATATTTGTAACGGACGATTTTTAGGGTTTTGTAAAATAATTTTACAAAACCCTTCTAAAATCGCGTCCTGTCTGTCCGTCTGTCTGTCTGTCCGTCCGTCCGTCCGTCCGACCGTCCGTGTGTCACAGCAGTTTTTCTCGGAAACTACTTAAGCTAGAAACATCAAATTTTGTATGTGGGTGTAAGGTGGTGCTCTCTTCAAAGTTCAACTACAAAAAAATTTTATAAGGTATTTAAGGGGGGTCTCCCCATGTACGGGAGTGACCCCCCAAAAAAAAAATTTCATTGAAGGTAGCCGATATGGGTATCAAATGAAAGGTCTTGATGAGAACTTTCCAAAACAGCTCTTAGTTTAGCAAAGTTTGCTTCGAGGGGCGCACAGGGAGGGGAAATACACGAAAAATTTGTGTCCCCCCCCCCTCGCGATTGGACACCTGTGATCCGAAAAATCTGAAAAAAATCATGATAGTAGGCCTTGATGAGTACAACAACAACAAATACGTGAGAAGTCAAAATTTACTCAACTTTGTTAGTAATAGTATGATTTATTGATTTTATGTTTTCTTGAATAAAATCTTAACCGTACCCTTAAATTCAATGAAACTCAATAAACGGATGACTATTTATAAGGTTGATTTACCCTGCAAGTTTCATAAAGACTGAATCATATTTAGCGAAGTTATACCGGTTTGAATTTTCCTGTATTACTATGGAACAATATGCGCTGCATGTATTACTATGGCAACATATGGCTATGGAACAACACGCGCTTTTTACCGACTCAGACACTACAGTTTTGCTAGGATTTGCATGAAAATTTCAGGAATGATAGGTGTCATGAATATCTTTGAGAATCGGTTCAGCTATTGGTATCAGTAATCGTAAAACAAAATAGTGGCTGTTTTAAATGCGAAGATTGAATAATTTTGAGTTATTTTGAACACTGATTCAATTTAATGAATGACTGAAGATGAGTACCTACAATTAATTCTCATAAGTGAAACAAGTCAAGGAGGTGGGAGAGAGCTCCTTGCAAAAGGGTTTTGTAACCATTCTAGGATTCGAAAAAATTGGCCATTAATCGATGATAACAGTACAGTAGAGTGGCCCCTGAAAAAAAAATTCATCAAACGTAGCCGATATGAGTATGAAATGAAAGCTTTCATGGGAGCTTTTCAAAACAGTTGTTAAACTGTCAGTTTTCGCTTCAGTGGGGGCACAGGGGGGGAAATACATGAAAAATGTGTTTCCTCCATCGCGGATGGACATCTGTTATAATTATCAAGGGAGATATTTATGAGTGAAACAATTCTAAAAACCTCAGAAGTTGAAATTCGTTCAACTTTGATAATAATAGTATGATCTTCGTATTTCATATTTTCTCCAATAAAATCGTCTTTGGTATTTTTCTTGATTGGATTCGATCTGGTGACTGCATTTTGTAAATTGAATACAAAACCCTTCTGACATGAGCGTAGGTCTGTTTACCCAACTTGTTTTTTTCAAATCTAGCGATAACTCTGTTTTTTGTTCTGTTTATTACTACTGTTCCATCACAACCAATACCTACTACTTCTTCTAAGTTATAATTATTTTCTAATAGAAAATAAATAATAAATATTTTCAAATATATGTTTCGCCAAACCAGAAGAAGGTACTCTATGGCCTTTATACGATGATCCTGGTTCTTGTTTTAAAAAAATATGTTCTTCAACCATACTTCTTCTATTATATTTATCAAGTATTTTTTCTTGAACTATGACCTTATCTTTTCTGCCATCAAAACATATGGATTTCAAAACCTCCACCCTTATGGCTATTAACCCTAGCTCTCCTTAATTTATTTTTGTCAATAACCGCAGTTCCATCGTCTTCTGAAATAATCCCAACATATTCCGAGACTGTGGTCGATATAGCTGCTGCCGATCTATCTGATACACCACAACGATTAGCAATTTTCGCAAGCATAGAAAGTCTTATTCCTTCTAATTGGGTTACTTGAATTTACGATGTGCCTGCAATTTCTCTGTCAAGGCATACCATTTCTTCGTTTTCAGTTTCAGCTGGACTAGTGTTCTCCTATCCTGGCTATTCTCTTAAAGGATTTTGCTTGTCTTTCTTCTCTTTGTTTTATCTTTTTAGTTTCTGCTGCATCGTTTGGTGCAATACACATTTTCCTATCATTTTGCTGATCAATAAGGAATTCTTGTTCTCTTATGGGGATGCGGGAATCTCTAGCACAAACACATTGATTTAAACTATCACACTTGCGTGCACTTAAGTCAAATATTTTTAGGGTTTTGTAAAATAATTTTACAAAACCCTTCTAAAATCGCGTCCTGTCTGTCCGTCTGTCTGTCCGTCCGTCCGTCCGTGTGTCATAGCAGTTTTTCTCGGAAACTACTTAAGCTAAAAGCATCAAATTTTGTATGTAGGTGTAAAGTGGTGCTTTCTTTAAAGTTCAACTACAAAAAAATTTGATGAGGTATTTAAGGGGGGTCTCCCCATATAGGGGAGTGACCCCCCGAAAAAAAAATTTCATTGAAGGTAGCCGATATGGATATCAAATGAAAGGTCTTGATGAGAACTTTTCAAAACAGGTCTTAATTTGGCAAAGTTCGCTTCGAGGGGCGCACAGGGAGAGGAAATACACGAAAAATTTGTGTCCCCCCCCCCCTCGCGATTGGACACCTGTGATCCGAAAAATCTGAAAAAAATCAGGAATGTAGGCCTTGGTGAGTACAACACCAAAAAATACGTGAGAAGTCGTAATTCACTCAACTTTGTTAGTAATAGTATGATTTATCGATTTTATGATTTCTTGAATAAAATCTTAACGGTACCCTTGAATTCAATGAAATTCAGTACACTATTGACTATTTATAAAATTGATCTATTCTGAAAGTTTCATAAAGATTGAATCATATTTAGCGAAGTTATAGCGGTTTGAATTTTCCTGTATTACTATGGAACAATATGCGCTGCATTTATTACTATGGCAACATATGGCTATGGAACAACATGCGCTTTTTACCGACTCAGACACTACAGTTTTGCTAGGATTTGCATGAAAATTTCAGGAATGATAAGTGTCATGTATATCTTTGAGAATCGGTTCAGCTAGTGGTATCAGTAATTGTAAAACAAAATAGTGGCTGTTTTAAATGCGAAGATTGAATTATTTTGAGTCATTTTTTCCCAACTTCAGCGTTTAAGGTGCATGCTTTGAACACTTGATTCAATTTAATGAACGACTGTAGATGAGTACCTACAATTAATCCTCATAAGTGAAACAAGTCAAGAAGGCGGGAGAGAGCTCCTAGCAAAAGGGTTTTGTAACCATTCTAGGATTCGAAAAAATTTGCAATTAATCGGTAACAGTACGGGAGAGTGGTCCTGAAAAAAAATTCATCAAACGTAGCCGATATGAGTATGAAATGAAAGTTTTCATGGGAGCTTTTCAAAACAGTTCTCAAACTGTCAGTTTTTGCTTCAGTGGGGGCACAGGGGGGCAGTACATGAAAAATGTGTTTCCTCCCTCGCGAATGGACATCTGAAATAATTATCAAGGGAGATATTTATGAGCGTAACAATAACAAAAATAGTATGATCCTTGTTTTTCATACTTTCTCCAATAAAATCGTCTTTGACATGTTTCTTGATTTGATTCGATCTGGTGACTGCATTTTGTAAATTGGATACAAAACCCTTCTGACATGAGCGTAGGTCTGTTCACCCAACTTGTTTTACACTCCTCTTGAAACTGCTAAGTTTTACATAGTAATTGTTATATTTTTAAGACTGAGGATAATTTAATATACTATAGTTGTCATGATAAGGTCCAATCATTTTTCAACATCGATTGTGCGAAATTGATGGAATGGACGATTTTTCCCAAATTTTCAGTAGTTCGTCACACACTAACTTACAAATGGAAAAAACTTTCGGTTCCTGACCTCCTGCAAAATGTTCTTTTAATCGTTCATACAAATAGCACTTCATAATTTCTTCGCACGTTGGTAATATTTTTTTTTTTTCGTAGTACTACAGCCCCTTTCGGGCCTTCGCTTAGAGATAGTTAGAATATCTCATTATCATGATCGAATGTATCCGCACTCCACAAGGTGATATGATCATTATCACGCTTTGGCCGTGTATTCATTCGTCCACCCAGCTGCGATACGTTCTGATTTTAAACCAGCACGTATCATAACAGAACAGGCTCATAGTCCGCCCGAAGAATCACTTGAACTAAATCTCGTGGACGTCAACGCAACTCCAACCAGAGACCTTCGGCTCACGGGCTTAATGCTCTAACTACTAAGCCACGCGGACTATACATTGGTAATATAATGCCGGCAAATTGGCTAGGTGCCCCAAATAAAGGGCATTCTACTTTTTCCCTGGTAACATTTGCTCTTGAAAAACTCATTTGAAGCAAAATTATTTCAGACCGAATTATATTTAAAACATGCAGTTAGATTGTATCGAACAAGACTGTCTTATTAATTCCTAACTTGTTCTAACTCGTTCTAACTTGAATCTCCTACCTCTCTGCAGATAGAACTGCAATGCTAAGCTAACACATATTTAGTTGCATCTATATAGCACACAAATCTGTCGTCTGGCCGTCGGTTCCCACTAGGAAATGGAATTAGTTCGTAAATGATTATGTAATTGATTCCAGGTAATCCTGAACCCGTTCTAATTTAGATCTTTAAATGTTTAGTCTGCGTTACATTTAACATTGCATGTCATAGGGGGTAACCAATAGCTCCCGCCTCGATTACAGTGGAGCCATTCCGTAACCAGTTACCAGGACTCCTTTTTATCACAGGTTACTTGGTAAAAAATATAACCAATTCGTATATGAGTTCATTAATTCATTTATTAGAATGGCTTTGTGTTTGGAAGGAATTCGGACAATCAATCCAAGACTTACTATTTTCTAGTGGCTATAATAACAATAATCGAACAGATAATTTTGAAAATTAGTGGGATCCATTTTAAGGGCTTTGTACTATCTTACGGAACCCTATTGAAATCGCTGTCTGTCCGACTGTGTGTCACAGCTCTTTTTCTCCGAAACTATAGCAGCTACGGATACCAAACATTGGTACGCATATAAGAAGTAATTGCTTTTTGAAAGTCCAGGTATTAGAAAAATTTTAAGGGGGTCCTTCCATACCGGAAGGGGACCCTAGCATACTTTATTAAGCGAAGGTAAACGTGTGGGGCATCAAAAGAATGGTATTGATGATAACTTTCTAAAACGAGCCTTGAAACAGTGCTACCTGCTTCGTGGAGTGCAGGGGGGGTAAAGGCATGAAAAATTTGTGTGTCCCCCTTCGCGTTCGGACACCTTTGATCCGAAAAATCTAAACATGAAGACAGTCCTTTATGAGCACAACAACGACAAATACCTTAGTAGTCAAAATTCGCTCAACTTAGCTTATAATAGCATGATTTATCAATATTACATTTTCGTCAATAAATTTGCAACGATACTCCTAAATGTAACGAAATTTGACATTTGAGTATTCTTATCTTAGGTTCTTACCTATATCCTGTAACTTTGATAAAAATCCATACATTTTAACAATAACTACACGTGGCATTTTTACAATATGGGCTTTCCATCGAACCAGACACTACAGTGTTGATTGAATCTTCTAAAAATTTTCAGATAATATGAAGAACATAAAAATCTTTGAGATATCACTCAATTAATAATATTGATAGTACCACAACAAAATAACAGCCGCTTGAAATGAAGTAACGCGGGCTTTTCTTTCAAACCATGTATGTATTTCATGTGAATGTCACTGATGATTTTCTTGAGTATATTCATAATGGGCGATTGCATAACATAGTTTGAGAACAAAACCCTTCTGACAGGAACGTAGGTCTGTCTACCCGACTTGTTTGGTTTGTTCTTCTCTTGTTTAAAAAAAAAAGAATCTTACGGAAGTTTTAAATTTCTTCACTCAAACGATAGAATCCATTATCCATTTCGAAAAAAAATTTTACTACATAAACTTTGAAAATAATTAACACAAACATATTTTGAATTCAATTCATTAGTGCAAATGAAATAAATCTTAAAAATCCAAATTAAATAAATCTTAAAAATCCATAAAAATAATATGATAGGTATGAGAGAATATCTAATTTTGTTTATTATTTACACATGCTTTTTTTAAAAAAAATATTTTTTCCTCTTTTGAATGCTTTTTTGATTGTTGTATCATAATTATCTGCACCGACTGCCTCTGAAATTGTGTTATAGAATATTATTGTAGAATTAAAAAATTTTACCTTATTTTTCTTATATACCTGTGAAAATTTCATTGACTTTTTCATATGTCCGGAATGGTAATTTGCCATGCGTACCATTATAGTTGTGGGATTATAATATATCCTCTGACAGAAGTTTTTTAATACTTTTAACGGCTTTGATTTTGTTTATTACAGCTTCCACCTGGTAGTATTAATTATTAATTAATTATTATTTATTAGCGAATGGAAAGCAAGAAATGCTCTCACCAAATAAGGAATATCTTCCTGCGTTAACCTTTCATTGAAAAGCTTCAAGTCTTCCGAAGTTTTTTGGAAGACTTGTTGATATTTCCTTTGCGAATGTTTTCTGCTTGTATAGCGTTTTCAGTAGCACTGAATTTGCTGCCAACACGTCCATCATAGCTTAATTTTGAAGCTCAATTTTATCTGAAATCAAATTTTTAAATCTCCAATAAGCACTAGTACATGATGTAGAAATCATACCTTCCAAATTTTTTATCTGCTGTTTTAATTCATTGCAGACATAAGAATTTTCACGAACTGAAAGAAAAAAATATCAACTTTTGAAGTCTTGTTGATCAATAGTTGTACTTACAGGAAGAAAACATCTACTCTTCTCCTAAAACTGCACTGTAGCGTTTAAGTTTTGCAGGAGTCGGCGGAGTATTTTCTTTGTTATCGCTCATTTTCTGAAATTATAAATTACGGGTGTACTCTCCATTATTCATCGCAATTGTGCAATAACGATATGATCAAAACATTTTCTTGTTTCCATGGTAGTATCGTCAACTTGCAATTTATGTCTTCCGATGCGAATTTTTCATCTTCACTGCTCAAATCTTTATTTGCGAGACATATACCCAGAGCGTCGTTCGATGGTACTGGTTCCGTAAAAAAGTCCCTCAAATCTTTGAATCTTTTCCCGATAATAAGATTTTTATCTCCTTCTAAGAAACCTATAATTTTTATAGGTATATAAGGTTTAATAGCGCAATAGCAGTTGGGCTCTTTCACGCTTAAGTAATATGAGTTGCAAGTGTAGCTTATAATTTTTTCGGCATTGTTTTTGAAAAACGGGATCATTGGACATAGTATTCGATCTTCATGCTTTTTATTGTTGCTTATTTGTTGTAAAATGCCAGTCGGTTTTTTCACTTGCTTTTTTAACGTTTGCAAATAATTTTCAAATTTATACGCCGAATAATCCGAAACGATTCCATGCTCTCGCCCACAATCTGGCAAATGAAGTAAACTATGGACGTTGTATATTACTCTGTTTTCCCCATATACCATAGGAAAGTTTTCAACAAAATAATTGATCATCTCCTGTGTATTCGCAATGTTTCGAAAATAATTCTTTGGACACAATAGAAGGCGATAAGCACAATGAAGCAATAAAAAATGGTAATATAAATCGTCAGGTACATTGTCTTTTAAAACCACAATTCCGGTGTATAACCCAAACTGTCTGAACTCTGTTGCTTTGAATTTTTTAAGCCCAGAAAGAATGCTTCTCGGCTTTCGTGAAAATTCTTTGGGAATATAGGGTCGTAGTGAGACTAAGGACTTCGATATATTTTTCTTCTTTTCTTTGGAGATCTTGTAAGCAGTTTTGTTTTCAAACAATCGTACCAATATTTTTCTGAGTATTTCCAGGTCAAGCAAGTGCATGACATCATATGGAAACTGTGATAACATACTCGTACGTATTCCAATTTGTTCCAATGGCGTTTTGTTGTTTTTAAAATAATGATTATGAATTTCTATGTAGGTTCGTGCGCTAAATTGACTGTCAGTCACTATCTCGCAAACTCTTGTCTCAAAAGTTGTTACTCCATTAACTGATTTGCCTTTTTGCTTACATCTCATGCACCCATTCAAGGATGTGTGCCCAATAGTGCCGCGAAGAAATGCTTTAGCAGGTGCATCGCAAATGAAGGCCCATATCTGAAATTTGAGGGATCTCCCGTTAATTTCAATGCCTTTCTTCAGTAAGCCATCCACTTCGACAACAAAGTCCTGAAGATAATTTTCAAGACTATTCGGTTTATTTCTGCCTAGATAAGTCCTGATGAGAAAAACAGCAATGTTTTCAGCATTCACTAATTTTCCGAAAATAGGCCATAGACTTTGATTTGAACTTTTGTACAAGGGCAATCCATCAATACCTATATCCAAGATAAGAGTATCATGTTTTTCAAATGCATTCGAGACTTTATCAAGTTGATTTTGGATTCCACAATGCCAGTATTCTCCAGGTAATACTTTTTTAACGGCTATTTTAGATGATTCACTGATAATAGTTTTAGACGATTTGGGTACATCTAAATTTTCAAGACTGAGAATCTTCAAAAGCTCATCGAAGGCTTTTCTGGGAGGTGAATATTTTATATACCACTTTTTCAGTCTACTCCTCAGAGACTCTGCTTCGTCTTCCTGTCCGCTTTCTTCGATTTGTGAAACTTCTTCTATAAATATTTCACTGTCACCGATGTTAGCACTATTACCGCTTGTATCGGCCACATTAATTGTCTCATCAATTTTCAATCGTTTTTGAAATCTATCCCTCTCTTCTTTGATCAAATGTGACTAAGTCCTGTTGCTTTTACCCGAACGATCCATTTGTTTGATTTAGTGATTAACACGTTCACGGTCACTAAAAATTTCTGACAGCTTTAAAAAAGGTAACTAAATTTTCTATAGCATCGTTGTATTCTTTTTCTTCATACTTCGGTACTTTCATCCCTAATAGCAGGGATGAAAGTTTAACATCTAATCCCTGTAACTAAACGGGCTGAAAGTTGAATTTTCGGTCCTGCGCATCATGATGCCCTCGACTATCTCGCTCCTTTGCGGGCGGAAAATTCAACTTTCGGCCCTTGTAAGTTACAGGGAGTAAATATTAAACTTTATCCCTGCTTACACGGGCAGTTGAAATCTCGGTCCTGAGCGTCATGATGATCATGACGCGCAGGGCCAAAAACTCAACTTTTGGGCCTTGTAGTGTAATATACTATTTCGTGAAAGGGTGGCTGAATGATATAGCGTTTACGCCCGTGAATATGTTAATTTAATAATCGAATTGGTACTTACATTTGTTTTAATCTTAATTGATTTCAAAATATTGAAAGCACTTAACACGCACTATAGAACACTCTTCAAAATATCCACTCACGCACGACTCGACTTAACAAAGGCAACTGATAACAATAAATTATGCGCATAGATTGCATCAGAAAAATATTTATAGATGGAAAATTCCATAGTCCCGCACGCATAAAGAAAACTTCTATCTCATTACAGACTGCATTACATTTTCTAAAAGTGTAGTGCAAATAGGAAGAAGTTACTCATTCTTGATAATAATTTAATATCGAAATCATTAATCAATTAGTTACCAATGTAACAACTTGCTATATTTCCTGGAGGGTTGGTCCTCATTTCAGTGTATGGTAGAAAGAAAATGAATGAGAATGCGTAGACTTTTATTTTTCAGAGTGTTTTGTTTCTGTTGGGAGTGGTGGTTTTTTGGAAAGCGGTGTTTCCGGGGGGTGGCAATTTTTAAATGTTAAAATTAATAAACTAAACAATAGTTATCAACAATAAAAATATTTTAGATTGTTTTACAGCTGTTTATGAATTATTAAAAGTTTCGTCTCCTAAAAGGTGCGGTAGGATGAAAAGGCAACTTAATTTTGCTATTACAACATCAAAATAAAAAAATCGAAAGAAAACACCTTTGGACGGCCCACACCAATGTCTATGTTGAACTCCTAACATTTCTGAAGTACCTGCTTGACTGTAAACAATTGATCTATCGATGCTCTAAAACCACCTTGATACTCCACAATAATACTGCTGGTATTTTATCTGATTTTATTTTCTGAGAACTTTGAAAATATTTCATATGCCGTTGTGATACGCCTCTATAGTTTTTGCACTGTAGCTTGTCACCTCTTTTGTGAAAAGGGAATATAATTGATTGGCTCCTCTCGTTTGATATACATATATTATTGAGGTCAAATGTGCTGGGTGACTTTATGGAAGGCTTTCTGAACACCGCTGGCACCATTTTTAGTGAGCCGCATGGGATTCTCATCGACGCCCGCCGCTCTATTGTTCTTTTCGGCCTTGATGGTGAAACAAAAAGCATCCATAGTTTGCGTGGCCAATGGAAGCTCCGATGTTTTGAAGTTGAGCGGAGGATTTGCCCGTCTTTTGTCTCCAAATATTTTTTTTCGGTTGGAGCTTTTATAGCAAATCCTCTGTCACAAATCTTCTACCTTCAGATTATTAAGCGCAACGCCCTATTCACCTCGTTCGTGATTCAATTAAGATATATAGGAAGTACAAGTATCCGATTAATAAGTTGATTTAGCATAAGTTTTTAGCAAGTATGACCACAATGGGATAATGGGGATAATGTTTGAAAACTGTCAAAAGCAGAAAAAGAGCAAGTGTCAAGCAAATCTGACCATAAATAAAAATGTTCTATATAACATTTGCCAAATTTTATTCCCCCTTAGGTGCTGAGTTTTGAAACATGCTTCTCTATTCCTTATGTATACCATAAAAGAGACTTTCTGCGAAATTTCAGCTTTCTAAGTCCAAAGGATTAATCTGGACGTTGATGAGTCAGGACTTTACTTCTTACTATTTGATTTACGAGTATCAGATTAATGTTTTAAACATTTTCCCCGACAGTATCATATCATGTTTCGCATTACCAGTTCTATTTCTTGGAACCATAAACGTGTCTTAAATATCACAGTGATAAACTTTGTGTTAATTCTTTGGCACTTACTGTGTACTGAATCGTTATTTATGATGTATATAAAAGTGCAAAAAAGTTCCAAAATATTCGACTACCATATTTTGAAGTCTTACAGATTGCGTGTTTGATAATGTCGGAAATTCAAAAGAAAACAATGAAAAACTGAAAACAGCAAAATATTTTGATTCCAAACATATCGGTTTTTATAGTTTACCGGATTAGTAGTAATTAAATGTTTACGTTCAATAAATTCTTCAAAAACGTCTTATCTGATAAAATTATCAAAACGATGCTAGTATTTAAGAGTCTGCTCGCTGTTTTCTATTTTAGTCCTAAACATTCAAACAAAGAAATCGTTGAACCGTGTGCAAACCCATTTCGAGAAAATGAAAGGTAGTGTAAAACTGAAAGTACCTTTAAAGAAAAGTATTCACTTAGAAAGCACAAATTGCAGGTCAAATACTATTCGTCCTGGTGGTAGTCAACTGCTTTTCATGGATTGAAGCTGCTAAGGATTGCGAGAGAGGAAAGCATAATACATCCTTTGAGGACCCATTCAATTGTAGCAGATATTACTATTGCGATGATGGAACTTTGTACAATCGGCAGTGCCCTAAACCTTACGCATACAATAAATTAAGGAGTATTTGTGAGTACAACCCCGCCTGTTGGGGCAATCCTAGTCCTGGCCCTGCTGAAAATCCATGCTCTGATAAACCAAATGGAACTTATCAACCAAGTAGTATTCAGTGCAACTATTTTTACTACTGCTACGCCGGAAGCTCAAATTTACAAGTTTGTCCAGCAGGATATGTTTTTAACAAACAGGACCTAGTCTGCGTTAGAAGTGCAAATTGTCTATAAGATTCGGAAAATAAATATAATGTGTAATTTATGGTGCTATGTTGATAAGAATAGAATATTTTAGAAGTTAGCGTATTTATAAATTATGTGTTCTTATTTCCTCAAAAAATATTATACTTTTTCGTGATTACCTTTCTAGTGAGCCTTATTGTGAAATTGGGTACGAAAAAACTGGTGTTTTTGACCGGCAAAACCAACTGGCGTTACATAACGAAATAATAACGTTTCAATTGGCTTTCCTCGCTGATATCGCTTATTTGGGTTAGATTTCAATGGCCAAGCCCAGTTTTTAAGGTGTTGCGGAGAGTTGTGGATGAGGGGATGGTTTCCTGTGGGTTTGGTGCTCAGGAACTACGTTTTTTAGTGTATACCTAGCCTACACGAATCGATATCATCTTTCCAAGCCAAGCTTAATGCTTTGGAGGGCGTTGTCTCGACCGCAGGCAGCCCCATGCTCGTTGGGGGAAGCTTCAATATTAAAACAATCGAATGTGGCATGCCTCAAGTAGATCCGTGGGGAAAATGAGTCCTAGAAATGCCGGCTAGGATGGTCTTTGTCATACTAAATACTAGAAATACGCCGAATTCCCGCGATTTTGGCTGTGAAGGAACCATACTGAATTGACATTTGCCTCGGAGTCCTTAGTACGCAGGATACACAATTGGACAGTATCCGAAGACTACTCAGCTAGTGATCATAAGTGCATTCTGCTTGAGATCAGTTATGTTGTCTCCCCATGTCCATGCTCTTGACTTTCTACAATTGGGTGAAACAACAGAAGGATAGACGTCATGAGGTTTCGTGAGGTGCTCACGATGGGTGCTCCGCTGGAGGGGGATTTGCGGGGATGCAAGAATTGGCAGCTTAAGACATGGCGGACTCAACTATGAGCATCATCACGATTGCTTGCAATGCTTCTTTGTCTCATTGAAAACCCCCGCACGGCAAGCCCCCAGTGTACTAGTGGTCAACTGAAATCGCTGGAAACGAAGGGAGTTTCACAAGCTTTGGCGTGAGGCTCAACGGGCACGGAACCGTGACGAGGAATGCAACCGGGTAGCAGCGTATATGTTGGCCAGAAAATGCCTTCGCAAATTGATCAACAATAGCAAGGTCCACTGCTGATAAGATCTAGTGGACAATGTGAACAAGGATCCGTGGGGCCTTGGCTACAAGCTAGTTATGTGGAGGCGTGGTGCGCCATGGACACCTTGCATACATGATGTGGGAGGGATGTCTGATATAGTGCGGGCACTCTTCCCCGCCCATCCTGTTCTTGCTGCCGCTGTCCATGGTGAAATAGCCGTCGAGTGTCCACTCTTCACACAGCCAAACCAGAATGAGGCAGTCTTTTCACTAAAAGCGAGGGAGACTTCAGGTCCAGATGGTGTTCCAGCTGAGGTGTTGTAACTTGTCTATCATCATTGTCCTGACTTGCTGCTCAGCACATTCAACGCTTGCCCACGGAACGCGGTTTTCCTGGTACGATGGAAAGTAGGGTAGGTCGTGCTGAACAGCAAGGGGAAGGGAAATCCCGGATTGCCGTCTGCATACCACCCGTCATGCATGCTAGGCTCTACTGGGAAAGTGTTACAGAAACTCATCAAGGAAAGACTCACAGGTGCAATTCGTGCTCCTGAGACCTATTTCCTCAGCAGTATCACCTTAGAGAAGGACACTCCATAATTGATGCAATTGCAGAGGTGATGAGCGCGGCCCAAAAGGCAGAGAATTATAGCCAAACTAAGCGACGAATCGTCGTGTTGGTGACACCCACGTTACGAACGCCATCAACTCCGCTAGATGCTTAAATATTCTGGATACACTGGAACATTTTTTTCAAGTTCTAAAATATCTGATGCGGCTTCTAAGCGACCACCTGAAGGAGTAAAGCCTCCTTTTTGATACGACACAGGGCCAACAAAGAATTTAAGTTACATCAGGTGCTTCTCAGCATCTATCCTTGATCTAGACCTGTGGAATGGGTCTTATAATGGGCTACTGAGACTCGAGATGCGAGATGAGCACGCCTGATTGCCTATGCAGATAATGTTGTGGCTTTGGTCTGTGGACGCGCCATTGAACAAGTGCAACTTAGGCTAAGTATGCTAATGCACATAGTGAGAGACCGGATGACGGTTTGCTGGTTCAGTTTAGCACTCGAGATAACCGAAGTGGTCATCGTGACAAAAACGAGAATCCGGAGGGTAAAAATGATCAGTATTGAAGGTATACTAATTGAATCAAAGTCAGCGGTGAAGTATCTGAGGTTACGGGTCGACTCGAAGATGATTTTATCTGAGTAAATCAGGGCAACGGCAGAGAAGGCTGCTTTGGGAGTATCAGCTCTGAGTCGACTTATGGCTGACGTAGGAGGGCCAAGTCCATAGAGGTGATGCCTCTTGATGAGTGCTGCAGGCTCATTACTACTGTACAAAGCAGAATTATGGAGCGACTACCTCAGTAAGAAAGTATACCAAAAATGCTTGGCACATGTACAGAGAAGAGGAGAACTGAGGATTGCATCTTTATATCCAACAATCTCTGATTCAGTAGTGAGAGTTATTGCAGGCGCGATACCTGTTACCCTCTTTGCTAGAGAACACCACTCTATTCACCTGCGTCGAAATGAGGACGCGAGGGAGATGGTTGTCCGCGAGAAGAGGCAGCGCTCACTCAACGACTGGCAGCAGTCTTTGGTGAATTGGATAAAGGGAAGGTATACAGGGAGGCGAGAGAGCTCACCGCAGATAGTATAGTCGTGGTGATGCCCGATTCAGTTGACAAATGGAACCAGGTGGACTATTATTTTCGGGTCGTCCTAAAAGATAAAAGTAACTCACAGCTGCAGGAGACATTGGAGCCGGGTGATTGCTTGTCTGGCGATTCCTCTTTCCCATTTCCTTTCAACTAAAAGGGGGATCCCTCAGCTTGGAGGTACCTCACGCCGTAAAAAAAAGAGACCTGGCCCGAAATAAGGCTGGATTCTCGGGTTGACAGGAGAGGTGTTTAGCGGGTAATCCAGTCGCTTGTGAGCATAGGAGCTTCACACTTAGTGGGTTAATGACATTCACTTCCCAATCACAAAAAAATTCCATCAAGTCTGAATAGCATGTACCTTAAATGCCAAAGTTTGGGAAAAATAACACAATTTTATGCAATGTTCGCACTTGAAATGGCCACCTTTTTGTTTTAAGATTACGAACGTCACCGGTTGAATAAATTTTCAAAGATAACATATTTATTTCAAACGAATTCTTGAAACTTTAATGCAAATCATAGCAATCTCGTAGTGTGTGAATCGATTGGAAATGCATACTGTCCTATAGCCGCGTAAAGTTGCTGCTGTGATACAAGAAAATTCAAACCCCCATAATTTTGTGAAATACTGTTCGATCATTCTGAAATTTTCAGTAAGGAAAGTTTAAACGCTATGATTTCGTTAAATACCATTCAATCTTTTTAAAACTCCAGGATAGCCACCGTTTGTGTATCAAATTTCATTGAATTTGAGGATGCCCTTACGATTTTATTCAAGAAAGTTAAAATTAATATATCATACTATTTCCAACAAAATTGAGTGAATTTCGACTTCTGACGTATTTGTTGTTGTGCTCATAAGGGCCTACACTGATGAATTTTTTCAAGTTTTTGGATGAAAGGAGTCCAATCATGAGGGGGGCGGGGGGGGGTACGCCTACAGTTCATGCATTTCCCCTTCTTCTGCCTTCCTCGATACTAATAAAGTGATTTTAAGACTTTTTTTGAATGAATCTCATTAGAACCTTTCATATGACATCTCATTTGACCACTTTTGATGACAACCTTTTTTTTAAGTGTCGCTCTTCTTTATGGGGGACCCTTCTGAAATTCTTTTTCGTGCCAAAATTTTCCAGAAATCATAACTTCTGACCTTTCCACAAAGTTTCATGACTGGAGCTTCTATAGTTACAGAGAAAAACTGCTATGGCATACAGACGTACGGACGGATGGACAGACGAATAGGTACCGATTTTAACAGGTTTTGATATGTTGTGCAAAACCCTAAAAATAAATTGATGGTGAAGAATGCTTTATCGGGCATCCAACATTATAAAAAAACCATTATTGATTAACTATTTGTTGTTTTTTAACTAATCGTAAGCGATATATATATATATATATATATATATATATATATATATATATATATATATATATATATATATATATATATATATATTGTCGCGTGTTATTGGTTCGCGGCCTATAATTTTAACGTTCCGGGAAAGTGAAAACGCAATGTCTTTTAATTTAAGTTAAAAGAGTTTATTCAATTAAATAAAATGCACAATAATCAGTTAACACTTTCACTTATTTTAATTGTCACTATTAAAATTATCTAACACTTGTCCATAAATTTATTATCGCAATTGTCTTCTAAATTACTTCACTATTACGAAACACACTTTTCTACTACTCGAAGAATATCGCTTTCCACACACAATCGCAGTTCTTCTCGCGGTCGAATGAATGATGATCCCCCCATTCATTCAGCTCGCCTTTATATAGGGTCTCTACCTATTCACCCATTTCTCGTTTATTGGCGAATGTTCTACCGAGAGGTACCTGGTAGATTCGAGCAAATTCATGAATGGAGTGACGTCACTTGCAGATGTTGATCATGCTTGTTGGGTTCTCGTGGTTTCGAGTGAATTCGTGTTCTTCATTGTTGTGAAAACAATTGCGACAGTAGCTCGCAGAATTATTTGTACATGTAATTATTTGTACATGTAACACTGCCCCCACCTCAGTTCTTTTCGCCCCGAAAAGATGTGTCGCTATTTGTAGTCAATTCTCCCTGGGTGTAATATGGGGCAAGACAGTCCAGATGCACGATTTTCATTTTAGCTCTCGGCTTACGATGTTCCTGTATTCGGTATACGACGTCGTTGATTCGCTTTGTAACTCGGTATGGTCCCTCCCAATCATGCTGCAACTTTGGAGACCTACCCTTTCGCCGTTGCGGGTTATAAAGCCACACCAAGTCATCTTGCTGGAAGCCAGTACAATTAGCCTTTAGATCATACCTGGTCTTCATGCGGTCAGTAGCCGATTCGAGGTGTTTTCGCACTGTCCGATGTATCTGGTTCAACCGTTGTCTTAGATCACTTGCGTACTCCGAGACCGTTTGGGGTTTCTCAGGGGGTGTTCCGAACTTTATATCGGCTGGCAGACGAATAGTCTTTCCAAAAATGACTTTGGCTGGGGCTTGGCCCGTCGATGCATGTTCGGCAGCTCTGTACGCCATCAAAAATAGTGGGATATGTCGGTCCCAGTCCCTTTGGTTCTCGTCAACCATCTTGGCAAGGTGTTTATTGAGCGTGCCGTTGAAACGTCCGACCATTCCATCGGATTGGGGATGCAGCGGTGTTGTCCTCGTTTTCCGTATTCCGAGCAGCTCGCACATTTCGCCAAAAACTAGTGACTCAAAGTTTCGGCCTTGATCCGAATGTAATTCGCAAGGTACGCCGTACCTACTGACCCAATTTAACACTAGCTGTTCAGCTACGGTAGTTGCTTCCTGGTTGGGAATGGGGTAGACCTCGGGCCACTTGCTGAAATAATCGGCTACAACCAGCGTATATTGATTCACCCAATCGGATTCAGGAAAGGGTCCTGCGATGTCAACAGCAATCCTTTCGAATGGCACGCCTACGTTATAGGTTTGCATTTGTCCTCTCAGTCGTTGCTTTGGGCCTTTGACGGAAGTGCAAATTGTGCATCTGCGACACCAGTCCTCTACGTCTTCTCGAGCGTGGAGCCAGTAGAACCGTTCCCGCGATTTCGCTAAGGTCTTGCTAACACCAAGGTGGCCTCCCGAGGATCCTTCATGCATTTCCTTAACCACATCGTGGATTCGGCTTTTGGGAAGTATAGTTTGCATCCTATAGGAGCTACCATCCGCCGTTTCCCATTTCCGCTTGAGTAGGCCACCCTCCACCTGTAGGGAGTTCCATTGTGCCCAATAGCTTTTCAGGGTTGCGCCATGCATCGAAACGTCCTTCCACTCCGGTCGCCCAGTTGTCTCCTTCCATACGAGCAATGGTCCGATGTCTTCATCGGCTAGCTGGGCATTTCGAATCTCCTCCGATGACCAACCTTCATCAAATTCCGCCGTTATCAGTCGCAGATCAACGGGCGGTTCCTTTTCCTCAATCCGTCGGCAATGCTTGCAGTTAGCTGGACATGGATGACGAGATAGGGCGTCAGCAATTCCATGAACTCTGCCCTTGTGAAGCAGTTGGGGCCTCACTAGGTCTGGTCGGATCGTCGATCGGGTTGGACCAGTGTCGTTTGTTAGGGTGCATTGTTCTTCATCAACTTGACCAGGAAGGCATCTGTCTGCTTCTCCACGATGTTGCCTTGGCACGGTGCTGGGGATGTCGATACTCTTAGCCAACGTTCGCCCCACGAAGTTGGCCCTTGCAGTTTGATGGGCCTCCATTCTAGGCTCCTGACACGGTCTGGGTCTCCACCACCCTGGACAATAGCTCAGTCTTCTTCCCTTCTTGCAGTCTCTTTGCAGGTGCCCTTTTTCCCCGCAATTCCAGCATCTAGGCGCACCATTCACCTGCAGCTCTCGCTCAATTCCCGCGCGCTCACACCTGCAATTATCTGCCAGTACCTCGCGAACCTGGGCAGTGGTACGGGTCACATTTTTGGCTCCCTCAAAATTTAGACTATAAGCCAATGCATCCTTGACTGTTTGCTTTTGAGCTAACCGCACGGCTTGTTGCAACTCCTTGTCCTTTAAGGCGCTGATGAATGCTTCTGCTGCTACGTCATCTCGATGTTCTGGGTCGTACGCTGGGTAAGCCAAAAGTGTCAGTCGCTCAATGTCTTGTGCTAGCTGCTGCAAGGTTTCGCCAGACTTCTGCATCCGATGCCGTAGCTGTGCCCGGTAAATCTGCTTCAGATGATCGTCTCCATAACGCATGTCGAGCGCATTCATTATAGCATTCGGGTTTGAGTGCAATTCATCGGGGATCGTCTGCAAAAGCTCGGCAGCTGGGCCTCTTAGAGCAAGAATCAGTGCAGTTGCTCGTTCCTGCTCATTCCAGTGATTTGCCCTTGCGGCAGCTTCAAACTGAGTCTTGTAAATACTCCAGACCGTTTGCCCATCGAATATTGGTGCTGGCACATTTCTGGATGTGCTTTGCGCTGCGGTTACAAGCGGGACTGGTGAAGTGGTTACTACTGCCTTCGCTGCTTCTAATTCTTTTTTCACTTTTTCCATCTCATGGTTTATTCTCTCTTCGACCTGGCTGACCTTTCCCTCGACCTGGCTGACCTTTCCCTCGACCTGGCTGACCTTTTCCTCGACCTGGTAAACCTTTTCCTCGACCTGGTCAACCTTTTCCTCGACGCCTTTAATTTGTTTGTTCAGATGACCGAGCTCCGCTTTTATTTCGGTTGACTGGTTCTCCAGCTTCTGTGTGATGTCTGCCTTGATTTCGATCGCTTGTTGGTCTAGCTTCACTGATTGTTCAGTTAACTTCGCTGATTGTTCATTTAACTTCGCTGATTGTTCATTTAACTTCGCTGATTGTTCATCAAGCTTCGTAGTTAAATTGGATGACTGTTCATCTAGCTTCGCAGTCAGACTGGATGACATCAGCATTAACATTTGCATCAGCGCATTTTCTGGCTCCTTTGATTTTGGTGTTTCTACTTCTCCACTCCTTTTCCGCATCTGAGAGCTCACCCGAATCCAGATTCACGCCTTCCGACTCGATCGCGTCACGCAAGCGTGCAATCAGTATGGCCTTTGTACCTTGTGTGGCCAGATTCCGCTGTTCCAACTCCTCCTTGAGCTCCGATATGGTCAATTCATTAATTTTTAAGTTTAAGCTTCGTGGCATTTTTAATGTTTCTTTAAATTTTATTATTGTGCACTATAAAAATGTTCAAATTTTCACTTTCAAAATTTTTCTTTCGCACTTCTTGACACCATTGTCGCGTGTTATTGGTTCGCGGCCTATAATTTTAACGTTCCGGGAAAGTGTAAACGCAATATCTTTTAATTTAAGTTAAAAGAGTTTATTCAATTAAATAAAATGCACAATAATCAGTTAACACTTTCACTTATTTTAATTGTCACTATTAAAATTATCTAACACTTGTCCATAAATTTATTATCGCAATTGTCTTCTAAATTACTTCACTATTACGAAACACACTTTTCTACTACTCGAAGAATATCGCTTTCCACACACAATCGCAGTTCTTCTCGCGGTCGAATGAATGATGATCCCCCCATTCATTCAGCTCGCCTTTATATAGGGTCTCTACCTATTCACCCATTTCTCGTTTATTGGCGAATGTTCTACCGAGAGGTACCTGGTAGATTCGAGCAAATTCATGAATGGAGTGACGTCACTTGCAGATGTTGATCATGCTTGTTGGGTTCTCGTGGTTTCGAGTGAATTCGTGTTCTTCATTGTTGTGAAAACAATTGCGACAGTAGCTCGCAGAATTATTTGTACATGTAATTATTTGTACATGTAACAATATATATATATATATATATATATATATATATATATATATATATATATATATATATATATATATATATATATATATATATATATATATATATATATATTTGATGCCTAAATTGTTCTATTTGTTGAAGGAAATATTTCGGTGCAGCTATTTCAAAAGGTATTATGTATTAAGAAGAAGAATAATGTTGATATATTACTTAATACTAAGTGAATTAAGAGCAGAAAGGTTCAAACAAATAACAAAATGAATCGTTAAACAAAAAAATCTTCCCTTTTCAGTAGATAGTCGTTTTTTTCAGGATGTCATGAAGACGGAAAGTGAGTATGCCGTCGAGGGGATAGGGTTTTAATAATCCATGACTAATCGCTTCGGTGATTCGGTACGTAGTGCTGTAGCTTGGCGTTGCAGATTGATTTCTTTTTTGGATTCGAGTTGTTTATTTCTGGCATGACTTCGTAAATATTCGGGAACGCGTGATTTTTGATGATGGTATATCTTTCTTGTCTCTCTTTTTTGGACTGGACGTACAATCTGAAAAAGATGAAAATGGATTAAACTAAAGTTAGATCGTACTGTTGGGAGTTACCTTTACACATTCGGTGACTCATGAATTGTGGTTCGATTAGTCTGCTCGCTGTGCACTTGCAACCAAAATGCCCCTCCAAACTAGCCAGCTTGCCAGCAGCCACCTCGAAATAGACGAAGGGTGTCCAGACTTGTTAACCTGTTGGGTTCAATCCGTTGGCATAATCCAAGATTTCATGTCTATAACCAAGGAGAGGTCGATTAAGATTTCCTTTGGGAAATCTTGAACGTAGGATGGACGAGAACGAGTTGAAACTCATTACCATTTTCTTGTTAAATTTTCCTTTCTATCAGCTTCCCGTTGATTGCATTTGATATGCCTGGTCCTGGGTTCCTCAGTAGTGTGAAGCCATCCTGTTCCTCTATGCCACAGATGAAAAAAAATTTGACTTTTTTCACTTCTGAAAAAACAGGCATTCGATAAACTGATTGAATGATTCGACGATGTGATAAGTTTTAGCAAATTAAAAAAATTGGTTTCCAAATAAGATTCTAAAAAATTATTTAATTTTTTTAAAATAAGTGAAAAAAGCCGGTTAATGTCAAAAGCACTTTAACCGATACTAATCGTTATTTACTTTTAAAGAATATAAAGTATATTCCAAACAACAAAAATACTAAAACTTAATGCCCCAAAAGGCTCTCAAAATTTCATACGTTATCAATCAAAATATTTAATGGAAAAACAATATCGAATTCAAATTAATTAACATTTTTACGTTTTTTATGACTCGATTGAGCAAAGAAAAAAAAACCAACAAACACTATTCACCTAATATGTTATAACTTAATTCTAATAAAATTCAATCAATAACTTTATCTTATACTAATACAATGCTAACACAATATTTCAAGCAAAAACGTCAAACCTTATTTTGAACCCAATGCAAAAAAAACATCTACCCATCCTAAATATTGAAATGTATCCCTAATTTTTAGCACAAACAAACAACAACATAAAATGTAGCAATAATGAGCTGAAACTCAAAAGCTAAGTAACGAAAAACACAAAAGCAGAAAATAAACACGAATAATTCAATTATTGTCATTCTGCTGCCAATACCTAGATTGCTTTATCTCAGCTCGATCAGCCTCAACGAATTTGGCAAATGAGTACCTTCATTGGAATTTTTGGTTTCATGAACTCAAATTCAGAGGACATTTTAGCTTCTTATCCGTGGCCCGTCTTTGTCTGTGATATATAATCGGGACGACGTCAGACTAAAAAAAAATGGATTCTTGTCCAAATACACGAATGCTTCTGGAGGAACGAAGCCAGAAGTGAGACAAGTCTCAATATACTCATTTGTAGGGTTGAATAGGTGGGAAACCCAGAGGTTTTCGCGGGCAGTTACAGGTCTTGCGATATGATTCCGAAGAAGTTTTAATATGAAAACATGGAATATCGTCACTTTAGCAGTGTGATAAATTCTTCTTTTCGTATTTCCAATACATCTCAGGCTTTCTTTACAAGCCAATGCATGCACGAAGACATTTCCTTTCGAAAACTTTTAATCTTTCCATAGTACTAGCATTTTAGTTGTACAAGATCTGACATCCATATATCAAAATTGGTCTAACCAGGGTCTTATAACAAATAACTTTGACCTTTTGTTCAATGTATCTGGAACGAAAGAGTCGTCGAAGGGCCATGACTACTTTTTGTGATCTACTGAGCATGATTTCGACATGTTGAGTTAGAACAGATACTGATCGAAATGAACGCGGAGGTTTCAAATACAAGATTTCTGTGGAATCCGTTCTGAATTAACCTCGCCAGTCATAATGCGGAAATCCTTCCAATTACGTTTCAAGTTTTGACTGATCCCCTGTAACGGTATCCGAAACATAATTGTTTCGCACTTCTGCGCATTGAATTTCATTCACCAATTGTCTGTGTAGAGCTCCACATAACTAATAATTTTTTGAAGATTGCTCTGAAGTATTGCAGCATTTCGGTCTGCTGTTTATATGATCAGATTATCAGCAAACGCTACCAATCATCACAATCATTCAATTGCTTGCGAACTGTATCGAAGGCTTTCTCCATATTAATGAGACATGCTCTGGCACATACTCTGATGTAAGGTTTTCAATAGATATCTGAGGTTACTTTCGTTTTCGCATGTATGGTCGAATGCTGGGCACGAAAACCAAATTGGCAGTTCGATATCAACTCGTATTTCTCAATGCAAAGGTTTAGAGCTTTGCTCAGTATCACTCCAACACCTTGCTGATGTTCGGCCGCAAGCTTTTTCTTTCTTCAAGATCAGAAATACTTTGGGTTCTGAATTCTAATAGTATCTGATTCGCTCTCTCAAGGTTTGATAGATGAACCAATTTAAAATGTGTTCCAATCAAAGCAAGCTTCTGCAATCCACCACATATAATCCTGTTTCCATTTCTATCCAAAGACGTACTATCAATTTCGATTCCAACCCTATCTAGAAAATTCATCTCATAACTAACGACTCCAAGGTTCGATACCTTCACTTCTTGCGAAATAAGCCATTCACCTTTGTTAGAGTCCTGAGTTCTGTGGGCTAATACCCCTCAGTTTCTCCGCTCATTGATTGCTGACCTCGCCCTCTAAAGATTATTCAGGTGTAATTTCAACAAAGCCATAGAGGGATGGTTGTAGTCCAAAAATCGCCGATAAATATTGTTGGCACATCTAAGAAGAAGGCTTTTCAATATTTTTAACCTTGTGATGATTGGTGTTTTATATTCTTTCGGTTTGTTTTGATGTTTAATCTTGGGAACTACTTTCTCAATCATTTTCGATTTCAGTTTCTCTAACTTCGAAGAATAGAGACCTAGTACGTCCATAGCTAGATTCGTGTCATAAGGTACCATTGAACAAGCATTACCGTCATCAGAAGTGGGGCATTGCTTCTGGTATTCCCCATTTAACTTCTTCTGAAACCTTCCCCAATCCATTTTTTTTGAATCAATCGATGATTTTCTTGTTGAACTTGAATGAGGAAGACATTATCCCTTTGATGGTTGATTTTCATTACGATTGCGCTATGGTCGCTATCCTGAGAAAGTACCTGCAGTTTCTGCTGAGGACTATTAAAGCTGAATTCAAGTCTTGCACCAGCAGGTTGGGAGCTCCGACCCATATAGATTGCACCTGTATTCAATTTGGTTCTCATTCATCTACGATTTCAGGAATACACATAATATGTGCCGGGCATTCAGTATAATAATTCGCGACTTTCAAATATTTGTTTCATACTTTGATAGAACCTTGAATTATTTTTTTTAAAGGCTTGGAGTATTTTTAATTACTCACTTAACCAAGCAGTTGGGCCACAGAGAATTTTGGCGAGGGTTATTAAAGTCCACGAACGCCATGGTTTCTAAAATCGACAAATTTTTACAATCGCTACAAGTCGCAGCGGTTCCGCAGCAAAACACTTTCGTTGCACGTCTGGTAAAAACTGTATTTTCTTTCATATTTTACATTGGTATTTATGCATAAAATTTCTTATAAGCTAAGTATAAAATATGCGAATTTATTAGTCATAAATGGTACTCGTACAGATTTTCAAAAATTACCCAATTTGCAATTTATTGTTCATGTAACCAAAACTCTTGACCACAGAAAATGCCACACGTGACCCCACATGAGTCATCTCTGCACATAGTCATGCACTTGATTCATCGTCATGCGGCCAATATTGACCCATATATTGAATCTCAAGTGTCGCGTGCCATTCATAATGAAAGGGAAGATTTGATTTCAGTTAATGCAATAAGTGTGAACGAATTTCCTTAATGAGTCTTCGTATGAGATTCACAGTTCTTTTGGTTACATTTTAAGGTGTGAATGAAATGGGTTTCATAACATACTATTTACACTCATTGGATATTTGATATATTCTTTGTGCTCGAGTGCTGTTGCTTTTATTGCCTTGGTTAAGATTGCAGTAAATTGGTTCTAGGTGATAATCATTACATTAATTGAGTTATTAATTTAATGCTTATCATTCAATAATTTGATATTAAATATATTTCATAGAAGGAATTGAGCTCCTCCTTGAAAACGTTTCGACCAGTTGTACAGGCAGAGATAACAAAGATGTTATCTCCACCTGGCAGATTTAATGTTGTTAAATTTGACTTTATTAATATTTTGAAAGCAATAGGGTTTACCAAAGAATATCCTGTTGCCATCTCCCCCATCATCGTTTGTCCTATCGTTTCTTACGAATTCAAAATCCCTGAACGCCATGGAGTACCATGAATTGAGGTGGGTTTGATGATGTCAGGCTTTTGCTTAGCAATGAATTCAAGGAGATAGTTTCGTTGATGTAGACTCAGAATGAAGTTGACATTGATCGAGATAAGACGAAGCCTATCCATGGGGTCTTTACATTTTACTCACAGATAGTGCATGGCGCAGTAGGCAGCTGAATGACCAAATCTTTGACCCCTGTAACACTGGTTGACTTCTCTTTTCTGGAGGCATTCCTACGTCACCATCCTGAATTTCAAGTAACTTATTTGTTGAAGGGCGATTGGACTGCTTTTATTTTAAATTTATAGCAGGTAAAGTAGTAAATTCTTCGTTTCTTTGGTCGATCTTCTTAGTGCAAAGTTTTCGACAGAGATAAATACAATTTTTGGTGCCACTTTCTTAAACACCTGAAGAAGAACGACCATATCCTCCCCATAGTCCAAGCCCTTCAACAAAAACGTCTCATTTTTACGTTTTTTGGGTATAGGTGAAGTGTTGAATAGCCCCAGAATTCAGCGCATCTTTAGTTGACATGAAATCAACCAGTGATTTTGTTTTAGTGTTGAATTTTTCTGTATCAAATCTTTGACTTCGAAATTGCTTAGTTTATTTTTGGCTGCCAATAGCCGAATCATATCTCTTCTACTCGGCCCGAATACATTGATTGACGGAACTTTTTCTACCTTGTTGGTGGCTTTTACAGAGGAACAAGCAGCACTGTGAGCTGATTTTTTTCCTTATTTTGATTTTTTAAATACTGAATTAAATAAAGCATTGTTTTTTATTAGAATTACCTTCGGTAATTTCTTCAACTTCCATTTTTTCGGTTAATCCGTCCAGCACTGCATAATAGCTTTAGCTATCGTTGGTTCCTCCACTATTGAGGATTTCTTCTGGGATAGTTCGCTTTGTAGTTTTCTTCGCCTTTGTTTCTTTATTTGCTTTGATGGTTGCACATCTTGAGCTACCATCGCTTTCTTTAAAAGATCTTCAAGGGATTGTAGCCGTAGCCTTAACCCTTTCGGTACTGAGGGGACGAAATTGTCCCACAACTTGTTTAAAAACTACTTTTTGTGGCTCCAGTGAAAAGTCTTAGAAATTATGAGCACGTATGTTGAATTATTCTTAACTGAAAGGAAATATTATCTGAAAATTGAGTTCTAGTAAATTGCTTTCAAATTATTTTATGTATACTTTGTGTGGGATGAATATGTCCCATTATTGATTCATAACGGCATATGTCTATCTCAGCTGATTCAATACGGCTGAGATAGACAAATCCAGCTCTAATATTTTGTTACTTACTCCGGGAATATCTAGTTGAACACACGTACAAAATTAAATCAGACTTTGACGATCCATTCCCTACCAACCATAATTCTGAATTTATGCCAAGTAGCAATAACGCAGATGAATTAGGCAACACGCCTTACCATGAGGTGGATGCGCTGGAAGAAGATAATTTTTTTTTTTTGTAAATCAGGTGAAGGTGATATAGTCAAATAGTGTCAACATGCAATTGAACGGATGAGGGACTGTGCACCGCAGGAAATGGAAACTATCATCGAGGAATGATGAAAATATTCTTTCAAGTACACCTATAATAAGCTAATGACTTACTCCTACCCATAAAAGAAATACCAACAGAACGAGCTTCTTAGTTAACCTTGACCGTGCCTCCTCAGTTTTAGGAGTTTTTTTTTTTTAATTTTTCCTAAAAGCTATTTTATGTGAATTTTGGATTACACTGACAAAAGGCTAGAAATTTTAGCTCAAACGTCTAACAAGAAGCAAGCTCAAATTTTTCGTTTTGAAATAATGGCTGCATTCTGGTAATTTCCTAAAATTGTGCACCAAAAGTTCACATTTGTCCCAAAATGCATCTTTAGGAAACACAACCATAAAGAATTATACATGAACAACTCAATAACACCAAATTATGCTCCAAAGACTTATTACATATATTCATGAGCTGAGTGCATGCCTCAAAATGACTTTCCAGCGCGTACTCTCAGACTCGCCTTTCCAGAGTATTGATGAAATGATGACTGAGTACAAAGTCCCTAAACAATAGCTACCTTTGAAACCCATAAAGCGGGAAAAAAATTATGGCTGTGCTACGACTCAAAAACACGATGTGTGTACGATGTGAACGTGTACGAAGGGAAAGAGGAAGGCCAAAAGATTGAAACTCTTGATGAAAGAGCGGTAAGAAAGCTTTGCAAAAGCATGAGGGAGGATATTGCCAAATACTACCACCGATTTTTTATGTCTGTTGAATTGATAAACTGTTTGAACGTACATAAAGAATTGAAAAGATTTATCCAATCTTGAAGAAAATCCGTCTTAAAGAGGGTATTCGAAAATATCGTGCAACAACTTTGTATCATTGGCAATCTAAAAAGTTTAAGTCCTAAGTAACTGCCACAAGAATACAATTGCTGAAGTAAAAAGAACTGCAAAAAATGGTTTCAAGCAAGCAGTATCCTGACCAAAGGCTATTGCATTTTATAACAAACATATGGGTGCCGTTAACCTAACGGATCAATTTTCCGCATTTTATGATCCCAAGCGAAAGTCAAATATATGGTGAAAAAAAGTGTTTCAAAAATTGTCGATGTCAGCGGTGGCGGATTCCTGGATTATGTACCAGGTACTACAATGCAAGAAAACATCCTAGGTCCAATTTTTAGTGAGTCTAGTGAAACCACTGATAGGTTTTGGAAAAGAGCGAGCATCAACTCCTAATTACCAATTTGCATCTCTAGGTAGACCAACGCTCAGGACTAAAGCAATGTTCAAAATCGGAGACCATCTGCCAACAGTAGGAAAATGTTGTCATTGCGCAAAACGAAAATTCGGGATAACAACCAATATAATTTGTGTAGCCTGTGGTGTTGCATTGTGCAAACTTTTTAAATCCCCATACATACGTATTATACTTCACTACATATGTGTTATACTTTACTAAAATCGCATCCTGTCTGTCTGTTCGTCCGTCCGTCCGTGTGTCACAGCAGTTTTCCTCGGAAACTACTTAAGCTAGAAACATCAAATATTGTATGTAGGTGTAAAGTGGTGCTCTCTTCAAAGTTCGAGTACAAAAAATTTTACAAGGTTTTTAAGGGGGTCTCCCCATACAGGGGGTGGCCTCTGAAAAAAAAATCATCAAAGGTGGTCGATATGGGTATCAAATGAAAGATCTTGATGATAACTTTCCAAGACAGGTCCTAAACCGATATTTTTTGATACGAGGGGTGCACAGGAAGGGGAAATACACGAAAAATACATAAGTAGTAGTAAGTTAAAGACCCTTATATTCTGTTAGTTTGATGAAAATTGAATGATATACACTGAAGTTATAGCCATTTGAAATTTCCCAAATTACAACAACAATAAAATATGATTTTGGTATTTTATGGACTTTACATCAAACCAAATACTGCAGTTATGAATTAATCTTCTTCAAATTTTCAACTAACATCAATAACATAAATATTATTAGGATTTCATGATTTGAGTGATTTTTGTTAATTTGCAACAATGAATCTTCCTTTAAACGTGCACATATCCTTGACATGTTTCTTGACTTTATATGGTGCTGGTGGCTGCATTTCGGCGAAACTGGGTTCAAACCTTTTCTGACATCAGCGTAGGTCAGTCTACCCAACTTATTAGAATATATAATGCAATTACTTTCCTTTACTGTTGAGATATACTCGTATTTTATTCGCGATAAGTCACCAGCGGGACATATAGGTTCTAGGACAGAATTCTTTACTTTTTTTTTGATTTATCCAAGTAAAATAATATTCGTTATGGGTTCCTTGGGCCAATTGCTTCAACAGTATAAGCTTTTTGTAATAAAAATTAACTTTGAACTGATTTTTAAAAATAATAAACTAATTTAAAAAAAAATTATTTTATTTTTTGAAAACTTTTGACAGGAACGATTAAAACGCGTCAGTCAAAGTCAAAGTCAAAAGCGGTTTATTTAATGCCAATCGTTATATATGTTTAAAAGAACATAAAGCAAATTCCAAACAATAAAACTATAAAAAACTTAATGGCCCGAATGGCTCTCTAAATTTATACGTTATTAGTTAAACATATTTAATGAAAAAAATACACTTGCAAATTTAAATTAAGATTATTAGATATTTTTTGATTCAATTGGAAAAAGGAGAAAACACCAACCAGCATTATTCAAAAATTACTTATACTACTAACACAACAATGAACTTATATCCTATACCTAATATGTTACACCCTAATTCTAAATAAGTTCCATCAAAAAAAAAAAAAAAAAAAAACGTTACCTTATATTGAAACCTATACCTAATTTATAATACAAATAAACAACAATACTAGATGTAGCAATAATGAGATGAATCATAAAAACAAAGTAACGAGAAAAAGCACAAAAACAGAAAATAAACACGAATAATTTAGACATTGTCATTCAGCCACCAATACCTAGATTGCTCCATCTCAGCTCGACCAGCCTCAATGAATCTAGCAAATGAATATCTCCATTGGAATTGTTGGTCTCGTGAACTCAGATTCGGAGGATATTTTATCTTCTTATCGGTGGCCCGTCGGTATATGTGATATATGATTGGGACGCCGTCAGAATCAAAAACATCGATTCATGTCCAAATACACGAATGCTTCTGGAGGAATTAAGCCAGTAGTGAGGCAAGTCACAATATACTCGTCTGTAGGGTGGAACGGCTGTGAAATCCAAGGGTTTTCACTCACAGTTACAGATCTTGCGATATGATTCCGAAGTAGTTTCAATATGGAGATATCGACTCTTGTCACTTGAGCGGTTTGATAAATTTTTCTATTCGATATATATAGTGCTTCCAATCCATCTCAGGCTTTCTGTACAAACCAGTACATGCACGAAGACATTTCCTCTCGAAAACTCTTAATCTTTCCATAGTACTGGCACTCTGGTTGTACCAGATCTGGCATCCGTATGTCAAAACTGGCCTAACCAGGGTCTTGTAACAAATAACTTTGACTTTTTGATCAATGTATCTGGAATGAAATAGTCACCGAAGGGCCATGACTAGTTTTAGTGCTTTACTGAGCATGATTTTGACATGTTCAGTATAGTACAGATACTGATCGAGATGAACACCGAGGTATCGAACACAGGATTTATGTGGAACCCGTTCTGAACTATCCTCACCAGCCATAATGTGGAAATCCTTCCAATTACGTTTCAGGTCTTGACTGGCCCCCTGTAGCGTTGTCCGAAACAAAATTGTTTCGCACTTCTGCGCATTGATTTTCGTTCGCCAATTGTCGGTGTAGAGCTGCACATCATTAAACATTTTTTGAAGATTGCTCTGAACTATTGTAGCTTTTCGGTCTACCGTATAGATGATCAGATCATCAGCAAACGCTACCAATGATCGCGTTGGCGAGACGTTAAAATCAAAGCTGTTCAATAGCTTGCGAATGAATATTGAGAAAAGCAGGGGCGCAGTAACTGTTCCCTGCTGTAGACCATTCAAGACCTTGAATTCGCACATTGTCGTCAGATTTCCATCAGTTACAACAAATAATTTCCTGTATAACATATTACACATCATGGGGACAAGGTGTCTGGGAAACCTGTCCTGAAGAAGTTTGAAAACTAGTCCATCTAACCACACCGTATCGAAGGCTTTCTCCATATCAATGAGACATGCTCCAACACATTCTTTGTTGTTTAGTTTCCAGCAGATGTCTGAGGTTACTTTCGTTATTGCGTGTATGGTCGAATGCCTGGCACGAGAACCAAATTGGCAATTCGGCATCAACTCATATTTCTCAATGTGGGCGTTTAATGCTCTGTTGAGTATCACTACAAACACCTTGCTGATGTTAGGCAGCAAGCTGATTGGGCGATAGCTTTTGGGACATGAAGATTCTTTTCCTTTCTTCAAGATCGGAAATACCTTAGCCTTTTTCCACTCATTTGGGAAATATGAATTGTTCAACATATTGTTGAACAATATGCAATAATTCCTAATAGCAACCTCAGGCAAATGTCGGAGAACTATATTTGGAATACTGTCAGTACCACATGATTTTTTGTTGTTTATTCTGCGAAATATGAAACACAAGTCTTCATAGCTGACAAAATAATCAATAAGATTCAAGCTCGGTATGAGGTCAGATGTTAATGTTTCATCGAAATGAAGAATTGATTGGCCGTTCAGGCTTGATTTGAAGTCGGAAACTTTTGCTTCAACGACCTCCGAAAATATTTCATTCCTTCTCTCTGAGTTTGGCAGATGAACCAATTCTAAATGTGTTCCAATCAGGGCAAGTTTCTGCGATCCATTACATATAATCCTGTTTCCATTTCTATCTGGAGTCGTACTATCAATTTCGATACCAGCTCTATCGAGAAGATTTATCTCATCACTAGTGACTTCAAAATTCGATACCTTCACTCGAGACTTCCTGCGGAATAAGCTATTCACTTCCGCGAAAACGCCATCTGGGTCCTGTGGGCTAATACCCCTCAGTTTTTCCGCCCATTGATTGCTGACCTCACTCCTGAAGTATGAACGGATTAAGTTCCGGACATTCTTCAGGTGTAATTTCAACAAAGCCAACGAGGGATGGTTGTAGTCCAAAAATCGTCGATAAATATTGTTGACGCGGGTGAGAAGAAGGCTTTTCAATCTTTTCAACCTTGCGATGGTTGGTGTTTCATATCCTTCCATATTGTTTCGATGTTTAATCTTGGGAACTACTTTCTCAATCGTTCGAGATCTATTTCATCGTCAGTTAGATTTCTGTTATTAGGAACCATTAAGCAAGCGTTGCCATCATCAGAAGAGGGACATTGCTTCTGGTACTCCCGATTAAACTTCTTTTGAAACTTTCCCCAGTCTGTTTTTTTGACATTCAACCGATGGTTTTCATGTTGAACTGGAATGAGGAAGAAATCATCCCTTTGATGATTGATTTCCATTACGATTGCGTTATGGTCACTATCGTAAGGAGGCATCTGCAGTTTCCGGTGAGGACTATTAAAGCTGAATTCAAGTCTTGCGTCAGCAATGCAGAGGTCCAAATATGAATTTGTCCTAGGGTATGTTGGGAACTCCGACCCATATAGGTTGCACTTGTATTCAATTTGGTTCTCTGTTATCCATGATTTCAGGAATACACCTCTTGGATTATTGGTGGCGTTTAGCAAAAATATAATAATTATGCAGCCTGTTCAATTCGAGTATTTCAAACAAGGAATTGAGTTCCTCCTTGAACTTGAGAACATTTTGACCAGTTGCATAGGCAGAGATAACGAAGAGGTTATCCCCACCTGGCAGTGAAATTTTGATGACGGACACTTCAAGAAATTCAAAGTTTTTGAATTCGACTTTTTCAATATTTTGGAAACAATAGGGTCTTCTAACAGATATCCCGGTGCTTCCTCCCCCATCGCCTATTACCCTATCGTTTCTTACGAATGCAAAATCTTTGAATTCCATGGAATGCCATGAATTGAGGTGGGTTTCAGTGAGAAGTATGATGTCAGGCTTTTGCTTAACAACAAATTCAAGGAGATAATCACGTCGATGTATAGCAACGATAGAGTTGACGTGGATCGATATGAGGCGAAGCCTATTCATGGGAATATGACTGGATGACAAGTTATTATTAGGCATTTGAAAGACCCAAACGCTGAAAAGCAATGTTAATTTTTGAATCTTGTTTGTCGATTCTCTCCGATAAAGAATTATGTTGCTGGTAAATTTTGAGAAGTAGCTCGGTATTGCCACTTATATTATTTAAATTATTTCCAGCATTTTCTGCTGGTCCTCTAGCGGCGAGTGCAAATGATACTCCGGGATTGATGAAGTTGGAAGGTATGATATTACGGTGTACTTGTGTTTGCTTTGGAGCAAATTTAACTTTTGCATCTTGATATCGGGAGCATCCTCGATATGATGCTGGGTGACCAAAAACACCGCAGTTAACGCAGTATAATTTTTCTTTAGGCTCCGTCTGAGCCAATTTGCACTCACCGGGAGCATGAACGTCTTTGCATTTGACGCAACGATAGTGCATCGCACAATTGGCAGCCGAATGTCCAAATCTTTGACACCGGTAACACTGGTTGACTTCTCTTTTCTGGAGGCGTTCCCACCTCACCACTCTGAAATTCAAGTACCTTATTTATTGAAGGGCACTTGGACTGCTCTTATTTGCAATTTGTACCAGGTATAGTGGTAAATTCTTCCTTTCTATGGTCAACCTTCTTGTCGCAAAGGCTTTGACTGAAACGAAATCCATATCTGGTGCAGCCTCCTTGAGCACCTGAAGAAGATCGACCGTATCCTCTCCGCTGTCCAAACCCTTCAACAAGAAGGTCTGATTTTTTTTTTCACCTTTTGGGGTATAGGTGAAGTGTGGAACCTCCCCAGAAATCAGCGCATCTTTGGCTGACTTGAAATCAACCAGTGATTTCGTCCTTATAGCTAATTTTTCGGCATTAACTCTTTTGATTTCGAAATTGGCCAGTTTATTTTTGGCTGCCAATAGCCGAACCATATCGTTCCCGGTTTGTCCAAACACGTTGATTTGCGGAACTTTTTCTGTCTTGTTGGAAGCTTTTTCAGAGGAACCAGCAGAACTGCGGGCTGGTTTTTTCTCCTTATGTTTGTTCTTTAAATATTGAATAAAATTAACGTCATTATCTTGATTAAAATTACCTCCGATGTTTTCTTCGATTTCCATATCTTCGGTTAATCCCTCCAGCGCTGCAAAATAATTTTGGCTCTCGTTGGTGCCACCAGCACTTAGAACTTCCTCTGGATTTACTTGCTTTGTACTTTTCTTCGGCTTTGTTACCTGTTGCCATTGATTTTGTGGCTGCGTCTTTTGAGGCTTCATCCCTTTCTTGAAAAGATCCTTGAGAGACTGTATCTCTTGCCTTAGTTCATCATTTTCTTTCTGCAATTTGGTCATTTGTTGATTGTCCGCTATTATTTGCAGCTTGCACCCTCCATCTACGGAGTTTTCTTCGTTATGTTTTCTTTTGGTGATTGTCGCCAGTTTCGTATTCGTCGTTTCCCCAGGTTGCCCCAACGGTGGGAAGCCGTCGGGCTCCTCCATACCAGCGGCGAAATTTTCTTTGTGAATTTGTTTTTCGTTACCAATCGAAGTAAAAATATTCGATAGAAATTTCCTGAGTCGATTACTTCGACAATATAAGATTTTTTCCGATAAAAATTATCTTCGGACTAAAGTTTTTAAAAAATTAATTTAATTTTTGAAAACTTTTGACAGGAGCGATTTAAAAGACCTCTATACGCAAAGACTACTACGATCCATTTTTCGATTAAAACGCGTCTGTTTGCAACGAATGCTAGACGTAAATTGACAAAAACCTGTCTGTATGCAACAAATGCTAGACGTAGAATGAAACTTTCTGCAAACGTTAGGAGCATTTTATTGCATAGCCATGCATTGTTGCATAGCAATACAGGAAAATTCAAAACGCTATAACTTCATTTAAAACCGTGCAATTTTTCTGAACTTTCCAGAATAGATTTATGTTATAAGCAGACATACATGTGTCAAATTTCATTAAATTTAAGGGTATGCTTACTATTTTATTCAAGAGCATGTAAAATTTTTATATCATATTGCTACATGTCCAAACATTTCTGTGAGCTACTTTCGCACTTGTTTTCGCAACTATCAATAATATCATGATCAATAAAAGAATGTACTCCTAAGCAGAAGAATCGACCAAGCATGATCAACGTCTGAAAGTGACGTCACTGCGGCCATTCGGAATCGCTCGAATATTCCAGGTAGTTCGCCAATGTACGAGAAATTAATTGAATGACCAGAGACCCTATATAAAGCCGAGCTGAATGAATTAAAGATGATATTAATTGATAGTGAAGTGAGTGAAGTGATTTTCGTGATACATACAGTTGAAATAAAAATTTATATACAAGTGAATAGTATTTTTATTATTTGTAAAAAAGGTAAATTGATGATGCTGCATCCTTAGTAAATAAACTCTTTTAACTTAATTTAAAAGACAGTGCCATTTCACTTTCCCGGAACATTAAAATTACCAGCCGCGAACCATAACACGTGACAATACAATTACTAAGAAAGTTTAGTGAATTTCAACTTCTAATGCATTTGTTGTTGTTGTACACAGTAAGACCTATAACCGAGTGACAATCGCGAGGGAGATAAGTGGAAATTTTGTACATTTCCCCTTTGCCTCCCCCCTTCACCACTGGTAAGGTAATTTTTAGACCTATTTTGAAAAGATCTCGTTGAGACCTTTCATATGACACCCTGCTTGACTACTTTTGATGATACATAATTTTAAGAAGTCATCACTTCTGACCTTTCCAAAATGTTTCATGGCTGTAGCTTTAATAGTTTGAGAGAACAACTGCTGTGACATACACTTGCCAGAAAAATTATCCGTACATGGAAGATAACAAGGTTATCGTTGTATTAAAAAGGATATATCCACATAATTTGAATGCTTTATTGTATAATATCATAAAATCTACACTTTTACATGATTTGCAGTATGTTTCATAATACTCACTATTTAAAAAGACTTGAAACTCAAACAAAATCAATTTATGGCAATACAATAGACCGGAAAAAATATCCGTACAGAACAAACCGGTGGACTCCTCGTGTTATGTGGTGACATATGCAGATCCATATTAATGTTTTTAGGTCCAATAAAATTTCGTTGGGAGAACTGAAGGCCGGCGGCCAGTGGGGAAACCGAGGAAACGCTGGTCTGACTCGGTCGACGAAGACAGTTCATCGCTGCTCGGATTTTGTAATTGGAAGACGCGGTCAACGGACCGAGACAGTTGGAGGCGCTGTTTGCAGGAAGTGAAGGCCCGAAAGGGTGCTAAGAAGAAGAAGACTAGTTCTACTTTAAGTTGTGATATGTTTAAAAGTGAGCGCAGCTTGTTTAAATTTGTTGTGCACTAGAATACATGCTGACGCCCAAGATTAGCGAAATCAGTGCTGAGGAAGGGAAAATTATGATGAAACTTCAGAGTGAAGGGAAAACTTACCGTGAGATTGGTCAAATAGTAGGCAGAACTCACTCCTCTGTCCAGTATGTGGTGAAAACATTTAATACAGCTAGTTCGATTATATCAAAACCTCGTTGTGGTTGACCTTCCATACTGATTGAACGTGAAAAAAGAAACATTTTGCAGGCAGTTAAAAAGAATTCTCGAGTAACTGCTTCCCAACTTGTTAAACGTATAAAAGACTCTTTTGGCGAAATTCTCCACGAAGATACCATACGAAAAATACTAAAGAGAGATGGATATCACTCACGCTTAGCAAGTAAGAAGCAATACAGTGAACTGGATGAAACGGAAGGGATTCGCAAAAATATATAAACAAGCCACTAGAGTTCTGGGAACAGGTCCCATTCTCTGACGAAAGCAAACTTTGCATATTTGACATTAAAGGAAGAAAGTTAGTCTGGCGGAAGAGTGGTACTGCCCTCGAAAAAGAAAATCTCGTACTAACTATGGAACATGGTTGAGGTGGTGTGATGGTCTGGGGGTGTATGGTGGCAGGAACAGTTGGCCAACTTGCGTTTATAGAATCAACTATGGATCAATACGGTTACCTTAATATTTTAAAGGCGAATTTGAATCAAAGCGTTCAGCAGTTGAGGGTTGGTGACGATTTCTGGCTCCAGCAAGATAATGATCCCAAGCACACAGCACACATTGTGAAGCTTTGGTTGCCCTACAACACAAAACATCAACTGTGTACGCCACCCCAATCCCCAAACCTTAATCCTCTTTAGCGTTTGTGGGACTTATTGGAGCGCAGGATCCGTCAGCGCAGTATAACCTCGAAGAAAATGCTGAAAAACGCCATCGTCGATGAATGGGGCAAAATTTCCAGGTAGGATACAGCCAAATTGATTCACTCTATGCCAAATTGACTTAAGGAGGTCCTTAAGAAAAAAGGTTATCGGACAAATTATTAAGCCCTGATGTTTAATAAAATATTTGAATATTTCAAATTAATACTTTCACGTACGGATACTTTTTTTGGTTCATTTAAGTGAGGCTTTTTGGTTTTTATTTTGTAAAATCTAGTTCTTAAAGAAATACCACCAGGAAAATTTTATAGAAAAGAGGGTTCCATTAATGAATAAATTTTTTTGCTTAAATATTTAAATGCAGCAGCTTTCTTTAGCATGAATTTCCTAATATGTTGCTTTCTTTTGATGTTGTACGGATACTTTTTCTGGCAAGTTTTCAAACGGATGGACACAGGCCATACCTTCATTAGGGTTTTGTATTTTAATACAAAACCCTTAAAAATTGAACGATCGATTTGGTGACTTGGCAAAATATTTTACTTGCCAATCAAAGCGGCTTCTGGATTTGATCATAGAAGGCTCTCTTTCGATATCTATGTATCTGTTCTGTTGATAACCGAGCGAGATAAGACTGATGGATCAAGAATAAAAGAGCAAATTTGAACTACCCGCGCGTGCACATTCGAATTTCGTGCCGAACTACCTGAATTTCTGTTACATTGTGTATTACAAAATTTACATGTTTCCCAGCCACATTTCAAACACCAGGAATTTACACTTTTACTTCTTCCGCAACCAGAGTGTCTTGTTACTACCATACCTTTCAATTGTCACTGCGTGCACTCGAATTCACCTGCCGCTGTTCTTATCTCGTCCGCATATATTTCTTGAATGCTTGAATTTTGATGAACGCGAATATGTTGATCTTAGACTTCGTCTTTGCCTTGTCCGTGATATCCACGCGCTTGATCATACATAATCCTAGTGATAGATACGAGCACAGACATCTTTTTATCAATGGTGACGGCAGTCATTTCTCTTGGATTGACTCGCGGAAAATAAATCATCGAAATGCCTACTGGATTCCGCGTAATTTGAATGCCAACAGTTAAAAGTCCGCGATGATTGGAAATTTATTTGTCACCGATGGTACTCGTCCGATGGGAGATCAAACGTTGCCGACTCTTTGAACAAATTACATGGTAATAGGAAATTCGTCTTTGAAGACATTTCCGATTATTTGATTGGTATCTGCGAAAAACGGAGATAGGATTTAGGAAGGTAATTTTTGCAGTTTGAGTTTAATCCCTACCGAGATTTTTGGGGAATTATGATAGTAGTGATTGCTATCAAGCCTCAGGAAATTTCTGGGGCTTGTATTAATAAGCAAGAGACTATGACTTTAAATCAATAGATAGCTACATCTTTGATTTTTTCGCGGGGAAAAAAGATAGAAATACGCTCCTATCAGCAGGGTTTTGTACTCAATCTATGAAATGTAGACACTTTTTCTACGTGCAAATGAATAAAGGCAAGAATTACTTGTGCAAGGTTGGATAGGAAGCTCATTTCGTAGAATATTTACGTGTTGCTATTGCAATCGGTGAAAATTCAAATATTGTTCACTGGAGTCTAGTCTTTACGAAATTTGCAGTCTTCAACAGTGTTATGTATGAACTTTGTTGCAAAAAATGCCAAATCGACATCCATATTAGAATAGCATCGAATCGCATTCCATGCTCTCTCGATTGGATAACTATTGCATTTGCAATCGTACCAATGGTGCCAACACACTAAAACTATTGCTTGCTGTAATAATATTTATCTTTGTATCATTGGTGTCCAATAAAACAACACGTTATAAGCTCAACACGCTTCCACTGCGTCCAAAACGGCAAATTTCTAGAAAATATAGGGGAGAGTTGGATAAAACGGGATAGTTTGATAAAACGGGATACGTTGCGTCGTGACCAGACTAGTTGCTATAATGCAAGAAACAAAAGAAGCTCGCTCTCAGGTGCCATACGAGCATTTGCAGTTGACCAGTCCAACCACACGCTTGTTTATGTGAAGTAGTGTTGCGAAGAAGTGTTTCGAAGAATTTTCGTGTGTTTTTCTTTACTTTTGTGATGCTGTTCTCCTGTGCTACTGCATTTATTTATGGTAATATTTTTCTGTTAAGTACTACGATTTCTTTGGAGTTTCTTTGCGAATATTTTCACTGAGTCAGTTCTACTTTTGCTTTACTGTTCGGGCAGTAGCTATGTTTATTTGAATCATTGTTATAGTTGGAAAAACGGGACACTTTGGAGATGGATAAAACGAGATACGAATTTTTTTGTATCCCGTTTTATCAAACTATTGTGTGCATTGCCTTTTTAGCCCATTTTGAATAAAATCCCTACTGTAATATTTATTTTTAATCGGCTATTTTCCTTAAACTAAACTTTACTCTCATTTTACTTCAAATACTTAACCTGTCCTGCATTTTGAGCATAATATCGTTAGACCTATAGCCCGTCTATAAAACAAAACATTGTATAACTATTCCATTCTTGAATCTAGAGCTGCCCATGGTATTAATAAAAATTTGATCACATTTATGAATTCAACTATTAATAAGGCAAGACATGCATGGGAAATATCTTTCTCAGGTACTATTTTCAATCGTTCAAGCTAATATTTTTTGTGTACCAAAAAGTTTTGATACAGGTCTGAGCCTTTCAATTTTTCTCGCCTAGCCTACAAATTAATTATGATAATATTGATTTCCTGATTGTTTGTTACAGATAACATAATGTCTCAAAAATATCAAAGAAAATCTACAAGAAACAGTTGGAGTGAGACAAATATGGCTCAGGCTGTTCGAAAAGTTTTAGACCGAACTATGGGCTTTTAAAAAGCAGCAACGTCACATGGAGTTCCGAAAAGTACCCTTGAGAGGAAGGTGAAAAAAGCTCGTACCAATAGCTTAACACCAGAAGCTGCAGCAGTAAAAAAATTGGGCAGGAATGAAACAGTTTTTAGTGCGGAACAAGAAAAACAGCTTGTTGGTCATGCTTTGGCTTTAGAAGAGAGGTTATTTGGTATAACCTTAACAGATCTGGGCATGTTAGCATTTGAGTTAGCTGAGAGGAACAATATTCCCCACGGTTTCAACAAAGATAAAAGGATGGCTGGAAAGTGTTGGCTCTATTCATTCCTTGCCAGAAATAAGATGCTTAGCCTCAGAAATCCCGAACCTACAAGTATGGCTCGAGCATGAGCTCTTACATTCCCTTATTGAAAAGCATGGACTTGCTCCAAACGATATCTATAACGTAGATGAGGCAGGGATACTCACAGTACCCAACAAGCCTTCAAAGGTGCTAGCACTGCGAGGCAAAAAACAAGTCGGCAGTCTATCTTCTGCTGAACGCGGAGTCTTGATTACTGTTGAAACATGCATGAGTGCAGCTGGGATTTTTATTCCTCCGATGTTTCTATTTCCTAGAGTAAAAGAAAACCCAAGGCTTATGGATGATGCTTTCCCAGGGTCATTTGCAGTAAACCACAAGTCTGGCTGGATCAACAAGGACACCTTTATAGTATGGTTTAAGAATTTTGTCGAATTTTCAAATCCTACCACAGAGAAGCCTGTATTGTTGCTACTCGATGGACACTGCAGTCACACTAAAAGTTTGGAACTTATTTACTTGGCAAGAGAAAAGAATGTCATCATTCTTACCTTTCCTCCACATACGAGCCTCTCGATGTCGCCTTCATGGCTCCACTTAGTTCATATTATGAGCAGGAAGTCAGAAAATGGCTGTTCAATCATCCAGGTAGGTGTGTTACAATATTCGAGGTTGGAAAGCTATTTAACGCAGCCTTTTCGCGTGCAGCTCTTGCAGAAACTGCTTTAAAAGGGTTCCGTAAAACTGGTATAAGTCCTTTCAATCCTGATATTTTCCCAGACCACTTGTATGCACCCTCTCTAACAACAGATCACCCAATGCCGGAAAGTTCCGAATACTAGACTATTCAACAAAATCAAGCCACTTCAGAAAGTTCTACATTGACTGAAACAGAAATATCATAGCATCCATCAAAAAAAAACACCAGGCTTGCTCTAAGAACCTCTTCACACTGAGCTCCGGAACAACAATGCCACAACATTCAAGCTAGACCAACCTACTACCTCCTCAGGGAACACAGGCTTAGAATTCACTCAAAGTCAGCCTAAGCTACCATTTTCGATCTCTCCGATGTTTGTTCTCCCTGTTCCGCAAGTTCAAGGGCCTCGACCTGAAAAAAAAGTTGATGAGGACGGGGAAAACTGTTGTGATAACATCATCTCCGTATAAGAATGAGCTACAAAAGGAAGGAAAAGATCGAGAGGATAAGGAAAACAGAAGAATCAGTAGCATCAGACCGAAGGAAAGGAAATCCTTATTCAAAGCTCCAAATAAGAAAAACAGTAAGTCCCAAGGCCAAAATATGTCAGTTCCTAAAAAGCTTTCACCTGCTAACTGGGAATGTCAGGTGTCCTCGTCTGAAGGTGAAGATGCCAATGAAGAAACCTGTTTTTTTTGCAACGCTCTCTACATTGAGTCGAGGGCCGGTGAAGGTTGGATTCAATGTTTAGGATGCAAAGGATGGGCCTGAAAAGCATGTTCTATGGCAGAAGAAGACGACGAAACCTTTTTGTGTGGTCCTATCCAAAAACAGATTTTTGTATTGAAAAAATGATAAAAATTGTTTTTCACCATTTAAATGAATATTTGCTTATGTTTGGAGTGTGTTATCTATGTATGAAGTGTGTTGAAATAAAATTTTGTCCAACAAAGTACGGTTTTGAATTATTTTGATGCTACAAAATCCCAATCCCGTTCTGTCCAACCGAGGTCGGATAAAACGGGAACTGTTGATCCTTGGAAATTTTTGTTTTTAACTATGTTAAAAAGGCTTCATCTGGTAAAAAATATTATTTTTGTAAAGTTTGCATAAGAATTTACTTAAGAAAAAAGTTAATTTAACTATAATATATTTTAGCACCGAATAAACCGAAAAAACAAGAATGATATCCCGTTTTGTCCAACTTTCCCCTACTCCAGTTGAATTTGTCAAGAGTTCCCAGTCTCACCACCAATCAAAGACGAAGTACAGGCAGCAGTACGAGACTTAGAGAAATGCTCCTGGAATATATGGAATACCAGCAGAACTACTACAGAGTGGATGTCCCCATCTAGGAAATCTTCTGCATCGACTAATAAACAGAATATGGTCAGAAGAGCAGGTACTAGAAGACTGGCAACAAAGTATATGTCATGAACACAAAAAAGAGGACAAGTCAGATGTGAAAATTCTATGCCGGATCCACACGCTTGGCATTCGCCGTAAACTCCAAATGTTTGGCTTGATTTTCGGAATCAAACGTCGTCATCCACACGCTTGCGAGTGCGTTAGTGTATTCTGAAGAGGCAAACATCACAGACGTTGAGCCTGTATTGGGAATAACATTTGGGTTAAGCTATTTTTACTATGAAAAAAAAGTAAAAGGAAACGACAAAGAAGATGGTGGATGTTAAAAATCCATAAAAACCGTAACAGATAGTTTTGAAATTATTTTATTATAGGAACTTATTTTACTTGAAATTGATTATGATCATAATTTATTTTTCTCCAAATACGTATTTCATCGTTTGCACTAGGGTTTCTTCAGTGTATACATACTTGCTAGTCCTAGTAGAAAGGACAAAGTACGTATAAGTGAGAAAAAATAAATATGACGGTTAAGAGCGAAAAGTTTTTTAACTGCTTTTGCTGTGTCTATGTAAATAGAGTTTTGCAAAATAGTTTTGCAAAAATCTGGACTGTCTGTCGAAGAAAGTTTTCGTGGAAAATATAGCAGCTAAAAACATGACATAATAAAAAAAATAAAATATAAAATTAAACAAAGTTCATGATGCAGTCGAGGAAACATACCTCAAACCCCAAAATATCACACTTGGCGAATACAGTATCGAGAATGTTCGCGAATTTGTGTATTTAGGCACCAAAATAACGAAAACGGGCAATGAAAGAGACGAAATACGCCAAAGAATACAGCTCGCAAATAAAATATTCTATTCAGTATTGACGATCTTGAAGACCAGCTGCATACACAGGAGAACAAAGCTCCAAGTATACAAATCTGTGATAAGACCTGTGTTATGCTATGGGTGTGAAACATGGACCCTAACGCAAGCATCCCCAAATATATTGAACGCCTTTGAGCGACGCGTCCTGAGGCGAATAGTCGGAGCGAAGCTAGACGGGGACCAATGGTGAATTCGATACCACCATGAGCTCTATAAAATTATTGACGAACCGGAGATCTCAAGGATTGTAAGACTGTGGAAGCTGCAATGTGCTGGACACATGAATCTTATGGACGAACAACGGATACCCAAGAAGGCATTCGTTGGGAGAACTGAAGGCCGGTGGCCAGTGGGGAAACCGAGGAAACGCTGGTCTGACTTGGTCGAAGAAGACAGTTCATCGTTGCGGTCAACGGTCCGAGACAGTTGGAGGCGCTGTTGTAGGAAGCGAAGGCCCAAGAGGGGCTGTAGTGCTAAGAAGAAGAAGAAGAAGAAAAATATGACAAGTACCTGGTGACCACAATTCTCGTTTCTTAACTCAATTGAAAGATGCTTTATATGCACTAAATTATTTTTATTGAAAGATGCTTTATATGCACTAAGTTATTTGTATTCGACGGGTATAGTTTTATTTTCTAATTTTCTGATAAAACTCTTCTGGTAGAAGCACTCTTCTATTACTTATTCTTATTTTTTTTTAATCCATTTCATTCTTTATGAACCATCCGGATAATTTGCCAACTTCTGCCGAATGAGCTACGTGCTGTTTCACCGATAATTAAAAACAAGTTGGGTAAACAGACCTACGCTCATGTCAGAAGGGTTTTGTATTCAATTTACAAAATGCAGTCACCAGATCGAATGAAACCAAGAAACATGTCAATGACAATTTTATTGGAGAAAATATGAAATTCGAAGATCATACTATTATTAACAAAGTTGAACGAATTTCGACTTCTGAGGTTTTTGTTATTGTTATACTCATAAATATCTCCCTTGATAATTATTTCAGATGTCCATTCGCAAGGGAAGAAACACATTTTTCATGTATATCCCCCCTGAAGCAAAAAGCGACAGTTTAAGAACTGTTTTGAAAAGCTCCCATGAAAACTTTCATTTCATACTCATATCGGCTACGTTTGGTGATTTTTTTTTCAGGGGCCACTCCCCTGTACTGTTATCATCGATTAATGGCCAATATTTTCGAATCCTAGAGTGGTTACAAAGCCCATTTGCTAGGAGCTCTCTCCCGCCTCCTTGACTTGTTTCACTTATGAGTATTAATTGCAGGTACTCATCTTCAGTCATTCATTAAATTGAATCAAGTGTTCAAAGCATGCAACTTAAATGTTGAAGTTGGGAAAAAATAACTCAAAATTATTCAATCTTCGCATTTAAAACAGCCACTATTTTGCTTGGCGATTACTGATACCACTAGCTGAACCGATTCTCAAAGATATTCATGAGACCTATCATTCCTGAAATTTTCATGCAAATCTTAGCAAAACTGTAGGGTCTGAGTCGGTAAAAAGCGCATGTTGTTCTATAGCCATATGTTGCCATAGTAATAAATGCAGCGCATATTGTTCCATAGTAATACAGGAAAATTCAAACCGCTATAACTTCGCTCGATATGATTCAATCTTTATGAAACTTTCAGGGTAGATCAACCTTATAAATACTTATTTGTTTACTGAATTAAGGGTACCGTTAAGATTTTATTCAAGAAAACATAAAATCGATAAATCATACTATTACTAACAAAGTTGAGTAAATTGCCACTTCTCACGTATTTGTTGTGGTTGTACTCATCAAGGCCTACATTCTTGATTTTTTTCAGATTTTTCGGATCACAGGTGTCCAATCGCGAGGGGGGGACACAAATTTTTCGTGTATTTCCCCTCCCTGTGCACCCCTTGAAGCAAACTTTGCCAAACTAAGACCTGTTTCATTTGATACCCATATCGGCTACCTTCAATGAAATTTTTTTTTCGGGGGGTCACTCCCCTATATGGGGAGACCCCCCTTAAATACCTTATAAAAAATTTTTGTAGTTGAACTTTGAAGAGATCACCACTTTACACCTACACACGTAATTTGATGTTTCTAGCTTAAGTAGTTTCCGAGAAAAACTGCTGTGACACACGGACGGACGGACGGACGGACAGACAGACGGACAGACGGACAGACAGGACGCAATTTTAGAAGGGTTTTGTAAAATTATTTTACAAAACCCTAAAAAGACATCAGAGAAGCCATACCAGCTAAATATTTTCTGGCGATAAAATTGAGATATTTAGCGACTGGTAACAGCTTTAAAAGTCTTCACTATTTGTTTAAAGTGTCTACCCAGGCTATATCTGAAATTGTACCTGATATTTGCAAAAGCATCAATGAAGTTATGAAAGATGAAATCAAGGCAAAGACCAACGTTATTATTTATGTACTTGCATTAAACTACTCAAAATCTTCGTATGCCTTCAAAAATGCTGTATACAGCATTTAATATATTAATTATATTTTGCCTGGAGGGCACAATGATTTCATCGGATATTATATATTAACAGTAAGTCTTGGACCTGAGAAGTTAGGCTCATTGGAGTTATTAATAAGATTGTCATCGATATTTTGAGGCGTTGGTGACAGTAATGGAGCGAAGGTTCTTTCCGAATTTGAAGTATCGTTCCTTGTCAAAGGCCCATAGTGTGATGTTGAATAATGTTGGCGACTGAGCACGTAGAGGTGGTTTTGGTAATATGTATCCACTTGACCCTGATGACGGTCTAGAATAGGGTGAATCTGTAGGGGATGGTGTATCTCTCGGCTATGACCTTCGTTTAATTTTTGCGATGAATAAACCATCTATTTCATACATGATTAACTTCCTCTCATCCTTCGGAAATCCCCTAATTTTTTTGGCTAAAAACTTAGCATACAAATTACATTCATCCTCTTTATCTGCGGCTGAAGGTTTTGATTGACGTTGATTCAGTACATTCGTTAATTGGCTAAATGCTGTGGCCATTTGTTCTTCATCAGCTAAAGCAGTTTGATGACGAGATTTGTCCGGGCTCTTTTTAATAAATAGTACAGAGACCACAGTTGCAGGAATCGATGGACCCGCCAAGCTGCCATCATTTTCCTTGTCTTCTGCTTCACCAGCTATTTCATCAACAGTTGTTTCTGACAACCTTGATTGCTGCAAGAATTTTATTTTATGAAAAATCTGAGCTATACAAATGAAATCTTAAATTTTTCATCATTATTTTGATATAATATTCAATCATTTCAGATGCCTTCATCATCGGAAGATTGGATCAATATAGAAAGAGAATATAGAAGCAAATTTCTACACTGTGTAGGTTCGATGGATGACAAACATATAGTTACAGAAAGCCCGCCTCATAGCGGAAGTGGATATTTTAACTAGAAGAAAACTTTCGGTATAGTTCTGTTGGCAATAGTCGACAGCAATTATAGATTTACATTCGTTGACGTAGGATGTCAAGGAAGAATAAGCCATGGAGCTGTTTTCAATAATTCATTGCTATGGCAAAAAATCTCCAGACACGAAATGAACTTTCCCGCGTCATGTCCACTTCCCAGAACGAATAATAACAAGAACGTACCATATGTGCTTTTATCACATAGTGCTTTTGCTTTAAGTATGCATATTATGAAGCCTTACCCAGGAAATCATGAAATCGGACGCCAAAAAGGATATTTAATCAAGAGCTCGTGTTGTAGTGGAGAATACATTTGGTATTTTATCTTCAGTGTTTGGAATTTTTCGAAGACCCATTAACTTAAAACTTTAGACTGTGAAATAAATTACTATGACATGTGTGCTACTACATAGCTTTCTGAGAAAAAGTAAAACTTCTTCGGAATTTTATACTCCCCCAGGGATGTTGGGTGTATACGATAGTAATCGTAACCTTATAGCTCCTGGTGCATGGCGGAATATAAATTAATATAATGCAATACGAAATCTGCCATATTTGGCTCGAAGACAACCACTTAATGCCAGATAAGGGACGAGTCTACGTCATATTTTTGTAGGAGTACAAATAATTGAATATTGATATGGAGTTAAAAACACGTCAATCTAACCCTTAACTAATTTTTCATTGTATAACTAGCTAGTATTTCAATTTGAAAGCATTTATGTACGTTATATTCTTGAAAGAAGCTATAGAATTACTAATGTCAATAATACTAAAATATATGACAGTAACTCATAAGCTTTGAAGTATTTTTACTTACCATTTCTGAGTTTAAGCCCAACTTCACCGTATATATCGTCAAAAGAAATTACTCCATCAACTGATATGCAAACCAGATCGGTTGATAAATATCATCGATTCCTGAGGAAAAATGATTATCGTTACTATAGTTTTAGTTGCTAGTATAAATGTAAACCTACTTGCCCCAGAATGAATGGATACTTGTTTCTTTCTTAAATGTTTTCTAAAAGTCACCATAAGGACTTCTTTTTTGTTTTTAAATCCTACACTAATTTACCAAGCGCTTTGCTATGGTAACTCCATGCATCAACAATTTGTTTCTTATAAGTGTGGTCACTATTGCCCGGGGCCCAAATACACGGTTCTCCCGTGTAATACTCTAGAAAGTTTGATATTTCATTATTTGGCCATTCACTCATTTTTAGTCATCTTCTATTCACCATCAATGCAGAACTGAGACTGAATGCAAGCAAACGTATGAATGCATCGCAAGCGCTTGCGGTAAACTCCCGTCGATTGTCAAAAAACAGACGATATGGTCAAGGTCAAGATGCTGGACACAGAGTCCTAGAGCAAGGTTCACGGTGAACTAATGCACAGCTTCATTATGGATTCAGACTCAAAACAACTGGATGGACTTTCCCCAATGCTCTTTAATAATGCGCTGGAGCTCGGAATCAGAAAGACATCAGCTGAAGTCTCGGTTACATTAATGTTCAAGTTCACACAATTGGTATCATGTGCTGATGACGCCAATATTATAGCCCATTCAGTCTTAGATGCCAAATGAGTACTTCTGAGCATAGAATCTAAAGCAAACCGAATTCGCCTTCGAGTTAATTAAACTTAAACTAAATTCATGACTCCAACGGCACAACTGGACCATAGACAACTGCCACCTTGAAAGTGTTGATATCTTTATTTATCTTGGAGCCAATAAAAAAGCCAATAAAAGAGACGTCAAAAAAGACAAGATTTGACGCCACATAAACGCTGCAAATAAAGCTTATACTACTACTACTGTACTTTTCATTATAAAGTCCACAGTTGTGGACAGGCAAAATAAGCTTTGTATTTTGAAAATACTAGTCAAACATGTTGTAATGAAAAGCGGTAAAGATAATAGTCCGTAACGGACTGCAACGACAGTTTGCTGCCTCGGCGAAAGCGGGTGTTGTTATCCGCTGAGCTTGATCTTATCTGGAGACGCGTGAATGCACTGGCAGGATAGCTTTGCGGTGTCGTGGGATGGGTTCTTTCCCCCTAGCACATTCACGAATTAGCAGGTCAACATGCCGATCAACTGGTGTCGAGGCCGAGGTAACCTACTAAGGGTTGAAGTTCAAAACTATCATATCCACCAGCCCAAAGCATCAATTCCAGTTCATCGTCGGAAGCGTAGTACAGATACAGTCGGGTTCATTACATATCGTCCCAGGAGGAACTTACGGCGACCTCCATATCCTCGAGTGCGTGGGGCAGCACTCCTCAAAGAATACTCCTATCGACCGGAATTTCCACTGCAGGGATTTCCTGAGTGCGTAGGGGTGACACTCTTCAAAGAATTATTTCTGTTGTCCAGCATTCCTCCTGTGGGATAGATTTTGTCATTTTAGAGATCATCCATGTGCAAATTTCGAAAATGTGGCAGTTCAAATGAGTGACTTTTTCAATTTTATGTGAGCTTCCAGTAGCCGCATTTTCCAATGGATTTTGGTGGAATCTAGGGTTACAGATTTCAGATGGAAAACAAATAAGTGGACAATTTTAACCCTAATATTTTTAGCTGATTTTTTCACCAAACAAGAATACTTTGGACCTATCTAGAGTGAAACTTCAATTTGAACAATATTTGGCCCATTGACTGATGAGACCTTAAGACACAAACATTTTAAGAAATCCAAAACCAAATGCATGCGTTCAAAATAGTGGCTGCCTAAGGTCAGAATGTAAATGCAATTCATTATTTTAGTAGTAACTGAAATAATGAATGTTTTCCATGGAAACGTTTCTAATGGCTTAACTTGGAAGTATTTATGCAAAAGACCATTTTCAGGGTACAGTAAAATTTTTTAACAATACTCTACTAAAATTGCGACGGGCCTGTGCATCATTATGTCTGTCCATGCGTCAAAGCAAGTATTCTCGCAAACCACATAATCGAGAGCGATGAAATTATCTACGTAGAACGAAAGTGGTGCCCTCTCAAAAGTTGTAGTGAAAAAAATATTTTAAGTGTTTAAAGGGGGCCTCTCTACACTTGGAAGTGGGACTTAAATTTTTTTTTTTTTATACCAAATGTAGCCTAGGTGTCAAATAAAAGGTTTTGTTGAGAAATTTTCAAAGCAGGTCCTAAGTAAGAGGCATTTATAAGGAGGGATGCCGGGTGAGGGGAAATGTAAGAAAAATTTGTGTTCTGCCTCTCGCGATTAGACATCTTTGCACAGAAAATTGTGAAAAAAATCACGGAAGTAGGCCTTTATGAATACAAGGGTAACCTTGTTGAAATTCAATCAACTTTGTTAATAAAAGTACATATTATGTTTTCATGTATAAAATGGAGGGACAACTCACTCTATTCAAAGAATGCTATTCCAAATACTTAAGCTGAGGATACATTCAAAATCCACCGCATGCAGTAAATGACTAACTTTATATTTAGATTCTGCGGCAAGAGAGGATTCTTCGATTTTATTGCAGTGCTTTGACAAGTTTCGATAAATTTTTGATAAGATCAGTGACAGCATAGTGTTTAGCCAACCATCTTGTTTGACTACTTCCCTTTTAATTTATTTTAGTACACTTTTTCATTATGCATGTTGGATACCACAAAGTAAGAATAAGGTTTTTGTATAACCCCAAATAGGCTGAATGCTTTGGGACACGGTCACGTTTAATGCAAGCCAACAATATGTAAAGAGTGTGCTAAGCATGGTACAAATACTGCCAACTTGTTTGTCTGTACAGTTCTGGATTGTACTCTTTTATATATGATGGCTATATTAGATATATTGTCATGAGATTCTCCACAATATTTTCGCGCATTCAAACCATCATTTTTTAGTTTTTCAAGAATTTGCTGCGTGATACACTCTCAAGTCCTATCGTCATCTTCAATGAACCCAATGAAGCTTTTCTGTATTTTACATCTGTTTTCTGTAATTTCGTCATACAGCTCAGAGTTGTTTCGAATTCGCCATTGGTCCCCGTCTAATTACGATTCACTTATTTGCCTCAGGACCCGTCAATCAAAAGCGTTCAAAATGTATGCGAATACTTAGGTTAGGGTCCATGTTACACACTCTTAGTATAGGGCAGATCTTATTACAGATTTCTATACTTGGTTTTCCTTTGTATGCAGCTGGTCTTCAAAATTATCAAAACTCATTAAAATTACTATTTGCGAACTGTATCATTCAGCATATTTCATCTCATTCATTAGCGTTTCTAGACATTTTGGCACCTAAATGCGCAAATTTGCCCAAAATTTCGACATTGTATTTGTCAAGAGGGATATTTTGTGTATTTGAGGCATTTTTCTTAGACTTTGTGATGAGCTTTGTTTTATTCTCATTGATTTGTAGCCCAGCTAGTTTTGCTCCACTGTCGAGTTTCATGATAATTTTTTGGCGGTCTTTGGTGACCGTGACAAAATATTGATGTCATCCGCATCGGCTACCTCTTGGCTCAACTTATCAAATAACGTACCTTTTGTATCGAGAGATAGCCTTCTAATGAAATATTCCAGAGCCAAATTGAATGGCAATAACGCCAATTCATTCCCCTGCCATAGTCCAATATTTGTTTCAAAGGCATCAGCAAGTTGGCTATTGATACGGACTTGGAAAGCTGTCGACGTCATTTTCATTTTGGTAATTTGGCTGGTATACGAAAGCAAAGCATTATTTAGCACACTAAGTTACGATCAATTCTGTCTGATGCTTGCTTGAAGTCAAAAAATATTTGATGCACGTCTATATTGAACTCCCAGCATTTCTTAAGTAGCTGCATAACTGTCAAAAATCGGTCTATTGTCGATCTGCCTGCTCTACAGCCACCTTGATACGCCCCGCTTGGCATATGGTCTGGTTTCATTTTCGAAGATGTTCGAAAATATTTTGTACGCCTTGTAAAGCGGTGATATGCCCCTATAGTTTTCGCACTGTACCTTGTCACCTTTCTTGTGGATGGGGAATATAATTGATTGGCTCCACTCTTTTGGCATATGTTTCTGTTGCCAAATGTGCTGGATGATTTTCTGAATAACTTTCTGGACTCCACTGCGACCATGTTTCATAAGCTTTACCGGAATCTTATCAATGCTCAGCGCTTTATTATTCTATTGGGCCTTAATAGGGGAACAAACTTCACCCAGAGTAGGTGGAGCCAATGGAAGGACTGCGGGAATATCTACAGACTCCAATGCTCTGGAGCTGTGCGAAGGACTCGGGAGGTTCTTGCAATATGATGCCCATCCTTTCTTAATCCTGTTTTCATCAGCGATGATATTTCGGCTGATAACATTGTTTCAAGCTTTTCACCACTTTGTATGCTTGTCTTGTTGCTCACTAGACTTGCATCTATACTTCGCCATTGGTCGTTAAAGTATTTTCTTTCCTTTTTTCTAATGATCTTATTTACGACTCTTCTGAGATTTATATAATGTACTCTATTTGTCCTGGTTTACCTACCTGAATATTACGTTTACGGCTGATTTTTCTTATCTAACGCATTCTAGCATTCATCATCGAACCAATGATTTTGTTTGTGCCAGGCTTGATGTCCGATCGTCTGTTCTGCCACGGTCTTAATCGCAACTTTCACTTCAACCCATAGCTCATTGCTTGTCGTCAGCGATGTGTCTAATAGGATTGTAGGGAACCGACTCTTGCCACTGACAAAGTTTCGAGCCTTTCGATGTCAAATTTTTGGTAGTCTTCACTGAGTTTACTTTGACTTAAGACATTGATAGGTTAGCTTGACTAAGATATGATCTAAGTTACAATTGTCTCCTCGGTATGTATGGACGTCAAGTATGTTTGAGGCCCATTTTTTTGGATCAGAACATGGTCGATTTTAGTTTTGTGTATTACCACTCGCCGATACTCAGGTAATTTTACGTATGTGCCAATGTAGGAAGCAAGTCGCATGTATGACTTGATTTCTACTATGTATACGCAAAGTCAAGCGGACGCTGGCCGTTGTCATGTTTTTCATCATGGAGGTTATATCATCAAGTCGTTCCTCCGAGGAGATAGCTCATTGCCAACCTTAGCGTTAAAACCACCCAGAATCATTTTTGTGTCGTTTATAGGCAATGAGTTGACTAGACTTTCTAGGTGATTGTAGAAAATTTCCATCGTTTCATCGTCCTTTTCTTTGGTTGAGACGTGTACGTTCATCAGCCAAATTTTGAAGAGTTCAAATTGCATACGGATTGCGCATTAGCATTTATTAACTGTCTTAAAATCAACAACAAACGATTTGAGCTCCCTATCCGCAACGAAAGCCACTCTAGACACTCGCTTTCCATCAGGCTTCCCACTTTTGAATATTTTTTTTCGGTTTCAGATCTTGAATATAACATCCATTCCAGTTTGTTCCCTGGATGCTAGTATGTTTAATTTACATTGGCTGGTCTGTTGTGAAACTTTCTTATCAGCACCAGGATTGTTCAGTGATCTGACATTCCAGGATCCAATGCCTAGTATTGTTTGTTGTTTGCGAGGCCGTTGCCGTAGGTGCAATAAATTCCAAGGCTCTGTTGCAAGTTTCGAAACAATGTAGGGTTTTACAGGGACGAAGAGTTAGCTTGTCACCATACCTCAATTTCGTTGGCATGGTTGTTACTTACGATTTTGTACTCGCCTTCAATTTCTTACGTTACCACAAAGGAGGTGTAAGTAGGATTTACAGTAGTAGCAGAGCTGCAGATGCCTTCGCAGTTATTGGCATTTAGTGTCCCATTATTGGGAAACCAGTAAACCCAATATGCGACCCGGAGACCATATACTCCTATTTGAATCTATTCGTGGTACTTAGAATGAGTAGTCATGGAAGCTGTGGGTTAGGAAAACAATGGAAAACCCTCCTCCTTTCTCAACCGAGCTTGGGACCGTCTACGGTGGAGATACAAGAGCATCTTGAAAACTACCATGTGAACATATATACCAGTGTCAAAGATCTAGAAAACGTAGAAATTACACAGTATGAGCAATGTTTATTAGTTAACAGTTTCAAGATTTCAAGTATTCAAAAAAAACCCAAATAGACAAAATAAACAGGCTAATTATGCGCGCGTTCAATAATCATTTAAGGAATTCTTCATAAATCAGCATAAGACGTATTCAAAAACAAATGCAGTGAATTAAGATCGAATGTATAATCTATGAAACAACCCCAGGATGATTTGTTTTACTAGAATTTTTAGCACCCCCAAACATTGCTGCACGGGGCAAGTGCCCTCCCCATTCCTTGAATCTAGTTCTGCATGTGAGGCTCACCTTCACCCGGAATATTTCAAGGCTTATTGTACTCGTTAGTCTATGAAGCCAATCCGTGTTTTTAGGGTTTTGTAAAATAATTTTACAAAACCCTACTAGTTTCGCGACCAGTCTGTCCGTCTGTCCGTCTGTCCGTCCGTCCGTCCGTCCGTGTGTCACAGCAGTTTTTCTCGGAAACTACTTAAGCTAGAAACATCAAATTTTGTGTGTAGGTGTAAAGTGGTGATCTCTTCAAAGTTCAACTACAAAAAAATTTTATAAGTTTTTCAAGGGGGGTCCCCCCATATAGGAGAGTGACCGCCCGAAAAAAATATCATTGAAGGTAGCCGATATGGGTATCAAATGAAAGTTCTTGGTGAGAACTTTCCAAAACAGCTCTTAGTTTGGCAAAGTTTGCCTCGAGGGGCGCACAGGGAGGGAAAATACACGAATAATGTGTGTGTTCCCCCCCTCGCGATTGGACACCTGTGATCCGAAAAATCTGAAAAAATTCAGGCATGTAGGCATTGGTGAGTACAACAACAACAAATACGTGAGAAGTCGCAATTCACTCAACTTTGTTAGTAATAGTATGATTTATCGATTTTATGTTTATGTTGTACCCTTAAATTCAATGAAATTCAGTACGTAGATGTCTATTTATAAGATTGATCCATCCTGAAAGTTTCATAAAGATTGAATTATATTTAGCGAAGTTTTAACGGTTTGAATTTTCCTGTATTACTATGGAACAATATGCGCTGCATTTATTACTATGGCAACATATGGCTATGGAACAAAATGCGCTTTTTACCGACCAGACATACAGTTTTGCATGAAAATTTCAGGAATGATAGGTGTCATGTATATCTTTGAGAATCGGTTCAGCTAGTGGTATCAGTAATCGTATAACAAAATAGTGGCTATTTTAAATGCGAAGATTGAATAATTTTGAGTTATTTTTTCCCAACTTCAACGCTTAAGGGGCATGCTTTGAACACTTGATTCAATTTAATGAATGACTGAAGATGAGTACCTACAATTAATGCTCATAAGTGAAACAAGTCAAGGAGGTGGGAGAGAGCTCCTAGTAAAAGTGTTTTGTAACCATTCTAGGATTCGAAAAAATTGGCCATGAATCGATGATAACAGTACAGGAGAGTGGCCCCTGAAAAAAAATTCATCAAACGTAGCCGATATGAGTATGAAATGAAAGTTTTCATGGGAGCTTTTCAAAACAGTTGTTGAACTGTCAGTTTTTGCTTCAGTTCGGGCACAGGAGGGAAATACATGAAAAATGTGTTTCCTCCGTCGCGGATGGACATCTGAAATAATTATCAAGGGAGATATTTATGAGTATAACAATACCAAAAACCTCAGAAGTCGAAATTCGTTCAACTTTGTTAATAATAGTATGATCTTCGTATTTCATATTTTCTCCAATAAAATCGTCTTTGACATGTTTCTTGATCTGATTCGATCTGGTGACTGGATTTTGTAAATTGAATACAAAACCCTTCTGACATGAGCGTAGGTCTATTTACCCAACTTGTTTATATTATTTTTTTTTTTGTATTTTTCCTTAATTTGATTCAAGCCAAAGAGAAAAGTATGAAAGCAAGCTGAGTAAGCAGGAAAGTGTTCCTGCCAGAAGGTGTTTGTAACCATCCTAGTATTCGAAACAAGTTTCTAATGGCGTGAATCTATGATTTGAATTATTCATCCAATACTTGGATGAGAAATCGTTCAAATTTATGTAAATTATGCAAAATTTCTTTCATAAACACATAACAGCCGCCATTTAGTTTCACTTAAAATTATTTATCTGAGTGCTCCGCTAATTGAGCGTATTCAAATTAAACACTATTACTTCAATTTTCATGTAAATTGGAAGAAAATAAATGTGCCTATGTCGATTTGTAATATATATCGACCATAAACACGTGTTATTATGGTTGTAATTGCATACAATTGAAATGGTTATAACTCCGATTTTCCCAAAATTTTGTAAGCATAAGGATCTTATATGAAACTTTATAATTTAAAGAATGTTGAGGGTAGCAATTTGATTTTATGAGCCAAAAGGTTAGGTCTACAAATCGTACTATTATCAACAGAGTTCAGTGAATTTCGATTTCTGAAGTATTTGTTGCCCTTGTAGATACTCATAACGATCAGATTCCATGATTATTTTCAGATTTTTCAGCTTTAAGATCTCCAATGCAAAGGAGAGGGGATACCAAATTTTGGTACATTGTGCCTCCCCCTGGACTCCCTGATGCATAAAATGACTTTTTCAATTCAGTGTTGAAAAGCTCTAATCATTTGATATCCCACTCGACCACCTTAGATTTTTAAGCGCTACTTCGTTTTAAGGGAGGACCCCTTCAAAAATAATGAAATGCTTATAAGACATTAACTGATGAAAGGCCACTTCTTCTGACTTTTATAATGAGCACACATAATTACTAAACATTCATTAATTACATTTATTCAAACATTCACCCATAATATGAAAATATTCATTCAAATTATTTTCATTCAATTACACATAATCTAAAAACATTCATTCACTTAACATTAAATATATTAATTATAAATCACATACATGCAATCATGCAGTATGATTTACTTGCATACAAACATTTAAAATATCACACACTTGAAATGTGAAACCTCATTAATTAGCACTCAACAATTTTTACTTTCACTTTCTTCCGCATTCCGAAAGATAAACAAAAACATTGCCATGCATTCTTGGGTCATCGTACACGCACTTGAAAAATAAGAATTTATGGCCTAGAAGAGGTTACGTAACGATTGTTGAATAACAAATGCATATGAAGACGTTATAAGGTGTTAATTGATTTGTGGGTCAAAAGACCACACAAATTGAGTACTGATGAATGAGGGCAGTATGTAATAAATTAAGTATTTTATGTTTAAGAAATAGTACAAATACTTAGAGAAATTGTAGAATGGGGATCAGAAGGTTCTGACCCGTTAATCAATAAAGATTCGGCCATTGTGCTAACTTTGGCTCGCAGTTATTGAAGTACGAGAAAGACGTTTCTGTTCAATTTACTTTGGCTGGAATTTTGGCCAAACTTAGTAGATACTTGCTGCATAGAAGGATACCTTCGGTGCACAGTCAGAATTTGGCCAGATTTATTCAGGCTAGACGACTTGAGGTAATTTGTTGTTTTAACAACCAAATCCTATTTTAACACTTTTTTTACAAAGTCTGAGCTTTCTAGCTTCTGTAGTTTCTGAGGAAACATGTTGTTACAAAGGATATTCAATCTTCCTCGAACCTTGGCCTAATATATGTTAAGCGTACTCAGTTAACATTGAGGTCATTGACCTAACCAAACGGAAGGAATTACTATATAGTCGAAGATTGACCTCTCGATTTTCAGGGAAACGAAATAGTTAAGTCTTACAAATTCTTGCACAAAAAGTATTGTTACATGTACAAATAATTCTGCGAGCTACTTTCGCAATTGTTTCCACAATCATTAAGAACACCAACAAATGAATTTACTCGAAACCACGAGAATCCAACAAGCATTATCAACATCTGAAAGTGAGTCACTGCCCATTAATTACGCTGCTGGAATGTTCCCGCTTATTCATCAATGTACAAGAACTGAGTTGAATGATTAGAGGCCCTATATAAAGGCGAGCTGAATGAATGGGGGGATCATTTCATTACAACCGCGATAGAAAACTGCGATATAGTGGAACGCGAAGTAAAGGCGGTTGATTGTTTGAGTGCGAAGTGATTTTAAGTGGACAGTTGAATGACAAATTTACAGACTAAGTGAAAATTAAAATTGTGAAATACTAAAATAAGTGATTGTGCATTTTTTGATTAATTGAATAAACTCTTTTAATTTAATTTAAAAGACATTGCGTTTTCACTTCCCCGGAACATTAAAATTATTGGCCGCGAACCAAAAACACGCGACAGTACATATTTGTTCCACCTCGCTTTGTCGTGTGAGCAGACGCGTTTTGACTCTTTTGAGTCTTCTTCAGTGAAAGGACAACATAAAAACTAACGACAAGATACAAAGAGCATATACGATCTTTCTTACACAACAAGATAGATTCCAACGACGTGACACACCTACAAACCATGCACATGAGCCTGACACTATGACATTGCTACACAAACAGAGCAAAGGACCAAGCCTTGACATCCTAGAAAGAGTTGAAATATATGTATATGGATAGAAAGATAGACGATGACATTATCTACGGACAACTTAGTACAAATTCTGAAGCAATTTTTGCAGCACTAGACCACACCCTCCGACAAAAACGAAAGTGAGACAAATTAGAACAAAATGTCATCGAACAATAAAACATATCGAATCGAAATCGGCCTAACCGAGAGCTTACTTGCTTAACCCATCCTACATCCATACAAATTTATTTCCTTCCACACATTTTTAGACATCGAAGATGAGTCAAAGTATTAAAAACACGTCTGCTCACACAACAAAGCAAGGTCCGACGGCTTTTCAAGAAAAAAGAAAATTGGTCTGCGGATATCAAATAAACAAAATAGTTCACTCCATAAGTTTTCATGTATAAATGATTCATACCATCCAAATTTGTTTATTCACGTTGGTAAGTATTTTGTAATCTGAATCTTTTACCCTTTTATCACGTTCATAATACAAGTATCTTTGAGTGCACTGAGCTTAAATCGTTTTCCATGCATTTAGTCATAAATTTAGCCACAAATTCTATATTTTTAAATTAAAATCTTTTCCTGGAAATAATTAAATCGGATTTGTTGTTATTCACAATAGGATTAGAAGATACTTCAGCATTTAAGCTGGGGAATCATCTGATTACTAATGAACAGCACCAGGGAATTGCAATTGATAACATTATCAATCACTATATAAACTTGGTCATTGCGAAAGCGAGTATGTCATTTGTTTAATCAAATTAGGATTGTTATCACACTTATTTATTCAAGATGACCAGTAATTCATTAGTTAAAAATTACTGTTATATATTTTCAAAGACTTTTCTCTTCCAGGATTCACAATCATCGTGCTTGCTGTGTACATCTCTTGCGTTGCAGCGAACAATTGTAATTCAATACCAAATCTGTCTGTTCTAAAGGATAAAGATTGCTGTGCAAGGTTTCTCTTTTGCAACAATGGCAATTTGCTTACGTTGATTTGTCCTGAGAATCAAGAGTTTGATGATAAAACCGGCAAATGCAAGGCGAGCACAACATGTTGGAAGAAGGACCCGATGGTGTGTCCTTATGTACGTGATATTTGCTATAACAAGAAGGATGGTGAAATATTGGCAAATTCAGTTTCATGCACCAATTATTACTGGTGCTCTGGAGAAAAGGCACAATTGATGAGCTGCCCTAGCGGTTACGTGTTTAGCCAAAAGGATAAGCTTTGTGTGAAATCGCTCACGTGTCTTTCATAGATTCAGAAATTTTACATGTGAATAGTTACTGTCAACGGCTATTGATTTATAGTCATACTAATCGAATATAAATACAATTTATTTATTAATCTATTGGGTGTTCAAATAAATCTAGTGTTGAGTGTACTGCATTCATGGGTAGATTCATTCCATAATGGTACCCATTGCATCAGCAGTGATAATTCGTGCTCCATGTATATTAAATATAAGTTTTCATTCAAAGGTGTCAAATGAAAAGTCTTGATGCGAGCTTACCAAAACAGGTCATGAAAGCGTAGTATTTGCTTCAAGAGGAGAAGGGGGACCGAAATTGTGTGAACATTTATATATCTTGCCTTGCAGTTAGGCATCTATGATGCCTTTCGAGCTTTTGCATAGAGGTAGTTAGAGTAGCTCATTATATTAATCGAATGTATCGGCACTCCACTCGTTGATATGGTCAGTATCATGCTTTGCGCTTTGCAGCTGCCATACATTCTGATTTTAAACCAGCACGTATCATAACTGAACGGGCATGCAAAGCGTAAAGCTTGATACAGACCATATCAACGAGTGGAGTGCCGATACATTTGATAATGAGATACTCTAACTATCTCTAAGCGAAGGCCCAAATGGGGTTGTGGTGCTAAAATGAAAAAATAAAACAGAAATAAGCTGGGCTTGTTCTCTCCTCAATTGTAGTATTAACTTTGTGTGGAAGATTCTGAACAAAACGTGTCCATTGACGCACACGTCGGAGAAGGAAACGCCGTTTGAGGTTGCTACTGGCATGAATGGAAGGATATGGGTGAAGGCGAAAACAACTAGGGAAATAATTACCGTTGGATATGCTATTTTTTGGGGGGTAGGGAGGTGAATGCCATTGATGCACAGAGTGTGGGACTCCTATGCCCGCAAGCAGGTGACTAGACTCCTCACTAAACACCTCCCCCGTCAACCTGAGAACCCAGCCTGGAACCGTTTGACACATTTCTTCGGGCCAGGTCTCGTTTTGTTACGCCGTGAGGTGCCTTCAAGCTGGGGGATCCCTTTCCTAGCGGGAGGGAAGAGGGGATGAGGAAATGCCAGAAAAGTGATCCCCAGCCCCAGTGCCCCCAGCTGCTGGGAGTCCCTTTTATCTTTTAGGACTGCCCGAGCATAATGTGCCACCTGGTTCCATTTGTCAACCGATTCGAGCATCACTGCAACTATAATATCCGGGATGGGCTCTCCCGTCTCCCTGTAGAGTTCTCTTTGCAGCCTGACCCATTTTGTACACTCAGTGCTCCTCTTCTCTGTACCCGTGCCAAACGTTTTAGATACACCTACTTGCTGAGAGCGTCGCCCCATTCCTCTGCTTCGTACAGTAGCACTGACCCTACAGCACTCATCAAGAGGCGTCTTCTTGATGGGCTGGGTTCCCCTGCGTCGGCCATAAGTAGACTCAGAGCTGATATTCCCGAAGCAGCATTCTCAGCCGTTGCCCTGATTTGCTCAAAGAAACTCATCTTTGAGGTACTTTACCGCATGCTTCGATTCGATTTGTTTGTCTCCGATACTGGTCATCCTTACTCTAGGGATTCTCTTTTTTGTCAATATAACCACTTCAGTTTTCTCCAGTGCTAAACTGAGCCCGCGAGCAGTCATCCAGTTCCTCACTCGGCGCATTAGCATACATAGCCTGTAATTTCCATCCTTCGTTGGCCCTGTGTCGTGTCGTAGAGTAGGCTTCGGTCCTTTAGGTAGTTCCTCGAAAGCCACATTAAATATTCTGGAACTTGAAAAGAGTTGTCCAGCGTATCCAGAATATCCACCCATCTAGCGGAGTTGAAGGCATTCCTGACGTCGAGTGTCACCAACAAGATGATCCGTCGCTTGGGGCGACTATATGCCTCTGCCTTTTGGACCGCGTTCACCACCTCTGCAATCGCATCAATGGTAGAACATCCTGCTCTAAAGCCGTACTGAGGAGATAGGTCCCCAGCAGCACGAATGGCGTCAGTGAGTCTTCCCTTGATGAGTTTTTCTAGCACTTTCCCAGCCGTGTCAAGCATGCGTAACGGGTGGTATGCAGATGGCGATTCGGGATTTCCCTTCCCCTTGCTGAACAGCATGAGCCTCGCCACCTTCCATCGTACCGAGAAAACCCAGCCCCGTAGGCAAGCGTTGAATGTGCTGAGCAGCGAATCAGGGCAATGGTGATAGACAAGCCGCAACACCTCAGCTGGAAAACCATCTGGCCCTGGAGCCTTTCTCGCTTTCAATGAGAGGACTGCCTCCTCCAGTTCCGACTGTGTGAAGAGTGGACACTCGACTGCTGTTTCATCATGGACAGCGTCAACACGGACGGGATGGGCGGGGAAGAGTCCCTACACTATTGCAGCCATCTTTTCCACGCATACAAGGCTTCCGTAGGGCACCTAGCTTCCGCATAACTAGCTTGTAGCCAAGGCTCCACGGATCATTGTTCACATTGTCCACTAGGTCTTGCCGGCAGCGAGCATTGATGTTGTTGATCAGTTTGCGAAGGCATTTCCTGGCCGACTTATATGCTGCCACCCAGTTGCCTTCCTCGTCACAGTTCCGCGCCCGTTGAGCCTTTGACACTCCCTTCGCTTTTCAGCGATTTCAGTTGACCGCCAGTACACTGGGGTTTTCGACGGGACATAGAAGTGCAGCAAGCAGTTGTAATATGCTTATAGTAGAGTTCACCACGTCTTGAGCTGTCAGTTCTTCCGTCCACTCCGATGCTCCCTGGGGCGGATCACCTGCTGTGAGCACCTCGATCCTTCCAATGTTCCATCCAGTTGTAGAAAGCCGAGAGCACGGACATCTGGAGACAACTTCACTTATCTCAAGCAGAATGCACTGATAATCACTGGCTGAGTAGTCCTCTAATACTTTCCAATTGTGTATCCTCCGTACTAAGGACTCCGAGGCAAATGTCACGTCCGGTATGGTTCCCTTACAGCCAATACCACAGAAAGTCGGCGTATTTCCGGAGTTTAGTATGACGAGGGCCATCCTGGCCGGCAGTTCCAGAATTCTTTTTCCCCACGGATCCGTTTGAGGATCGATTGTTTTCGCATTGAAGTCACCCCCAACGAGCACGTTGCCCTCTGCGTTCGTGACAGTGCCCTGCAGAGCATTAAGCTTGGCTTGGCTTGGAAAGATGATATCGATTCGTTTGGCATTAGGTACACACTAAAGAAGGTGGTCTATGAGCACCGAACCCAAACGAAACCATCCGCCTGGCCACAAATCTCTGCTTGAAAGTCACTGTTCCGAATCCAGATGGCGGCAGTACCAGTTTCGTCAGAATACCATAATGCAGGACTTTTATCATGGTGTTGCTCACTCAGCAGCAAGAAATTGGCTTTCATGTCCCTCGCAACTTGCTCAAGCAGATTTTGGGCGTTTAAACTGCGGTGTAGGTTTAGCTGCAGGATGCGGGCCATCCGAGTTCTGATTTTGCCTTGGCTAGGGCTTCCTGCAACACCCGGCATTTTTCTGATCCCAAGACGTCTCCAAAATCGCGTTTTGGACTAGAATCCCTGCAAAGAACACAGTGTGCTTCCTTCGTACACTCTTTTCTTTTATGTCCTATTTCACCGCATTTGTAATAAAGGGAACTCCTTTGTATACTTGTGTGGTGTGACCTTAACCAAGGCGTTTGAAACATTGAAGAGGCATTGCTCTTCGCCATACCCTACAGACAACCCACCCTATTCGTACTTTGCCCTTGTTCAGGAACTGTTCGGCGTCCATTTTGGTCAAGTAAACTATGGCCATGCATTGTTCCCCGTTGTTTTCTGCTGTCAGTCTTGCTTTGATCCTTCCCACGCTAGGGAACTCCCTTTTGAAGGCCTCTTCTACCTCAGCCAGGTCCATGATGCAGTCACTGTCTCTTTCTTCGATCGTTGCCATCGGTTCGAGCGATTCTATAGTTGCACTTTTGCCAAGAACTTTCTTTACTGCATCACAGAATGCTTCCTTGTTGCCGGCCTTTGCTCTGAATTCGACCAGTATGTGGCCCGACCGCGTTGATCATACTACTTCAATGGTAGTATTGGTGTCTTCGGGCCTTACGTTTCCCCTGACATCTCACACTACCTCCGCGTAGGATCAGCCATCTTGGGGCTTTACGAGCAGTGCCTGCTGCCCGGGTCTTCGTCGGGGCTATTGCCTCACCTGTTTTGCATCAGGTTCTTTTTCTGATTGGGCGTCCGTACGAACTTTACTTTCTGGCACTTTTTGAAGGAGTTTCTTTGCGGCTTTCTTCGCTCCTTTTGTAGGCACTGTCTGGAACCCGTGATCTGGTGCTCCACGCCCATAAAGTGCCTCTTTCTTCCTTCTTTTACCCCGATCTCCTTCGATTGGGCTAGACGCCATTCTTTTATTGACTTTTAATGGTGGAGCTTTCTGCATGTCGCCTTTAGATTTCGCCCCAAGTGCCTCTTAAGCCTTCTGTTCATCTTCGGCCCTTAACCAGCTCCTGCAATAGCGCCCTTATGTGATCTAGGAGCTCCTCTAGTTCAAGAAGCGCCACATTTAATGCTTTGCTGATTTTTGGGGAGTCGCATGTAGATTGTTTTCTTTTCAGAACATCTCCCACCTTTTGGTATAGCCTTTCTTCTTCGTATCGCTGGGTGGCAATTGTACCTTGCAATCATCCTTTGGAGAGGTTATTGTGTTCCGTTTCCAAATGCAGTACTTTCGCCACATTTTCGATGTTGGCGGTGCAATCGCACAACGTCGATTTATTTGTCTGATCACTCGTTGCTTTTCCAAACCGAATTGGCAATTTGGTATCAAATCATATTTCTCAATGTGGGCGTTTAATGCATTGTTTAGTATTACTTCAAACACCTTGCTGATGTTAGGCAGCAAGCTAATTGGGCGATAGCTTATAGGGCTCGAAGATTCTTTTCCTTTGTTCAAGATTGGAAAACTTTAACCTTTTTCACTCATTTGGGAAATATGAGCCAATAAGATTCAAGCTGTAGTCTGTGTCGTCTAGTGGTTTGAGCATGAACGCATAAGCCGAAGGTCCTATGTTCAAATCCGGTTGGGAGCAACGTGATTTAGTTCAGGGGATTTTTCAGACAGACTACGTGTGTTCACTCAGTGGTGATATGTACTGATTTAATCAGATCATATCATAGCTGAGCAGGCACACGGGAGTATGGTAGTGACCAAACTAACTTCCGAAAAAATCAATACGTGCATGAAAATGAGATACTCTAACTATCTTTAAGCGAAGGCCCAAGAGAGGCTGTACTGCTGCAAAGAAGAAGAAGAATCAAGCTCGATATGAAGTCAGATGTTAATGTTTCATTGGAATGAAGAATTGATTGGCCGTTCAGGCTCGATCCGAAGTTGGAAACTTTTGCTTCAACGACCTCTGAAAGTATTTCATTCCCTCTGTCAGGGTTTGGTAGTTGAACCAATTCAAAATGTGTTCAAATCAGGGCAAGTTTCTGCAATCCATTACATATAATCCTGTTTCCATTTCTACCCGGAGTCGTACTATGAATTTCGATACCAGCCCTATCGAGATGATTTATCTCATCACTAGTGAATTCAATATTCCATACCTTCACTTGAGCCTTCTTACGGAATAAGTTATTCACTTTCATGAAAACGCCATCTGGTTCCTGTGGGCTAATACCCCTCAGTATTCCACTAATTGATTGCTGACCTCACTCCTGAATTATGATATTATTAAGTTCCGGACATTCTTCAGGTGTAATTTCAACAAAGCCAACAAGGGATGGTTGTAGTCCAAAAATCGACTATGAATATTGTTGATGCGTGTAAAAAGAAGGCTTTTCAATCTTTTCAACCTTGCAATGGATGGTGTTTCATATTTTTTCAAATTGTATTGATGTTTAATCTTGGGAACTAGTTTCTCAATCGTTTCAAACGTCAGCTTTTCTAATTTTGACAAAAAGAGACATTGCTTCTGATACTCTCGAATAAACTTCTTTTGAAACTTTCCCCAGTTTGTTTGTTTTCAAATTTAATCGATGATTTTCATGTTGAACTAGAATGAGGAAGAGATCATACCTTTGATGATTGATTTCCATTACGATTGCGTTATGGTCGCTATCGTAAGGAAGCACCTGCAGTTTCCATTGAGGACTATTAAAGCTGAATTCAAGTCTTGCATCTGCAATGCAGAGGTTCAATTATGAATTTGTCCTGGGATATGTTGGGAACACCGAACCATTGACCAGTTGCATAGGCAGAGATAACGAAGAGGTTATCCCCACCTGGTAGTGAAATTTTGATGACGGACACTTCAAGAAATTCAAAGTTTTTGATTTAGACTTTTTCAATGTTTTGGAAACAATAGGGTCTTCGAACCAATACACCGGTACCATCTCCCCCATCACCGTTTACCCTACCGTTTCTGATGAATTCAAAATCCTTGAATGTCATGGAGTGCAATGAATTGAGGTGGGTTTCAGTGAGAAGCATGATGTCAGGCTGTTGCTTAACAATAAATTCAAGGCGATAATCACGTCGATGTATAGCAACGAAAGATTTGACGTTGATAGATATGAGGCGAAGCCTATCCATGGGAATATGGCTGGAGGAAAAATTATTATGAGGCATTTGAAATACCTAAACGCTGAAAAACAAGCTTAATTTTTGAATCTTGTTTGTCGATTCTCTCCGATAAAGAATTAAGTTGCTGGTAGATTTTGAGAAGCAGCTTATTATTGCCATTTACATTATTTCCCGCATCTTCTGCTGGTTCTCTAGCGGCGAGTGCAAATGATACTCTCGTCTTGAAGAAGTTGGGAGGTATGATATTACGGTGTACTTGTGGTTGCTTTGGAGCAAATTTAACTTTCGCATCTTGATATCGGGAGCATCCGCGATATGATGCTGGGTGACAAAAAACACCGCAGTTAACGCAGAATAATTTTTCTTTAGGCTCCGTCTGAGCCAATTTCCACTCACTGGGAGCATGAACGTCCTTGCATTTGACGCACCGATAGTGCATGGTACGATTGGCAGAGAAATGTCCAAATCTTTGGCATCGTTAACATGGGTTGACTTCTCTCTTCTGGAGGCGTTTCCACCTCACCGCTCTAAAATTCAAGTACCTTACTTGTTGAAGGTTACTTGGACTGCTCTTATTTGTAATTTGTCCCAGGTAAAGTGGTAAATTCTTCCTTTTTACGGTCAACTTCTTTTTCGCAAAGGCTTTGACTGAAACAAATTCAATATCTGGTGCAGCTCCCTTGAGCACCTGAAGAAGATCGACCGAAGCCTCTCCGCAGTCCAAGCGCTTCTACAAAAAGGTCTGGTTGTTTTCACTTTTTGGGTTAAAGGTGAAGTGTGGAACCTTTCCAGAATTTAGCGCATCTTTGGTTGACTTGAAATCAACCAGTGATTTCGTCTTTGTCGTTAATTTTTTCGGCATTAACTCTTTTGATCTCGAGATTGGCTAGTTTATTTTCGGCTGCCAATAGCCGAACCATATCTTTTCCGCTTTGTGATAACACGTTGATTGGTGGAACTTTTTCCGTCTTGTTGGAAGCTTTTTCAGAGGAACCAGCAGAACTGTTGGCTGGTTTTTTCTCCTTATTTTTATTTTTGAAATACTGAATAAAATTTTAGTCATTATCTTGATTACAATTACCATCGATGTTTTCTTCAATTTAGTTGGTTAATCCCTCCAGCGCTGCAAAATAGTTTTGACTCTCGTTGGTGCCACCACCACTTAGAACTTCTTCTGGATTTGCTTGTGTTGTACTTTTCTTCGCCTTTGGTACCTGTTGCCATTGGATTTTGTGGCTGCGTCTTTTAAGGCATCATCCTTATTTTGAATGAATCCTTGAGGGGCTGTATCTCTATCCTAAGTTCATCATTTTCTTTATGCTATTTGGCCATTTGTTGATTGTCCGCTATTATTTGCAGCTTGCATCCTCGGTCTGCAGAGTTTTCTTCATTATGTTTTCTCTTGGTGATTATTGCCAGTTTCGTATTTGTCATTTTCCCAGATTGCCCCAACGGTGGGAAGCGGTCGGGCTCCTCCATACCAGCGGCCCTGAAGTTTCCTTTGGTTCTTTGCTTTTGTTTACCAATCGAAGTAAAATAATATTCGATCGAAATTTTCTGAGTCGATAACTTCGACAATATAAGTTTTTTCCAATAAAATTAAGTTTGGCTGACGTTTTCTTTTAAATTAATTTAATTTTTGAAAACTTATGACAGGAGCGATTTGAAAGACGTGTATACGCAAAGAATGCTACGATCCATCTATCCAGCCATGACGTCTACCTGCAGAGCCATCATAAGAAATTTTATATTTCGATTAGACGAGCGCGGTGAACATGATGGTTCATATTTGGACTACATTATTTTTAAGACATAAACTCCCTGAAAGTGTAATTTAATAATTATCAAACTTTTTTTCAAAGGACGGTTTACTATTTTCAATCAATTTACTGAATATAAACTTTATTTTGAGACACCTTTTATAAAATCAACATAGCCACCACCACTCTAAAATCAATTGGAAACTTCTGGAACTACACTTAATGGGAAAATTGTGCGGAGAATAATTCTGATACTTATCCTTCATTTCCTCAAAAGCTAAGGAAATTTAGCATAAATGCCCAGAGTAAACACAATTCCTTACACCGAAAGCCTTCAAAACCACACGTTCTAAAATCGTAGTTAATAAACAGTGAACTTAGTTAATGGTGAATCGCTAATAGCCATGTACACTAGGTATAACTCAAGAATAAGAGAATTGTTTTGATATTGGGAAAAATATATATTTTTTGAAAAAATGGTTTGGAAAAAACGTCACTTTAAATGTTTTGGAAAAAGCGTGCACAGGGATAACTGTCTATTGGGAAAAAAGTCTTTGGAACTCGTGGATGGAAAAGTCTCCCCATACCACTAATCATACTTTGTGCATGTATGAGGTACATATACACTAATCATTTGGAAATTTAAATTTAGTTTTAAATGACACCACTTAATAGATAAGTTTATTAGGAAGTTTTGATAATAGAAATCAGAAGCTTTGTTATCTACACAGGCAAAGGTAAGCTTTGGCTTATTGCTAGAAGCTTTTCCGAAATACGAACTTCGTAAAATAAAGCAATTATTCCAGAAATTCGAATGAGTTTATGGAGAGCTAATCGATAAATACTAAAACACTGAGTTTTAGGTATATAACAACCTTTTCTCAACAAGAACGATCAAAGTCAAATAAAAACAATGAAACCATGGAATCTTCTTTATTGACCACTCAACACTTAAATACACTTCTTTTCATTATCATCGAAGCATTTACCGTCAGGGCATTGGGACATCAATCCTTGGCCATTCCTGCAGTACCAGAACCACGTGCACTGTCCAGGGATCCCCACATAAGTTCCAGTTGGGAGATTGTAGCATGGGTCTTCGGTATTTGGGGGGCCAACCGTAGGCGCAGTTGGAATTCCTCCAGTTGTTGTGGTTGTTATAACTGGTGCCGTATTGATAGGAGTGGATGTTGTTCCAGGTGATGTTACAATGGGTTCGCTACAATTTTCTGTGCAAATCTGGTCGATGGGATCAAAGATGCTGTAAGGATCGCATTTCAACTGCATCAGGTAGCCATCGACACATAGGAAGAAGTAATCACAGTTGGCTCTGTTAGGTGTGAAGACGCCTGAGGGTATAGTTCCACAACTCTTGAACTGGGCACTGCAAATGCTTGCAAAGGCAATAAGCAGGATTACTATTTCGACGCCTGTAAAAAACAATTTGGCCGAATAAATTTTTAATGCAAATGCGTAAAGTAATCTCAAACCTTTCATTTTATAAGCCCGTTTCTAATTTTCTTTGGGTGCACTTCCTATGCTCTGCTTAATCCTGTCATACAAACTTGAAACTGAGAACTTTTACCAATTGAAACGATAAAATAATGAAATTGAATAATCCTATAAATAGCAATGATAAAGATTATAATTCTTGTTTTAATGGCACTCCTTATATTGTACACTGCGATAAGTTATTAAAATCTATATATTGTTTGGATTTATTTCGTCAATTTATTTTTTAATCTGAAGATTGAATAGAGATTTTCAGATTATCTTGTACAACCCAAATAATCATTGCACGCTTGATACACTTTATCGTTTTTATTTCTCAGAATTTCTCCACAATCGTACAGTCCAGTAGCTGCTTTATCTCAGCGGAAGTAGCTAGTGTTAGTAAATATATTGATTTGTACTTTGATGATGTAATGAAATATTTTGTGGATACGAAAAGAAAACACTTTTTTTCTGGTACAAATGAAATCTGATATTTTTTGTGCTGCATATGCAAATTAACTGAGTTAATCAAGATAAAAGTAAAGTTCATAGGTCATTGCAAAGTACATATTCCAAATTAGCCTAGACAATATATGTTATTCATCTAATGTCAAGTATGCCACAATATTTTGTCGTTTTTCGTGAATTAAGCAACCCTTAAATGCTCTAAATTTTCTATATGATCCTTACATGTTTAAGCGACATAATTGTTTTAATTATTGTCACGAGTTATATTTTGACACTTTTCTTTTAGTAAAACTTCTTTTACTATTCAAATTTTATCCATTTTTAATTATTTTGTATTTCATTGCTCATTTTTCAGCGGAAATTTCATTTCACACCACAACTCCAGTTCCCTAGTTAAATTTAATCACTAAGTTACTTTCCCACTTGAAATATGTTTCCCTCTTATTTGATAATTTTATTGACTGACAATAATAAAATTAACATTGTTGTTTGTTCTCAGGGTCTATGATTTCCTGGCGTTTTCTGCTCGGGAATATGAAAGTAATTCCTAGGATATCCGGGAGTATACGAGATTTTAAAATAATTGGCATTGGTAGTTTTTCTACTTGACTGTCATTACCAGGAACCACGAATATCCTCTTCTTCTTTGTAGCACTACAGCCCCTCTCGAGCCTTTGTTACCTGCAAATAACACCTCCAACTGTCTCGATCCAACAGCCGCGTCCTCCAATTTCGAAATGCAAGCAGCGATGAACTGTTTTCGTCGACCAAGTCATACTAAACAATAACATTAAAAAAACTTAACGGCCCAAATGGCTCTCTAAATTTATACGTTATCAGTTAAACACATTTTATCAAAAAAACTATAGCCAATACAAATCAATTAAGATTATTACATATTTAATGATTTGATTGGAGAAAGGAGAAAAACCAACCAGTACTATTCAAAAATTATTTATAATTTCGACACAACAGTGAACTTTTATCTTACACCTAATACGTTACAACCTAATTCTAATGAAATTCAATGAAAAACTTTATCTTATACTAAAAAATTCCATCACAATGTTCCTAGTCTAAGCGTTAAACCTTCTTCTTCTTATTAGCACTACAGCCTTTCGGGCCTTCGCTTCCTGCAAACAGCGCCTCCAACTGTCTCGGTCCGTTGACCGCGTCATCAAATTCCGAAATCCGAGCATACGATTCATGTGGCCAGTCTTAAAATCCTTGAGACCTCTGGCTCGTCAAAAATTTCATACAGCTCATGGTTGTATCGAATTCGCAATTGGTCCCCGTCTAGCTTCGCTCCAATTATTCGCCTCAGGACCCGTCACTCAAAGGCGTTCAATATATTTGCGGATGCTTGGATTAGGGTCCATGTTTCACACCCATAGCATAACACCTGAAAGGCACTGCGGCAGATCTTATTAACAAAGTGGACAATGGAGTCCATTGGTACTGTGCATCATGTAGGCGTTACTCAGTATCTGCGTATGTCTCTCGACTCCAAACTGCAAGGAAGATGATCACTTCCTTAACCGACGAGCTAAAATCCCTGCTAGGAAAGTGCTCTTCTGCATGTTCTGAAGTCGACTCCTTGTTACAATTTGCGGATTCCTCATCTTCCAATCCATCATCTAGTACGATCGAAAAGGCTGTGCGCTCAGTGTCGGATCTAGCTTCAATACCGACAAGAAGTAAACCGCAGGTAAAATTACCCAATGTCTCCTCTCAAGGTGAACTATCCACCTTGTGCTTAAGTGACAGCCTGAACGTCAATTCTCAACATGATATGCAGCATCAACCAGCGTTAGTATTGCAGCCAGACTACCACAATTCTGCAGAATTGATTGAACCTAGTCTCTCAATTGTTACTAGAAGTAAGTCGTTGTTGAAGCCGCTATCTATTAACCAACAACCAACGGTTTCGGAAGCTGACAATTTAAATGTACCTGATACATCACTAGCTGCTCAACAAGATATGCAGATACAGCCAGCGTTTGTACTACAGCCGGATTGCTGCAACTATGTGGAAAGAGCGGAATCTGGTCAATCTGGTCAATCAATCGTCACTAAGAACAACTCGCTGTTGAGGCCGCTTTCTACTAACCAACAATCTGATTTACTTATGATCAGCCCACCTGGTTCTTCATCCAACAGTCGGGGAGCGATTCCAAAGAAAATACCACCTCCAATTCAACATCAGAAATCGAGTGACCTCGTTCCCTCAACAGATCTCGATTCTCCTGTCATTCGTGCTTCTATACCTTTGAAGAATATCTTTATATCTAGAGTGGCGTACGAAACTTCAGTTGAGGACCTAAAGCGTTATGTCAACAAAAAGTTTGGATCATCCGTTAAAGTCTTTACTTGTCATAAATTGACTAAGGAACATTTAACGGACAAAGTAGTTGCCTCATTCAAATTGGTGATTTCTGCGAATAGTGATATTGTCCTGAATCCAAATCACTGGCCTGCTGGTGTTCTTGTTAAGCCGTTTGAATCTAGACGAAGAAATTTTCGTCGGGCGATAAACGAAATCCCAAAGCTCTAGTCACAAGTAATCTTGATGAACATTCTGATAATCATAATGTTTTTTCTACTGTATCCTCTTTAAACGTCAATGAATCTCTTTCAAACCTTAATACTCTTCAATGTAACTTCTCTTCTCCTAATAAAATGTGTTTATCTATTTTTTACCAAAATGTACGAGGATTAAGGACCAAGCTTGAGGAACTCTTTATCTCTTATCAAGTTAGTAATGATTCTATTATCTGCCTTTCCGAGACCTGGCTGAATGGAAACATTTTGAGTACTGAAATGTTTCCTGATCATATTGTATATAGATGTGACCGTGACCTGATTGCCACTAATAAGGCTGATGGTGGTGGAGTTTTAGTTGCAGTTAGCAAAGCTCTACCTAGTTCTCCTTGTTCTGATTTCTGTTTTTCTCCTACTTTAGAATGTGTTATTATCAAAATTTCTCTCCCTCATAATACAGAGTTCTTGATTTTGTCTATTTATATTCCTTGTAATTCACCTTTAACTGTTTATGAGACGTTTTTTGATGATCTATCCTCTTATCTAGTTTTGCGACATCCTCACGCCAAAATAATAGTTTGCGGGGATTTTAACTTACCATACATAGTGTGGAAAAATTATACTACTCCTTCAATCTCGTCAGTTGACCCTTTTTCTATAACCCTGTCATCTTTCCTATCTCATTGCTCCTTCTCTCAATTTAACCATATCCGCAATCCTAATGGTCGTCTCCTTGACCTTGTTCTATCAAATGTTCCAGTTAGCCATTTATCTGTATCTCAAGCCTTACATCCGTATGTTCCTCCTGATCGGCACCATCCTCCTTTATCTATAGATCTTATAGTCGATGAAATTAAATTTAACAAACCTCATCCCGCTCCAAAACTTAACTTTTTTAAAGCTAACTATGAAGCAATTAATACAGAATTACTTTCAGTCAACTGGCTAGATTTCTTTAGAGGCCTAAATTGTGAGGCTGCTTTGGATAAATTTTACAAATATATTTATAATCTTATTCGCTGTTATACGCCTCTTCAGACATCCCGTAAAGCAAATCATAAACCTTGGCTAACAAAGCGAGTGCTTAGTGCCCTACGAGCAAAAGATAAGGCACATCGTGTCTTTAAAACACTCGGCACTATTGAAGCAAGATGTAATTTTAGCAGGCTGCGTGCTATTGCCAAAAAAGAGATCAGATATGCTTTGAAGGCTTATTTCAGCAGTCTGGATAGCTCCCTTGTGGCTAATAATACAAAGCCTTTTTGGTCTTATATAAAATCGCTGAAATCCTCTTCTTCCATTCCTAGTAAGGTCCATTTGAATGGTGCAGAGGTTTCTTCTCCTCAAGAAGTGACTGACTCATTTGCCCAATTTTTCTCTTCAACTTTCTCTTCTCCCGCTGCAACTGTGCATCCTGTTGTCTTACCTAATCATCTTCCCTTCCCAATTTCCTTTATTTGTACTGATGCATCTGAAGTCGAAGCTCTGATCAATGCTCTTGATCCTAATATTAGCCCTGGGCCGGATGGTTTGCCAAACATATTTGTAAAGTCGTTAGCCTCATCGCTTAGTTTTCCTTTATCTCTCCTCTTCAATCTAAGTTTGAGTACTGGTACATTCCCGAACCCTTGGAAAACAGCTAATATTGTGCCTATTTTTAAAAGTGGTGATCCTACGTCAGTTTCCAATTATCGCCCTATTTCTTTACTGTCCTGCTTTCCAAAGTTACTTGAACGGTTGGTTCATAATCGACTCTCAAACTCACTAGCTCCTATTATTGCTCCAGAGCAGCATGGCTTTCTCAAAGGATACTCCACTACCTCTAATTTAATGGAGTTCACAAACAGTATTGCAAGAGCTTTGGATAACCAACTGCAAGTTGATGTGATCTACACAGATTTCTCCAAGGCCTTTGACACTGTGAATCATTTACTTCTTTGTCGTAAGCTTGAAGCTCTTGGCATCTCGGGTGCTCTTCTATCTTGGATGTCATCTTATCTATCGTGTCGTCCCTGTCGAGTAAGTCTCTGGTATTACGTCTAGTCCTTTTTGTCCTTCATCTGGCGTTCCACAAGGTTCAATTCTTGGGCCTCTTCTCTTTCTGTTGTTCATAAATGATCTTCCCTTTGTAATTATATCCTCGTGCCTTTTGTATGCAGATGACTTCAAAGTATTTCGAGCAGTCAAATCCCATTTAGACTGTCAGCTCCTCCAAAATGATTTGAATGCTCTAAATGAATGGTGTGCTTCAAATTATTTATATCTTAACACTACTAAATGTCATAAAATGACTTTTTCTCTTAAGGACTCTCCTATTAATTTTAATTATATATTAAATGATGCTTTGCTCTCTGAAGTGTTCAGTCATAAAGACCTTGGAGTAACTTTTGATCCAAAACTCAAATTTGATGCACATATTTTAAATGTGATTACTAAAGCGTCTAGAGTTTCCGGGTTTATCCTTAGACATTTACATAAATTCAATAGCATCTCTTCTTCTGTCCGCCTATTTGCTTGTCTTGTTTGTCCTTTGCTTGAATACTGTTCTGTTATCTGGTCCCCCCGATATTCCTATCTCGTGACTTCTTTAGAAACTGTCCAAAGAAAGTTCACGCGTTTTCTTTTCCTTAAGTTTAATTTGCCGTATTAGCCTTATGAAAGTCGTTTATCTTTCCTCTCTCTTCCATCCCTAATATCCCGACGAACTTATTTAGACCAATGTTTTTTGCACAAACTCTGCTACCATCAAGTCCCGTTAAATATTTTCTCTGAGCTGCGTTTCCGACAAACATCTCGTTCATCTCGGATGAATTCTTATTTCGTTATACCATATGCTAGAACTGATTTATATTTCTATTCACCAATCTTAAGAATCGTACGAAATCATAATAATCTCGAGCTTGGTCCTTTCCCCTCTTCTTACATAGCATTTAAGAAAAAACTAAGAGAGTTACTACTAGTTTAACTTTTAATTATCGACGTTTTAGTATTCTTTTTCATTTAAATTTTGCTGATTGTTCTTTGCGTTCCATTTTGTGATTGGATTGTTTAGTCTGTAAGATGGAATAAATAAATAAATAAATAAATAAACACAGGTCTTATTACATATTTGTATACTTGGAGCACTGTTTTCCTGTGTATGCAGCTGGTCTTCAAGATCGTCAAAACTGAATAAAATATTTTATTTGCGAGCTGTATTCTTCGGCGTATTTTGTCTCTTTCATTACCCGTTTTCATTATTTTGGCGCCTAACTACACAAATTCGCTAACATGTTCGATACTGTGTTCGCCAAGTGTGATATTTTGTGTATTTGGAATATTTTTCCTCGACTGCGTCATGAGCTTTGTTTTATTTTCGTTGATTTGTAGTCCCACTAGTTTCGCTTCGCTGTCAAGTTTCAGGAAGAGTTCTTTGGCAGTTGTTAATGACCGTGACAGAATGTTGATGTTGTCCGCATATGCCACTACCTGGCTCGACTTGCATAGTAATGTGCCTCGCGTATCGACAGGTAATTTCCATATGACGTACCCTAGAGCCAAATTGAATAGCAATGGGGCCAGCCCATCTCCCTGCTTCAGTCCGATATTTGTGTCAAAGACATCGATGAGTTGGTTATTGATGCGGACTTGGGAGGTTGTCGACGTCATTGTCATTTTGGTCAGACGGACTAATTTGCTGGGATGCCAAAACCGAGCATTATTTGATACAGTACTTTATGATCAATACTGTCGTACGCTTGCTTGAAGTCACCGAAAATTTGGTGTACGTCTATGTTGAACTCCTAGCATTTTTCAAGTACCTGCTTGACTGTGAACAATTGGTCTGTTGTTAATCTACCTGCCCTAAGACCACCTTGATACTCCCTAATAATACTGTTTGCGTATGATCCAATTTTATTTTCCTAGATTTTAGAAAATATTTTATACGCCGTACAAAGTAATGATACGCCTGTATAATTTTCGCACTGTAGCTTGTCACCTTTTTTGTGGGTAGGGAATTTAATTGATTGGCTCCACTCTTTCGGCATATGTTCTTGTTGCCAAATGATCCAGTACATTTGTGGATAGCTTGATGAACATGACTGCCACTATATTTGATGAGCTCCACAGGAATCTCATCGATTCCCGGCGCTTTATTATTCTTTTGAGCTTTGATGATGGAACAAACTTCATCCAGAGTTGGTGGGGCCAATGGAACTCTCCGCATACATCTGTTGGCTCCGATGATCTGGAGCTGTGCGGAGGATTAAGGAGGTTCTTGAAATATGATGCTCATCTTTCCTTAATCTTGATTTCATCAGCGATTATATTGCCGTTGTCCTCATGACAGAGCGTGGTTTTTGGCTGATAACCACGTTTTAGGCTTTTCACTACTTTCTATGCTTGTCTTGTGTTATTGCTCGCTAAACTTACATCTATACTTCTCAATTGGTCGTCATAGTATTTTCTTTTCTTAATCCTAATTATCTTATTCGCTCCTCTTCTGAGATTTTCATTTTTGTATCGTTTATGGGCAATGAGTCGGCCAGTCTTTCCAGGTGATTGTAAAACAGTTCCTTCGTTTCTTCGTCTTTTTCTTCGGTCGGGGCGTGAACATTAATCAGCCAGATTTTGAAGAATTTCGCTTACATACGGATCGCACACAACCGTTCATTGACTGCCTCAAAATCAATAACGTGCAATTTGAACTCCCTATCCACAATAAAGGCCACTCCAAATTCTCGTTTCCCAGTAGGCTTCCCACTTTTAAAGGTTGTGTGCGATCTTATGTCTTGAATGTCGTTTCCAGTCCAATTCGTTTCCTGGACTGCCAGTATTTTTAATTGATATTGACTAGGCTGTTTAACAGCGCCAGGGTAATTTAGTGATCTAAAATTCCAGGATCCAATGCCATAGTTCTTTTTTCGTTGCCGTGAGTCCAATCCATTCCAAGGCCTTTCTGCAGGTTTCGAAACAATGAAAGGTTTTCCAGGTACGGGGGGTTAGCCCGTCGACCAAACTCCACTCCGGTGGCATGGCTATTTCGTCGATTCCGTTATCAGGCACCTTCACCCTCTTACGTCCTCACCCTCCTTCACCCTCTTAAGTCCTCACGGCTACGTTGAAACTTATCTATAAGCATAATAAAATAAACATAACATATACGTAACGTACCCGTTATTCTTAACATAAATAAACAACACTAAATGTAGCCATCATGAGCTAAACTTAAAACTAAGTAACGAAAAAAAAAACAAAAGCTGAAAATAAACACGAACATTTTAGACATTGTCATCCAGCCACCAATGCCTGGATTGCTTCGTATCACCTCGACCAGATTTAACGAATCTAGCGCATGAGTATCTCTATTGAAATTGTTAGTCTCGTGAATTCAAATTCGGAGGATATTTTATCTTCTTATCGATGGCCGTTTGTATATGTGTATATGATTGGGACGCCGTCAGAATCGAAAACAAATCGATTCATGTCCAAATACACAAATGCTTCTGGAGGAACGAAGCCAGTAGCGAGGCAAGTCGTAATATACCCATCTGTATGGTGGAACGGCTGTAAAACACAAGGGTTTTCACTCACAATCACCGATCTTCCGATATGATCCCGAAGAAGTTTCAACATGAAGATATTGACTCTCGTCACTTGAGCAGTTTGGCCTCAAGAACGCGTTCAACTGACATATTCTTTGTGCCCTTTGCTCGTACCGATATTTATTTTTATTCATTTTTAGTACGCGTATCACCTCGTTACAATGAGTTTCAGCTGGGTCCTCTGCCACATTCCTTGAACGCTTTTGAAAACATATTGCATAATATTCTGCTTAGCTTTCAATAGTTTATTAGTATTTTATATTCTTGTTCTTTTTTTCTTAATATAACTTTCTTTATTGTTTATTATTTTGTCATTGAGTTCACGGATCTGTTAAAAAGTGTAAATAAACAAATAAATAAATAAAAAATTCTTCTATTCAATACGCAATGCTTCCAATCCATCTCAGGCTTTCTGTATAAACCAGTGCATGCACGAAGACATTTCCTTTGAAAACTCTTAATTTTTCCATGGTACTAGCACTCTGATTGTACCAGATCTGACCTCCATATGTCAAAAATGGTCTAACCAGGGTCTTGTAACACATTATTTTGACCTTTTGATTAATGTATCTGGAATGAAAGAGCCTTCTTGGGGCCATGACTATTTCTTGTGCCTAACTGAGCATGATTTTGACATGTTCAGTATAGTACAGATACTGATCGAAATGAACATATTGTCGCGTGTTATGGTTCGCGGCCAATAATTTTAATGTTCCGGGGAAGTGAAAACGCAATGTCTTTTAAATTAAATTAAAAGAGTTTATTTATTTTACTAAAAATGCACAATTACTCATTTAACTATTTCACAATTTTAATTAGAACCTAACTTTCACTTGTCAATTAAATTTCTCTAACAACTGTCTTTACTTAAAAATCGACGAAAATCACTCCACTATTACTCGATCAATATCGCTTTTCAATTCGCTATTGCAGTTTTTACTGTAACGCAGTTCTAATGAATGATCTCCCCATTCATTCAGCTCGCCTTTATATAGGGTCTCTACCCATTCAACCCATTTCTCGTACATTGGCGAATGTTCTGCCGAGAGGTACCTGGTATATTCGAGCAGTTTAATGAATGGGGTGACGTCACTTTCAGATGTTGATCATGCTTGGTGGGTTCTCGTCGTTTCGAGTAAATTCACTTTGTTGATCATGAGGTTCTTAACGGTTGTGAAAACAATTGCAACAGTAGCTCTCAGAATTATTCGTGCATGTAACAAAATATACACAAATTCACCCACATTATCGATGCTGTTTACGCCAAGTGTAATAAATATTTTGAGTATTTGAGGGATTTTTCCTGGACTGCGTTATGAGCTTTTATAGTATTGTCATTGATTTTTAGCCCTTCACTGTTGAGTTTCAGGAAGAGTTCCTAAGCAGTTGTTAATTACCTTCACAAATGTAGATGTCGTTCGCATAGGCTACTATTTAGCTCGTTTATAAAGTAATGTACTTCGTGTATCAGCCGATAGCTTTCCTATGATATATTCCAGAGCCAAATTGAATAGCAGTGGGGCCAGCTCTTTTCACTGCTTTAGCCCGATATTTGTGTCAAAGGCGTCGAAGAGTTGGTTATTGATGCAGACTGGAGAGGTTGTCAACGGCATTGTCATTTAGGTAAGACGAACTAATTTGGCTGAGATATCAAAGCAAAGCATTATTTGGTACAGTACATTACGAACAATTCTGTCATTTGGTTGTTTAAAGTCAATGAAAATTCACCTCTCATCATTTCACAAGTACCTGCTTGACTGTAAACAACTGGTCAATCGTCAATCTGCTCGCTCTAGAACCACCTTGACCTCCCTAATAATGCTGTTGATGTATTATCCGATTTTATTTGTACAAAATATTTGTGCATCGTACAAAGCAGTGATATGTCTCTATAGTTTTCGCACAGCAGCTTGTCACCTTTTCTCTGGATAGGGAATATAATTGATTCGCTGCATTCTTTCGGCATATGCTCCAGTAGCGAAATGCCCTGGATGACTTTGTAAATTGCTTTCTGAACACTGCAGTCACCTTTTTTGATAAGCCCCACTGGAATCTCATCGATGCCTGCCTTATTATTCTTTTGAGTTTTGATGATACCACAAACTTCATTAATAGTTCGTGGAGTCAATGAAAGCCCTCCATAAACATATATAGGCTCCGATGATCAGGGGCTGTGCGAAGGATAAGAGAGGTTCTTGAATATGATGCCCATGTTGCCTTAATCTTGGTTTCATCAGCGATGACGGCGTCATCACAACAGAGCGTGATTTATGGCTGATGACCAAGTTGCAGGCTTTTTAATACTTTGTATGCTTGTCTTGTGTTGTTACTCACTAAACTTACACATATACTTCTTGATTGGTCGTCATAGTATTTTCTTTTCTTAATTCGTACTATCCTTCTCGCCAATTTTCTGAGATTTTCATAGTCTTCTTTTTTCGTCCTTGTTTTCCAACCTACTTTTTTCTTGTACGACTGATTCTTTTTGTCTAATGCATTCTAGCACTCATCATCGAACTAATCATTTCTTTTGCGCCGGGCTTAATGCTCAGCTAGTTGTCGAGGGGTTCCATCAAAATTTTAGCCACAGACGCAGTTTGGAACCTATCGATGTCAAATGTTTGTGAAGGGCTAGTCTTCGCCGAATATGCCTTTGACATACGACAACGATACGTTAATTTGATCAAGAAATGATCTGAGTTACAATTGGGTCCTCGGTATGTACGGACGCCAAGTATGCTCAAAGCCAAATTTTAGAGGATCAGAACACAAGTGATCTGGTTTTGTGTGTCACCATCCGGTGATACTCAGGTCATTTTATGAATGCGTCAATGTGGGAAGCAAATCAAACGTATGACTAGATTTCCGCTTCTAGCAAAGTCGATCAGGCACTGGCAGTTGTCGTTTGTTTCATCGTTACGTCCCCACAAAGAAGGTGTTAGTAGGATTAAGTAGCAGAGCTGAAGCTGTATTTATAGTTATTAGCATTTCTTGGCATATAATATCCCATTATTGGGGAATCGCTAAACCCAACGTGTGACCCCGAGAACATTTCTTCTGCTTCCTCTTCGTAGAATGACAGCTCCTTTTGGCTCTTTGCTTTCTGCAAGAAGCACCTCAAACTTTATCGGTCCTTTGATCGCTTCCTCCACTGACTGAGTTTGACCAAAGTTTTCTCGGTTTCCCCACTAGTCTTCGACCTTCAGTTTTCCCAATGAATACCTTCTTGGGTATCCGTTGTTCATCTATACGATTCATAAGGCCAGCCTCTTGCAGCTCCCGTAGTCTTACACTCGTTGAGACCTCCACCTCGTTGAAAATTTCATACAGATCATGGTTTTATCGAATTCGCCATTGGTCCTCGTCTAGCTTTGCTCCGACTATTCGCCTTAGCACTCGTTTTTCAAAGGTGTTTAATATATTTGCGAATGCTTGGGTTAGGGTTCATGTTTTGCACCCATAACACCGGTTTTATCACAGATTTGTATACGTGGAGCATTATTTTCCTGTGTTTGTTATGCAGCTGGTCTTCAAGATCGTCAAAACTGAATAAAATATTGTATTGGCGAGCTGTATTCTTCGGCGTATTTCCCCCCTTTCATTGGTGGTTCTCGTAAATTTCGTGCCAAAATGCCAGTCATATTTTTAATGCTGTATTCGCTAAATGTAATATTTTTTATACCAGAGGTATTTGGCTTCGGCCGCATCAATGAGAATAAAACTAGGTTTTATTCTCATTGATTTATAGCCCTACTAGTTTTATTTCGCTGCTGGGTTTAATGGAAGAGTTCTTTGGCGGTTGTTAATGACCGTCACAAAAGGTTGATGGCGTTCGCATAGGCTACCACTTAGCTTGACTTGTATATTAGTGTACCCCTGAATCGATAGGTAGCTTTCTGATGACCGCACTCCCACCCATCTTCCTACTACAGTCCGTATTTGTGTCAAAGGCAAAAGTGAGTTGGCTATTGATGAGAACTTGGGAGGTCATTGACGTCAGACGTAGGATAGACTAATTTGGCTGAGATACCAAAGAAAAGCAATAATTGGAACAATACGTTACGGCCAATACAATCCTATGCTGGCTTATAGTCAACGAAAATTTAGTATACGTCTATAGTGAATTCCCAGCATTTTTCAAGTACCTGCTTGAGTGTGAACAATGGGTCTCTCGTCGATTGACCTGCTCCAAAACCATTTTGATACTACCCAACAATACTATTGGTGTATGATCCGATTTTATTTTTCAACAACTTTGAAAATATTTTGTACGCCGTACAAAGCTTGTCACTTTTTTTGTGTATAGGAAATATAATTCAGAGAACATTCAGTACTATTCAATCGGGAGGTTTAGGATTAAGAGTTGTGGAAGTTATGAGTTGGGCAAACAAGGGGGGGAGTTTTGGTGACATTATCTTTGAAAATCCACCTTAACAGCAATATAATAGTGGAAAATCAATAAAATACCTACAACGCCATTTGCTTTCATAAGATGGCTTTCAATTATCAATATTTACTTGACATTGACTGCAACTACGGAAAAATTAAGCAATTTAGGACATAAATCCTTCTGTACATCCATGCTCCGCTGGATTAACAGCGATTTTTCTACTTGTTCACAACGATACTCAAAATTGGGTGCTCCAATATTGTTGTTGTGCGTCAAATTGGGGAGTGCCGCCACCCTTTTGAACCACATTAAAACCATTGTCGCCACTGTTTTGGGGTATAGGTTGTTTGTTTCTCGATGATAAAGGTAAATGTTGCTGCAAACCATGCATAAAGGCTAAGGATTGTCGGCGTGATGAACAGTCTCATCTAAAGTCAAGCTACTTACGTTATACTTTCTAATCTATCGGCAGATGATGGGACGGTACTTCTATTGATTATGGTGGGATTTCGGTACTGTTTGTACTCACTGCATCACAAATTTCTTTTGGGGTTCGCATATTTTAACAGGAATATTCCGCATAGGTACTGCTTACTAGGGCCGTACCTCGAATCTTTCCTAGCTTTCGAAGTATTCGCAGCTTGCTCTCCTTATCACGTCGTTGGCTTTTAAAACAATTTGGCTATAAAAGTCCCACGAAGATGGCTCTCGACGTTCGACACGTTGGGCAAGTCTATTTTCCGGCACACTGCCCGAAAAGTTTTATCAAACCAATCAAAGTACACAGTGACGCAGACAGCCGTTGTCCCTTAATAGCTTACCTATTTCTCTTGCCTGACTGGATTCCGGAAAAATATGTTATTTAGACACTCGTCACCATCTGATCGGGGCTGCCATTGTCCCGAACGCCAGGTCCCTGTCCGAGATCAACGCAGCAAGTTGTAACAAACCTCAAAAAAAAATTTGAAATGTTAGGTAAGACATATACTTTCGAGAGGCCAGTACTTCAGACCTTCCCATAAAGTTTCAGGAAACATGCTACAACGCATGAATAAACGGATGGACAGACGGCGTGCAAAAATAGTAGGGTTTTGCAAAAAAAAAGTTTTACTAAACCTTAAGAGTTAGTTGATTTATAGCGCAGCACAATGGAAATGATAAATCAAATAGATTTCAAATAATTTAATGAATTAATTATAAAATATTTCCTCAAAATCATTTTTTAATCGAAATATTTCTAAAATATTAACAATTAGAAATGTATTTTCTACAGCTTTACTTGGGGTTTTGTGAAATGACTCTACAAAACTCCACTAAAATTGCGACCTTCCTTTTCATCTGTCTGTCAGTCCCTACGTCACAGTAAGTTTTCTCGAAAAATACAACAGCTGTAAATTTGAAATCTTGTCGGCAGGTCTAAAGTGATAACCTCTCCAAAATTGATGTTGAAAATACTTTATAGGGGCTTAAAGGGGGTCTCGTAATATATTTAATTGACCCTTAAACAAATTTTTTTTAAAGATGTTCATCATGGAAATCAGATGAAAGCGCTTGATAAAACTTTCAAGATCAGATATTAAAACTGCGAGGTCAGCGGGATTAGTACCTAGTGTGGAAAATTCGACATGACATACATGTTACGTATAAATTTTATTTGCTACAATAATATAGGGTTTTCCAATAAGAGGTGTTATTTTGAATAGCCCACTATTTTGGTAGATGCCACTTTTGAAGCTGTCATTTTTTGACAAAAAACTACGCCATTAATAAAACTGGAACAAAACATGCTTCAACAATGCATTGAAATTATTAAAATTCACTATAAAAATGGTGAAAATTTGGCAGAGACGGTTCGTAAAACTCGAACATTTTTGAGTTGGCTTGAAGCACCTTGTCGGACCGCAATACAGAAAATGGTGGAAAAATTCGAGCTGTTGGGACAACTTAGTGATGTAAAGAATAAAACCCGTGCACGTCACTCAAGAACAGCCGAGAATATTGCTGCTGTAGCTGAAAGTGTTGAAGAAAACCCAGGTTTGTCTATTCTTCGTCGTTCTTTGGAATCAGGCATTCCACAAACGTCATCATACTGTATTTTGCATAAAAATTTGGGTCTTAAGGCTTATAAAGTTCAGTTAACACAAGAACTCAAGCCGGTCGATCATCAACAAAGTCGTGCATTTGCAGATGCATGGAAATGATCCAGAATGGTATTGAAGAATCATCCTGAGTGATGAGGCCCATTTCCACCTCGGTGGCTTCGTCAACAAGCAAAATTGTCGCATCTGGGCTCGGAAAACCCAAGAGTTATTGTTGAAAGCCTCTGTTTCCTCAACGTGTGACTGATTGGTGCGGTTTATGGTCCAGCAGAGTCATTGGACCTTACTTATTTGAAAATGAGGCTGGAGCAACAGTTGCGGTGAATGGGTTGCGCTATCGACAAATGATTAATGATTTTTAATGGCCGGAATTGGATGGTGTTTGAGCTCGAAATGATTACTTCGAGTGATTTAGAGACAATCAACATCTTTTATCATTGCACGTTACCTTAAATACATTTTTAATTATACACAAATTAAATCTTCCCATGGTTCAACGCGTCGATGGATTTTGCTTCTAAGCATGTTTAAATTTTCGCGGTTTCATGTTCTATGCTAGATCATTGGATCGCACCGCATAGAACTTTATTGTTTTGTCCGGCGGTGTAGTCTTACCGCATTATGCTAGATCGTGGGACCACACCACATAGAACTTTATTGTTTTGTCTGGCGGTGTAGTCTTACCGCGTTGGACCATGGGAATTACAAATAGTCTGAATACATGTGAATGCATATTATGCATATTATTTTTCCTATCCGTACCGTGGGAAATGATGATGTGGCGAAAATCATTTATGCAGCTGACAATGTGTGTATGCGTGTTGTGGGAAGAAATGGTTTCTGGGAGTTTGGCCTGTTTTATTTTATCAATACCCTCCTTGATGTGACCCCATAGCCTTTTGTCAATTGTTATATCATTGAGGTCCATTTTGTCAGCAAAATGTAACATATTTTGGCTGATGTAGTCGGACAGATTGCTCACCGGGTAAAAGGAAAAATTCATGCCATCAAGGTATTGCGAGTGGCCAGTAATAATGATTGCTGGATGGTTTTGTTCACAAATTGGGCTTAGTTTTAGAACCCCAATGCCATTCAGCTAAGAGTTCGAACGGTTCCTTGGCATATGGCATCGAATGTTGTTCGCTCCTTCAAAACGTATATCCAGGTATTGGAAGCAGCTAATGGTATCCATGTATTGGCCATTGGACCAATTTGTACATTGCAGTATGCGGAAGAATTAACCCTGTGAGCAAGAAGGACTGTCTCGCATTTGTACATATGTGAATGTGTGGTGTAAATAGGTTGGTTCCAAGGGCATATCATTTCGATGTCCGACAGTTGGAGGCATTTACTGCGTTCTTGTGTTGACAGTGGAAAGACTTTGTCTCTTCTCAAGTTGGTCGCTAGATACTCAGTGGAAGGTTTTATACATGCTGAAATGTTGTTCAAAATTGTTGGAACAGCGTAAAGTTTGAGCAACTGAAACTCTTCCACAGACGTGAGTGGTATCCGCATGTCAAATATGATTCGCTTCATAGTTGTTCTCGTACGCACGGTAGCAATGCTGTAGCGCTTATTTATAAATTCTGAAGATACCGGAAGCATTTGATTTTCGGGCAGATTTTCTCTGATGATTTGCAGTTGGCTGCGAAGTTGTGACGGCTTTATTAGCAATGGATTTATTTTGCCTTGATAGGTGTTGGTTACAACTTGCACTAGAATATCCTGCACTCCTTTGAAGTTAGATAGAAGAATTATTGTTTGCAGCGCTTACGAATTAAAAATATTGCTGAGAGTCTCAATTTGGAATGTTGTGTTTGCGAAGTGTTCAAACTGTGTTTTCATGAAACGAAATTGTTGGTTGATTTGTTCTGTTTCCTTGGCTAGTATGTTTGAAGAACAATCAAGTTTGATTTTTTATAAGTTATAATAAGTAGCCTTCGTTTTGTTTTATTTGACCGATGTCGTTTTCGTACTGAGTGGCAAACTCTTCATCTAATACTCCGAATAAAAGGTGAGCAGCTGAGCCTATTATATTCAGAGGTGATCTTCGTGTGCGTAGTTGATTTGGATGCAAAAGCTCGTTTTTGTGCTCGATTTTGCGGAGCAAATATTCAAACTGCGATATTAGGGTCTTGCAATATTGTCCGATGTGGAGTAGCTGATCCTCTTGAGAACATATATGGATCAGTCTAGGAATATATCTTCTAATACCATCGTATTCCATCCAGAAGGTTGTTAAGTCGTAAAATGTGATTATTTTCCAGCTACCATCCGTTAATTTTATCCCTATTGACTTCCTCGAAATATATACCAGTGGTTTCTTTGAATGGTATTAGCTCCACTATTCCTTCAGCTGAAGTCGTTTCCGTTTCTCCAACTACCAATACTGGAAGGACTAGTAGCAGGCAGAGTAAGGTTTGTAGAGGAAACTTTCGTACTTATTTCGGTGCTGAGTCATTTGATACATTCTCTACTCTTTTCCTTGATTGGCCTTTAACCGCGTTAATGAGATCAGTGTTGACTGGGGAGATATATTTCCGGTGAAGGTCGTTGGTAGAGTTGTTCTCTGTTGTGGAAGGCTCTCCGATGTTTGGTAGTGGACTGAACATATTTATTGCTCTTGAGGTGATTCCAGTTGCGGTTTTTATCTCAACCACTCTTACTCTGCCATCGGATCCCTTTTTTACATTGATTATTCTTCCTAAGCGCCATTTGAGAGGCGGCAAGTTCTCCTCCTTTAGCATGACTAATAATCCTGGCTCAACATTGTGCTTGATTTTTTGCCATTTCTGCCTCTGTTGCAAGTCTTGAAGGTTTTCTTTTGACCATCGGCGCCAGAAGGCTTCGTGAAGACCTCTCACCAATTTCCATCGAGTTAACAGAGGCATGGATCCAGGGTCAAGTTGAGGCTCAGGAATTTTTGCTAAAGGCTCCCCGATCAAGAAGTGGCCTGGTGTTAGGGCCTGTACATCAGTTGGATCCGATGACATTTGGCTAATTGGCCAATAATTCAGTACGGCCTCAATTTGGCAGATTGCCGTACTTTGTTCCTCATGCGTCAGGAAAGCGCGTCCTACCATTCATTTCAAATGATATTTAGCGGATTTCATTCCGGCTTCCCATAATCCACCAAAGTGGGGGGAGCGTGGCGGTATACGCAACCATTCTATACCTTCATTAGCACAGCTATCCTCAATCTGTGCATATTGCTTGTTCAATAGTAAAGTGAGTTCCTGGAGCACCGTGTTTGCTCCAAAAAAATTTGTAGCGTTATCGCTAAAGATTTTCACAGGACGTCCTCGCCTTGCGATGAACCGCTTAAGACATCCAATGAAGGCCGCTGATGAAAGGTCACAAACTAGCTCCAAGTGAATGGCCTTTGTTGAAAAGCATACAAATAGCGCTATGTAGGCCTTGTCTAGACGTTTCCCACGAATTTTATGGCGCACCTGGATTGGACCACAAAAGTTGACTCCAACATGGAGAAATGGCCTCGATCTTTGTACTCTGTCCACTGGTAAGTCCCCCATCAATTGAGTTAGAGTTTTTAGTTTAAGTCGTGCACACAGCATGCATTGCCAAACTGTTTTGGATGCCATCCTTCTGCCATTAATGCACCAAAATGTTTCACGTGACACATAATGAAGCGCTAGTGCTCCAGCGTGCAAGTATTTTTGATGGAGATGATTGAAAATAAGCGGAGTAAAGTCGTGATTTGGTTAAGACAGCCACGGGTGCTGAGCGTTCGTTTGAATATCACTATTTTTAATTCACCCGGCAACGCGTATAAGTCCGTCTGGATCTATGAATGGTGTTAAGAATCGAAGTTTGCTATTTTGATGGACTGCTCCTTCGGTTAGTAGATGCTTAAGATCCACTTCAAAGCTTTCGGCCTGTATCACGGCAATAATTATCTTGAGTGCGTCTTTCATTTCCAATGGGCTGGGTCTTCTGCTCAGCTTTGTTTTCTCCTTGGGCAATTTACAATTTCGAATGAAACGTAATATAAATGCAGTTGTTTCTTGTAAGCGTTTGAAATTATTATGATGGTTTATGCGTCGTATGATTTGGATTTGCAAATCACGTGAGCCAATCAAAACTCTCTTTCACTTTTGTAATTCCGGAAGTTCTTCTGTGGTTATTGCCTGTATCGCGTTTGATGCTGGCAGCTGTTGTTTTAAAAACTCGGGACATTCAAACCAGAGTTTATTTGAACATAGTTCGCTGGGAAGCATTCCTCGGGAAACAATATCCGCTGGGTTGCTAGCTGAATCAAGGTGTTGCCAGATGTTCGGTTCGGTCAAAGTTTGAATATAAGCGACCCGATTGGCGACAAAGGTGATAAATTTAGATGACGGAGAGGCTATCCATTGGAGAACAATTTGAGAATCACTCCTATAAAAAACTCTTTCAATCTCTGTCGATATAGAGTTTTGGACCTTTCTCATGAGCTGAGCAAGTAGCTTGGCACCGCATAGTTCTAACCGCGCTATTGTTGTTTGCTTAGTAGGTGCGACTCTACTCTTCGCACAAACTAGGGAAACGTCGATATTTCCATAGATGTCTTCAGTGCGCATATAGAGACAAGCACTGTAAGCTAGCCTGCTAGCATCCGCAAACCCATGGAATTGCGCACTCTTTCGTTTGGTGGTATTCATTATGTAGCGTGGTATGGCTAATCTCCTCAATGTTGATAGTTGAGCTCTATAATCCTTCTAATTTGTTGGAGCTTTTCCGGGAGAGGTGCATTCCAGTCAATTTTGGATTCCCAGAGTTGTTGCATGAATATGTTTGAAAGTACGAAAACTGGGTTAACTAGTCGGAGGGGATCAAAGAGTTGTGACATCTGTGCAAGAACAACTCGTTTTGTGATTGACTGCGTTGAGTCCGAAACGTTGGTATTGATGTTAAATTGATACGATGCAGGATGCCATATTAATTCTAGAGCCTTAAAAATGCCGGTATCATCGGAGTCGTTGACATTATATTCTGTAGCTTGATTATTGGCTGGAAAGCGTTTCAGCAGTGTTATGTTATTAGGACACTATTTATGTAAGTGGAACCCACCACGTTGCAACATTCCAATGAGTTGCTGCTGAAGATTGATGGCTTGTTGGAGATCATCCGTACTGGTAAGCAAGTCGTCAACATAGAAGTCCCGTCCTGTGACTTGAGCGGCCATTGGAAATCTTTTTTCCTCAGTCCCTGCTAAATTTAGGAGACATTTCAATGCTAAGTATGGTGCACATCTGGTTTCGCATGTCACCGTCTTTAGGCGATATGTTTTCAGCTCTCCATTTGGACTCTCTCGCCATAGAATCTTTTGGTATTCTTGGTCTTCTCGGTTAATAAGTATTTGGCGGAACATTTTTTGTATGTCCGCTGTCATTGCGTACTTAAATGTGCGAAACCTGATCAAAATACCAAACAGTTTATTCTGCAGAGCAGGTCCCGTATGCAGTATGTGATTCAGAGACAAATTGGTCGACGTCTTTGCGGATCCATCGAATACTACTCGCAATTTAGTGGTTGTATTGTCTGGGCGCAGCACACTATGATGAAGTAGGTAGTACTGGGGTGTATTCAGTGCTGCATCAAGATGTGAAGAGTCAAGATCGGGTTCCAAGAGCCCCAAAGCCAAACATTCGTTTATGAAATCTGTGTACATTAACCGTAGTTCATCGTTTCTGTCCAACTTCCTCAGCAAACTCTTAAGCCTCAGTTCTGCTAAGTTTCTCGACTCTCCTAGACTTGAAAGTGGACGAGAGAATGGTAATCGGACTACAAATCTTCCCGCATTGTTTCTTGTTACTGTAGATTCGAAGAATTCCTCGCACTGGCGATCTTCTTCTGATATTCTCTTTTTCGTTTCCTCGACTTCCTCCATAGTCCAAAAGCATTCAAGCTCCTTGTCGAGGCTTGTCAAAGTGCCGCAAAGCATGTTTTTCGTTGCATCGATGCTACTATCAACCCTTCCGATTGCCACCCATCCTAGCATAGTGTTTTGCAGAACTGGTAGTGAAGGGCCCATGGTTATTTTTTCACTGCATAACAGAGAACAAAACAGCTCCGCACCAATAAGAAGATCAATGTTCTTGGGCCAATTGAAGCGCGGATCAGCAAGCAAAATATTCTTAGGAATCGGCCAATTTGATGTGTCTAAGTTTTGTGTTGGGTGTTTGGTTGTTATCTCGCTGATAATAAGGGCTTCTAGTGGTGCCTCGTAGATGGAGAGCTTAGACTTTAGACGTAAAAACACACGATGTCTAGATTGCTGTGTAGTGGTGCCGATCCCAACAATCTCATGGTTGTCTCTTTTTCCTTTGAGACCAAGTTTTGTGCAAAACCTTTTAGTGATTAAGTGTATCTGTGAACCTAAGTCCAGTAAGACTCGCGCATGAATAGGTTCACCGTAGCGATTGATGATGAAAACTTCTGCTGTGGCCAACAAAACGTAGGATGAGTTGTCAACTTCGCCTTTGACCGCCAGTGATTTGCTTTCCATGATAGATTTCTTATGGATGGCGTCATTGCCTCTTGCGTCATTGTGAAGCAGTGTTTGAAGCCGCTTCCCACATTTTGTACAGCTTCGTGAGGTGCACATCTTTACTGCATGACCTGATCTCAAACAATTGAAGCGCAGCTGCCACTTGCTTGCGAGGTTTTTCCGGTCAGTTTGATTCAGGTTTACAAAACCGCTGCATTGGTGTAGGTGATGTACTCCTCTACACATCTTGCAACCACTATCCGCTGCTGTTAGGGCCATTTTGGAGACCTTTGGTTTGGTAGGTGTCACGCCTATTGATTCCATAGCTTGAAACCGAAACTCTAGGAACTGCAAGAATTGGTTCATGGATGGCAACTCTCTTGGCGAAGAAAGCGAACGCTCGAATGCTACATGTGTAGTGCTGTCCAGTTTTTTCAGCAACAGGAATATCAAAATTGGATCCCATTGATCTACGTTCACCTCAAACGTTTGGAGCCCCCGAATGCATTCCTGCGTAAAGTCATGTAGCCCTTTTAAATTATTGGCCGTTTCCTGGCTAATATTTGGCTGCGAAATGAGCTTCTGTATGATGGAGGTGACTAATAAGCGTCTATTTTGATAGCGCTCCTTTATGAGCTCCCAAGCTGGACTATAATTTTTGTCACATACTGTAAGGTGCTTAATTAGTGCTTCGGCTTCACCTTCCACGTTTGCCTTTAAATAAAACAATTTTTGTGCGGGTCCTAAGTTGCTCTGGTCAATCAGCTGGCAAAACAAGTCGAGGAACTCTTGCCACCGCAAGTAGTTTCCATCAAACTTGGGCAACTGGATCCGTGGAAGCTATACGGTTGGAGATGACGACGTTGTGGCACTTGAAGACGTTAGAGTTGAAGAACCAGCTTCCATCATCCTCATTTGCAGAACTTCGACCTCTTCTTCCATCTTCGAGTATGCCTCGGCATCGTAATCACTAGGAACGACAGCTGATCTTAAAAGGCTGAAGTGCTTGTCTTGAATGACTTCCCAATGTTTCTGCACGGTAACTAGCTGCATTTCCAAAAACTGCGTTGGTTGTGGCGATGTCAATCTGCTATTAAGACGGTCCATTTCTTGCCTTAATGCCTTCATCAAAATTTTTAAGGTTTTGACCATGGATAACATCTCCACCGGCAGCTGCTTATGAGTGGCCTCTCCTTCAACGATGTCTCAAAGAGTTCCTCTGGTTGATCCCTTTGAGTGGCTTCGCCCTTTGATGATGTTGCCAGCAGTTCCTCTATCTTCTCCAACAGGCTTATCGCTGGCTTCTCGATTTGATCGTAATAATTGTTGCGTAGATACGCTGACTCCTTGTAGCTTTCTATGGCTGCCTCGATGAGTCCGTGGTTACGTTTGAATTCCCACCATAGTTGCTGCTGCTGCAGATATTCCTGACTCTTCGTGGATGAAGAATCCTTGGCGAAGTTCTGCACCAGCCGCTCTATCTCGTCTCCCAATGATTGCTGCTTCGCAGTAAGGTCCGACATCCAGGTTTGTCGAAAGTCCTGTCACGGTCGCCAATATTTGAGCTCGAAATGATTACTTTGAGTGGTTGAGAGACAATAGACATCTTTTATTATTGCACGTTACCTTAAATACATTTTTAATTAAACACAAATTAAATCTTCCCATGGTTCAACGCATCGATGGAATTTGCTTCTAAGCATGTTTAAATTTTCGCGGTTTCATGTTCTATGCTAGATCGTGGGATCGTACCGCATAGAACTTTATTGTTTTGCATATTATGCATATTATTTTTCCTATCCGAACTGTGGGAAATGATGATGTGGCGAAAATCATTTATGCATTTGGTAAGTTATCAAATTCTAACAGCTGGTATTGATTTGGACAACGTTTGCTTTCACAAAGACAGCGCTACGTGCTACACAAGCAACGAAACCATTGATCTTTTACGGAGAAAGTTTCCGGACCGTGTTATCTCTCGAAGAGATGATCCCAATAGGCCACCGAGATCTTGTGATTTAACTCCTTGCGACTTGTTCCTTTGGGGCCACGTGAAAAAGAAGGTCTACGTCAACAGTAGTTATTAACAACATAGCTTCCTCTTCATAAGGAAAAAAACATCCGATCATTAATATTGAAAAATATGATTTTTCTTTTAATATCAAAATAACACCTCTTATTGGGGAAGCCTTGTATATTTATGTACAAAACTCTTCTGGCAGGAGACTCTCTTGCTATTGTTTTTTTTACATTATTATAACTACTCATGCATTAATACATTTACGAGGTGTGTTCAAAAAATATCGAGAATTTTGTTTTTTTTTCAAAAATTATTTATTTATTCATGAATATCTATTTTGTCCCCTTCAAAGTAATCCCCATGAGATATTATACACTTGTGCCAACGGTTTTTCCAATCTTCGAAGCACTTCAAAAAATCATTTTTTTTTTTTTAATCTTGTTCAGCTCCTCCTTCGATGCCGTCTTTATCTCGTCAAGCGTAGCGTAACGTCGTCCTTTCATGGGCCTCTTCAGTTTGGGAAACAAGAAAAAGTCACAGGGGGCCAGATCTGGGGAATACGGTGGCTGCGGCATCATTAGTGTGTTGTTTTTGGCCAAAAAGTCGCGCACAAGCAACGATGTGTGAGCAGGGGCGTTATCGTGGTGCAAAAGCCAATTCTTGTTCTCCCACAAATCCGGGCGTTTCTGGCGGATTGCTTCGCGCAAATCGCGAATAACTTGCAGGTAATATTCCTTATTGACCGTTCTTCCCTGTGGCAAGAACTCATGATGCACCACGCTCCTGCAATCGAAGAAAACTGTCAGCAAAACTTTCACATTCGACCGAACTTGGCGCGCTTTTTTCGGTCTTGGTTCATGCGGCAGCTTCCATTGAGATGATTGAGCTTTGGTTTCCACGTCATAACCATAAACCCACGATTCGTCACCAGTTATGACCCTCTGGAGCAAATTTGGTTCGTCGCGGACAGAGTTTAACATCTCATTAGCAATGTTCATGCGTTGCTGTTTTTGGTCGCAATTGAGCAATTTTGGTACGTATTTCGCGGCGACCCGTCTCATGCCCAAATCGTTGATAAAAATTGAATGGCACGAGCCAATCGATATGTTTAGGTCCTCAGCAACTTCTCTAACGGTGATTCGACGATTGGCCAATACCATTTTCTCCACTTCATTAATTTTTTCGTCTGTTGTTGAAGTGCTCGGGCGTCCGGCACGCTCTTCGTCGTTACATATTCTCGGCCTTCTAAAAACATTTTGTACAACCGATAAACGTTGCTTCGGTCCAAGGTAGCTTCTCCGTATGCCACAGTCAACATTCGGAATGCATCCGCGCACTTAATTTCGTTTTTCACACAAAATTTGATACACGTTCTTTGATCCATTTTTTTGAATAAGTAAAAATCGAAGACGATTGAAAACACGTGCAAGTAAAGCAGCTATCACCAATCAAGTGAACATTCAAAATGGCCGAGCTTGTCGGCATAAGTGCCAGACATGAGTACCAACATAACGCCACAAAAAAATCGAAATTCGAATATACGTAACCCGCGGAAATTCAAATACTTTTTGAACACACCTCGTATTCCATTAAGTACTGAATTTATTTTTGAAGAATCTTCCGAAAGTCATTAATTTACGATTTATATGCGTATAAGTTCAATAGAATAATTTTAACTACACACAAGTTGGGCATAGCTTGATACATGGAATATATATATGTATGTAACACAATCAAAATGAAAATTCATGAAGGTTAGCTTCCCTTTATTTTTCCAAAACTGTGAAAATTAGGTCAAACGCATTTCAATTGCAGATGGCCCACCTGCTTGATTTGGGACCTGTTTTCTTCTACTGATCTTCCGACAATTCTTCTCACGTAGGTGACTCCCGTTAACGACTTCGATAGCATTCGGCCGCGCAATATATTAAAGACCAAATAACACTAAATAATCAAAACATGAAACTTTTCTCGCTTCTACGCCATTAAATTCATGGGAATGTCTACCAAACGACCAATTTTCGAAATCCTAAGATCATGTTTAGATTGTATGCTCGTATACGAGTATGTTGCGCAAATAGAATATTTAATGGATGATTGAAGCATGAAGCTTTCTATTAAAAGAATTTTTGTGGGAATATTTGAGAAACCTTCTAGATCGTTAGAGATTGTGAATTTAAATTCGACTAATTTTGTAATTATCTTGAAGGGAAATCAATTTTTCTATAGGAGTACAATTGCAATTTATAATTAGCTAATAATTATAAAGTACGGGATGTTCAAAATATGACAAAGCTAATGGAAAAAAATGTGATTTTATTGTAATTTAGTTTCTATAATCCAGAAATAGATATAACTTTATGAAGTATGGAGTCATAGGTAACCGGATGATATTGTCTTCTGTTGTATTATTCCAGGATACACTCCGCAAAGCAAGATTAATTTGCAACAAAGTAAATCTCCGCCTGCATATCTAAATTGATTGCATAAGGAATTATGTTTCTCATATCGCACGACATCTCAATTTAATTTACCTTGCACCAGTTATGATATGAGGATTATGCATATGCGAGTATGTAGTACGAAACATATTTACTCATAGTTAAGACGACAAACATCCGCTCCTCGCGCGTAGATTCAAGCGTGATAGTAACAAATATGTCGCAAGCATAAGAAACATATCGCAATAAAATAATTCGTAACCCACTTCAAAGTTCCTAAACAGCACAGTCTTCGAGTTCTTGGACCAAGATAAACAACAAGTTGCATGACTTTTATCACATCAGTCACGGTAGACGTTGTTGGCTCATTAAAATTTGTCTGGTAAACAAATGCACCTAGTCCAATTCAAAACACTATCAGAAATTACTTCATTGCAATGCGCTAAGATGCATTGAGAAAATAAACATTTTTCCAAGCAACCAAAGTTAGATGTGGTTGTATAGGAAGACCGGCATTTGAACCAGGCAAACAAGGAGTTGAGATTAAAATTTTCTCAAGTTGGGTTTTTATAATAAATTAATTATGTCAGAATATAATTTAAAGAATGGTGAACTTGTAGGAGTATTCTATGTGATAATAATTTTTATGATAGTATACGTTTTTTACTAGCAGACACAAAGAAATGCCGCCATCGTACCGGGCTTTGAAGGAGTTACTTTTCATACTGTTTAGCGCCAGCTATCATGTATACCTACATTTGATTTAAAAAGTGCTGTAAATGTTTCCTGGAAAACTCTATGCCACAGAAAATATAAATCCTAGTATTTGTTTAAATGCTCAAAATAAATGTTCACACTTGGAAGACATTTTTGGGTTTAAGTAAATATTGTCTAGACACCTACGAAAACCACAAATATTCAGATATAAGCGATCACTAAATGCATAAGTGTAGGCCGCGTAGTCCAGTGGCTAGAGTGCTTGCTGCGTAAGCCGAAGATTCTGGGTTCGAGTCCCGTCGGTAACAATGAGATTTGTATCGAGTTATTCTTGAGACGGACTGTTAGCCCGTTTCATTATGATACGTACGAGCTTGAAATCACAACGTGTCGCAACTGGGTGGACGGACACACAGCCAAAGCGTCTCGAGTGCCAATCATATGTTCAAAATAATGAAATACTCTAATTTTGTCCAAGCAAAGGCCCAAAAGAGGCTGTAGTGCCAGAGCAAAAAAAAACAATGCATAAGATTATGAGCCTTAATATTGTCGCGTGTTATGGTTTGCGGCCAATTATTTTAATGTTCTGGAAAAGTGAAAACGCACTGTCTTTTAAATTAAGTTAAAAGAGTTTTAATTCAACTGTCCACTTAAATCACTTCACACTCAGTCATTATCGCCTTTACCTCGCGCTCCACTCTATCGCAGCTTAAACTATCGCGGTTGTAATGATCCGCCCATTCATTCAGCTCGGCTTTATATAGGGTCTCTAGTTATTCAATTCATTTCTCATACATTGGCGAATTAACTGGAATATTCGAGCAGCTTAATGAATGGGGCAGTGACTCACTTTCAGATGTTGATCATTATTTTCTTAATGGTTGTGAAAACAATTGCGACAGTAGCTCGCAAAATTATTCGTGCAGGTAACAATATAAAGAGAAAAATTGATATCATAAAATCAAGGAACAACAAATGTTTATTGCACCTTTTCTCTCGCAACTGATCATAAGCCCATAGCATTTCGTCACTTGTATATTAAAGGGTGGACGCTAGTTAAGAGCAGGAATTGGTTATATACATATAACTCTGCAAAACTGATTGAAACTATCAATTGGTAACTGGTACAGGCGTAAAATTATCTACAAGCTTAATAAAACAATGATAAAAATAAGTTTATGTGTATGTACAAATGTATTCCAGCATAGGAAACACTTTCCGAGCCGGGGTCGCTGGTGTTTTAACCACAGGATTATCAATTCATGTCATTTCCACGAACTGACTTATAAAAGCGTAGTTTATTATATCCAACCTTACTCTCCAAGTTTAGCTCGCTTCTTAATACAAATATTAGGAACTAAAATAGAAAAAAATAACCAACATTAAGACAAAGTATAACAAGATTAAATAGACTTACACTTGAAATAATTGCCAGTTATTAATGCGCTCAGCGTAATGAGACGCTTGCATTACACCCGATTGATTTCATTCCAACGAAAGCTCGCCCTGACCTACAGCCAAAGACAGAGAGCATAGGCACTATAAATTAACCGAAAACGATGATGCCAAACAGAATTTTTGTAGACTGCGTTCTTTGGCTGAAAAAGAGCTCTAAACGGCCATGAAAAATTACTTCAGCAGTTTGGAGAGTTCCCTCCTGATAAATAACGCTAAACCCTTTTGGTTCTATATCCGATCTTTTAAATCTTCCTCTACCATCCCGCATACTGTTAAATGGAATAACACTGTAGCCTACTCTCCACAGGATATTTTTAACCTATTTGCCGAATATTTTTCCTCTACTTTTTACCCTTATGATACTCTACACCCAATTCAATTCAAACTTATCCAGCATCAACTACATCCTGCTCCACTGATCCTTCTGAATTTAAATCGCTTATTAACTTGCTCGATCTAAATGTTAGTCCTGGTCCCGCTGGATTGCAAAATATATTTGTAAAATCACTTTGCTCCTCTTTGTGTTTTCCTCTATCACTTATATTCAATCTCAGCCTTGATACTGGCACCTTTCCTATGTACTGGAAAGATGCAAATGTTGTTGCTATCTTTAAAAACAGCAACGCATGAACTTCCTCAAACTATCGTCCCATATCACTTCTCTCCTGTTTCTCTAAGCTGCTGAAATGACTTGTAAACAACAGGCTTCATGAGTCACTGAGTTCAATTGTCATACCACAGCAACATGGATTCTTGAAAGATCGTTCAACTTCCTCGAACTTGGTTGAGTTCGAAGATTATATTGCAAGAGCTCTAAATAAACAGCTTCAAGTTGATGCAATACTCACAGACTTCTCCAAAGCTTTTGACTCCATAAACCATGTTCTTCCCTGTCAAAGTTAGCTTTGCTCGGCATATCCGGTTCCCTTGGAGTTCTTGGAGTTCATCCTATCTATCCTGTCGTTCATGTGGTGTTAATCTATATGGCTCACAACCTTTCTATGCAATCCTACATCTGGCGTCCCTCAAGGGTCAATCTTTGGACCTCTTCTTTTCATACTGTTCATCAATGATCTTCCCTCTGTAATTTCCTCTTCTTGCCTCCTGTACGCTGATGATTTCAAGCTTTTCCGCTTAATTAGATCCCTTGAAGATTGTCACCAACTCCAAAATGTTCTCTTTAACCTCTATAACTGGTATAATGCAAGATCCCTTCGTATCAATGTTTTTAAATGTTTCAAAATGACTTTTACTTTGAAAATTGTTCCTTTAACTTACAATTTCACCCTATGTGATGTTTTTCTCTCCTCTGCAGACTCATGCAAAGATTTTGGTGTAATAATTGATCCCAAGCTTAAACTCGATGCCCATATTTTTAGCATAATTACCAAGGCATCAAAAGTTTCTAGTTTTATCATGCGGCCTTGGCACAAGTTTGCAAATATTGCTACCGCTGTTCACTTGTTCACATATCTTGTCTGCCCGCTTCTTGAGTACCAATCAGTAGTGAGGTTTCCTAGGCATTTATATCTTGTGAACTCACTTCAAGCTATTCAGCGTAAGTTTACCCGTATTTTGTTCTTCAACTTCAACTTAGCCTATGAATCTTATGAGCGTCGTTTATCCATATTTCGTCTCCCTTCTCTGTCGTCCCGTAGCACCTTCTTAGATCAATTTTTCCTTTATAAGTTGTACCACCAATTAATTGCTTCCACTCTAAGCGGAGACTTGCACTACAGAGTGTATGCTCGTCCTAGTTGTTCTAATAACATTCTCGAGGTTCCATACGCCCAGGCAAATTTATATTTTCAGCCAATTATGCCGCGAATCATCAGAAAGCATAACAATTTCAAGCTTGGTTCTCTATCCACATCCAACTTGGTTTTTAAAAATAAACTAAAGACGTTACCTTTTTCGAATTGCGATTAATGTTTCGTTATCACTCAATTTCTCAAACTTTCATCTAGCTTCTAATTTCTTTTCTTACATGTTTTAATAGTATTCTTAATTTTTTTCTGATTGATTTTGTTGCATAAATGTGTCTTACTTTAAACGATATGTAATTGTCTAAGTCTATTTTGCAATTGGATTTTTGTCTGTAAAATGGATTTAAATAAATAAAATAAAATAAAAAAAAATTAACACAATTCAACTATATTCGGCATCAGATAAATTTAATGCGTTTCGCACTAGCAAATTCATTCATTACACTCCGTTAAAGCTGACTTTGACCTACCTTTACGCAAGCCGTGGCTCAAGTCACCATGTCACTTCCATGTAATGTAATGCCCTTTATGAAAATGAAAGCAGCTAGCAAACAATCAGCGACTCAATTAAGAACGGCCAAATCAAGGATGCACTGTTAATAATGGAATCATCAAAATAAACACAGTGTATGGTAACGTCTCGGACAGTCTGACACAAGACCTACACCAACAATAGGAAGAAGAGCGAAAGAAATTTACCTATGTTTCAGAGAATTTCTCTATAAGGCACTAGATTACTATAGATTTACTCATGCATGTAACATACGAGAAATTATACGCGCGCGTAATCTACTTTTAATACTCAGTGCTCAAATAGCATTCACCTACCCAACCATATCATGTCAACCGTGTGCAAATATGTGCAGAGAAGCTGGGGGTGCGCCTCGGGAATAAATTCCAATAGGAAAGATCCAATAAGATATGGAACATAAAGACTACCGGGAACAGTACAAAACATGAATTCCAGAGCTTTTGCGATTGTTGCATGTTTAATACAATACATTAACCGGTGACCAACGGTGGGCTGTTAGACACTAAAAGTTATATAAAACACAATTACCCGGAAATACTAGATGACCCATCGCCTATAAAAAAGGTCGAAGAAACAAAGGAAACGTTTTACAATCACATGGAAAGACTGGCCGACTCATTGCCCACAAACGACACAAAAATAATTCTGGGTGATTTCAACGCTAAGGTTGGCAATGAGTTGTCTCATCGGGGAACGACTGGAGGATACAGCCTCCACGATGAAACAAACGACAACGACAAGCGCCTGATCGACCTTGCATGTAATACAAATCTAGTCATACGTTTGACTTGCATTCCTCATCGACGCACACATAAAATGACCTGAGTATCAGTGGATCTGGAATCTGCAAGTACTTCGATAATCAGCCTGGTAACATCAAAGGCGAAAGTAGCGCCCATGAAATCACGCTCCATACCCTCGCCTAGAGTTATGTGTGCCCAGCTACTAGTAGATCTGATGGATCAAGTGGTACAAGCACATAAGTGGAAGCATGTTCCGAAATTCTACTGGACAGACTCTTCCATCGTTCTAAATTGGATTCGCAGCCCTGCATCTAAGTGGAAGGTATTTGTTGCTAAACGAGTAGGAAGTATTCAACGAAAGAGTAGTTCACAAGAATGGCACCACGTTGCAATTAAGGATAATCCAGCCGATTTCGTATCTCGAGGTGTCTTCCCAAAAGATCTCATGAACTTAGATCAATGGTGGAATCGTCGAAGCTTGCTTAAGACGTTTACTATAGGATCTTGTTGTCCCACCACAGACAATGCGAAAAACGGATCCATCCATCAGGATACACTAGCGATTGATGAATCTATCTTTGATTCAGAAATCCTAAGCCACTTCTCATGCATCAGAAAACTGAAAAGGAAAGTTGCATTCGAGTATCACACACCCATGCATTCCACGAAGGAATCCAACATCTTCAGCGATCAAATACAGTACTAGACAGTAGCAAATGAGGCCGAATCTATTACGCACTCATCGGCGAAGAAAGGAAGCATCTAGTCAATATTCCAAAGGGAGCATTAGCTCAGCTTCTCGTTAAAGAAACACATCTACAAACACTTCATGTGGGGGTCTTACTAACGTTAAGTACATTACACTTGAAATACTGGATCATCTCTGACCACACGATAACACGAAGCATTCTAAAAAACTGCATAACATGCTTCAAGATGACAGCTAAACCGAATGAACAACTCATGGGACTATTACCACCAGCTCGAGTCCGTTTTGAAAAACCATTCCTGGAGACAGGTGTGGATTATGCAGGTCCAATCACAATACGCTGGAATGCAGGACGAGGTTCAAAGACAACTATAGCGTATGTGGCTATATTTGTCGGCATGGCTACCAAAACTTTCCACTTGGAGCTGGCATCGAATTTGTCGACCTCTACGTGCCTGGCAGCGATTCGCCGCTTCATCGCCAGGAGAGGTAAATGTCGCACACTATTCAGCGATTGTGGCACCAATGTTCGGGGTACAGAGAAGCAGCTCAAAGAAGAATACGAATAGGTAACACGCCAAGCTGGCGCTGAGCTAGCCCAAGAGAACATTGACTGGAAGTTCATCCCTCCCGTAGTCCGCGCTTTGGTGGCCTCTGGGAAGCCGGCATCAAATCAATGAAGCGACACCTGTACAAGACAATTGGCTAGCAGATTTTGACAACAACAACACCCTTCTGGCTCAGATAGAAGCGTGTTTGAATTCTAGACCCTTAACCGAAATAAGTTCAGACCCAACGGATGTGAGCGCTTTAACACCAGGTCACTTCCTTACGGGAAGCAACTTGTTTGAAATTAAAAGCGATCCAAGTGAATGTGGCACTACTCTACTCAAAAGATGGAAGCTGGTACAATATATGAAGCACTCGTTTTGGTACAGATGGTCACGCGATTACTTGAATCATCTCCAGCAAAGACCAAAGTGGCTTACTCCGCGGCCCAATATCAAGAAAGGTGATATCGTGCTGGTAAAAACTGCCAACATACCATTGATGCAGTGGCCACTTGGAAAGATAGTCGCTACTCATACTGGAGTGGATGGTTTAGTGAGAGTTCTAACTCTGAAGCAGAATGGAAAACTGACCAAACGAGCGATAACCAAAATCTGCAGTCTTCCTTTCAACGATACATCGAACGAAATAGCCTAGTGGCTGAAAGTGGTTGAAATGATGGGATTGTAGTAGTTACAGTCTCATCATTTCAAGCGGCAGTGGATGTCCCATCACCCAATGCACCTTCTTCATCATGCAAAAGAGGCTCAGCATACAAGAACCAAAGTGAACTCATACATAAAAAAGCAAGATCAAAGTCGGTCAGCCTGGCCACTGTTGTACTATCCACCCTGCTTGCACTAGGAAGCTGCATATCGCCAAACTCATCTGCCGTCACTATCTCACCTTTAGAGGGAGGACTATACATCGAACATGTTGGAATAACTAACCTTCTACGAGGGGCACTACAGCTACATTTCAAAGTGCCTTTGACTGATCTCAAACTCGACGAGCAAAATATTGGGAAAGTTAACGAAAGTGTGCAAACAATGTGTAAGTTCGCTCAAAAAGTAAATGACCAAATTCACTGTTGGGATCTGTATCAGCATCTTTCTGAGTTATGTCGAGAATCCATAGACCGCATAAACAAACTTCGTTTCCTACACACTCGGAAAACCCGAGGGCTACTTGGACAATACTGACTTCATTATTTGGTGTGAATGACGAAGTCATTATGGACATTAACAACCTTAACGAGAACCAAGAAAAATTAAAACAGCTGGTTCTAAAACAAAGGAAAGTTGTGCTTAAAGCAACAGCCACATTGAATTCAACCGCTTCTAAAAACAACAAGAACCTGTCAAGATTGACCACAACCAGCTCAACATCCGTTTTTTAAGCGCTCTATCAACCCGCCGGAAACTATATTTCCGACGTATTCCACAAGTACGACAGCATTCTGAGGACAATTTACGCGAAGTCCGGAATATGGGAATGCGTAAAACTAGCAGACCTAGAATCAGCTATCTACAACCTACAACCACTTCTAACAATACATTTTGAAATAGTGCACACTGCATCAACAAAAGTCACAACCACTTATGAAGGAGATTACCTCCAACTCACTGGTCAACTTCCAATAATTGACAATCGTAAATACGACCTTGTCAAGGCTTCAGCTATTCCCATCCAAGAACATGCACACGTCTTTACCGTTTTCGATATTAAATCTACTATGCTCGGAATCAACTACGATGACGAACTTTATTTCGACACTACAGAAAACGATGTATTCAACGCAATGAAAATCAATGCTAACCACTACTTGCTTTCAGCAGCTCCGCTCATCGACATCAAGATGCGACCAAATTGTATGATCCGTGAAATCTACAATTCCTACACAGGGAACCGATGTCCAACTAAGACCTTCAAGCTGTTGAAACCCGTTTGGAAACAATTAACAAGCCCTAATTCGTGGATCTTTGCTACACCCAATCCAACACCAGCACAAAGTGTATGCCATGGCACGAAAACAAACATTTTACTAAACGGAACCGGAATACTATGAGTGACACCAGAATGCACCATCTCAAGAGCAGAATATATCCTCACTCCACAACTTTACCACGATGTCGAAATTCCCGTTTACATCACACCATTTATTCCTGCTCGAAACATAACAAAAACTCCAAAAATTACATTTCGCCTTAACATTTCAACTATAGTCCCAACGACAAATGAATTCTCAGCACTAGTAAACTAACAACAAGACGTCCTCACATCCATCGAGAATTCCTATTGGCAGGTGATCCAACACCATAGAATGACTGCAGGCGTCACAATTTCAACTACAATTCTTCTACTAGACATTGCTCTGGTTGCCTACTATATGCGAAAGCAATTACGCCATCACGAAGCAACTGATTCGACGAACATCAGATTTAGAATTAGATCACTTTAGGGGAGGCGGCAATGTTCATGCCATTGAAATATTAAAACATTCATGTTATTTCACCAATATAATGCTCATGTCAGTGAACTTACTTTAAACTAAATTTGCTTACTCGCATGCTTCATTTCCTTTAATAAAATTCCCACTGGTAAAGTTTATTCTAAAATTTTCTGCAATAACGCAAAATTGTCAATACTTATTAATTAAATCGCATAGCAAACAAAAAATAAATTCTTCCAAAATGTAAATGAACTCTTAAGCATGAAAGAACCGCTTGGACTATGAAATATGCTTTCCAATACTTAGCATTATGGGATAGCTATGTTCATGAGCAATTTGTTTTATATCGAGTCATCAAAAATATAAAATTGTGAATTTGTTTAAATAGCTTTTAAGTCAATTAAATAGGCATTCGACTTTAACGTTTGTTTTAATATACTTCTGATCATTCTCGTTTCTCGGAATCTTTGACTTAAACAACGTGCATTAGATGAGCCAAGTAGTGGCCTATGCGAACGCATCAACATTTTGTCATGGTCATTAATAACTGCCAAAGAACCTTTCCTAAAACTCGACAGTGAAGCAAAACTTGTAGGGCAACAAATCAGTGACAAGGAAATAAAGCTCATGATGCAGTTGCAGAAAAATACCTCAAGTGCACAAAATATCACACTTAGCGACTGCAGTATCGAAAAAGTGAGCTAATTTGTGTACTTAAAGCCCGATTCAGACGCTACGTCTTTCACAACATTTTGCCTGCGCAAACCAAAACGTTACAGGCAAAATGTTGCGTGTGGACGGGAAAAATGCAACATTTTAGAACTGCGCATAGAACTGTGCAGTTGCAACGACATTTGAGCTGGTAGGGCTTAAATATCCGTGAACTGCACAAAGAAGTTGGTAAGATGTGCACCGTCTGGACGCTCTTTCAATTTTGCTACGTTTTGACTGCGCAGGCAAAACGTTGTGCAAGACGTAGCGTCTGGACCGGGCTTAAGAGAGGTGAAGTACGCCAAAGAATACAGCTCAGAAATAAAATATTTTTTTCAATTTTGACGATCTTGCAGACCAGCTGCATACATAGGAAAACAAAGCTCGAGACATACAAGTCAGTGTGAAATGTGAACTCTAACACAAGCATCCGTAAACATATTCAAGCGTCGGATACTGAGGCGAATAATCAGAGTGAAGCTAGAATGAATGTAAGGCTGCGGAAGCTGCAACGGGCGAACAGAGGATACCCAAAAATGTATTCGTTGGGAGAACTGAATGCCGGAGACCAGTGAGGAAACCAAGAAAATGCTGGTCTCACTCGGTCGACGAAGACAGCTTATTGCTGTTTAGATTTTGAAATTGAAGGACGTGGTCAATGGACCAATATATTCGAGGCGGATATTGCAAGAAGTAAAGGCCCGAAAAGGGCTATAGTGCTACGCAGAAGAAAAAGAAGAAAATTTTTTTTATGCTATATCACTATTTTTGGTGCATTCAAGATTCTTAGATGGATTTCCGTTAGTGAATGAATCTTTTTCTGCTTACTGACTTTTGAATTTATTATAAGGTGTAGTGTCAGAAAAGTGCCAATTTTATTTGTTGATGAAGGTTGTTCTCATTACCTGTTAGAAATATGCACACCCGCGCACCCTTTTATCAAATTATTTATGGACTGTTAACATCACTGCCTATCCGTTCGTCTGTTCATCGTTCGTTATATTATATCAATTTATCGGTAAGACTTTGGCAACTAGGAACAGAAATGTATTTAGCTTAGTTCGTCCACTATTTTCCAAAGGGGAATTGAAACCGACTTCTCATCAGTTAAATGACATGGAGTCTCGATAGGTGCCAAAAACGGACTGTACTCTAAAGGTCAACGGGCCTGGGCAGCCGTAAACTACTTGGAATTATTTGCTTGCAGGCCAGCTAGTTCAGAGAGGAGTTTCGATCAGAGATCTTACATGAGAAGACTCAGCTCGGATACTTATCTCAGCCACAATCAAATACCCGTTTAAAATGCGTTCAAAAATTTTCTGAAGGAAAATTTCACCGTTACCTTTTCGCAGCCTTTGTGAAACTTCCAATAATTTAACAACACCTAAATTGACTTCGCGCATTCCCGATTTAACTACCGCGGTGGTGACAGACATAAGCGACTCTAGTTCTAACCGAAATGTTTTACGCTAATTGAAAAGCCTAAAACAAACTATGGCAGCACGTAACCGAACTGAAAGTCAAAACATTCAATCACGTATTACTGAGAACTCAGCCTACTTGATGACATGCTTAGCTTTCGCCTGTGATGCCGCTCAAAAGCTAAACAACCAAAAGGGAAAAAGTCTTTTATAGTAAGCAATTAATGCTTATCAATCAAATATTTCAAGAGCACAGAAAATTATTTTCACTTGTAAAAGTACCATGTATGTGTTTTATATTCTAAAAGGTATTTTACTAACGATATTAACATCGAAAATAAGCATAATATCAAGTGTCTAGAATACAAATATTCATTTATTTATTCAATGGCAGAGGTTCCATATGCATATTTCGTTTACGTCTTTTCTGACACATTTGATAAAAACTGTCCAAAACTTTAGGGTTGCATTATTTAAAATTTGCGGGACGAGGGGCTAAAACAATAAAGAAACCAAAATGGAATTGCCAGTCTTGATTCAAAATAAGCGTTTATAAATATAGCCACTGATTAATAGTAAAGCATAATTTTTGATATAGTCCATGTGAAGCTGTGGGTTAGGGCACACTCCGCTTGCGCAGTAGCTCTCAAGTTCAAACCTCGGTCGCGGCATCAAGTTTGAGCTTTCGATACTACTGTTGGACTATTAGTCAACCTAGCTGTGATGTGTACTAACTGGAAAATTAGGTAATAATCACTTGGTTGAGCGCGATATTGACCATATCACCCAAATTCCCTTGCAGTCATGGAATGATAATCTAAACGCGAAGGTTCGGAGTTGGACTGTTGTGCGATGGGTTATTATAATTTTTGAAATGTTGCTTGGATAAAGAACGCAAATGAGTGGAATCAGAAACCGATTTCCGCGGTAAACAGATCAATTGAACAAAATAGAATATAAATTTTAATATAGGACTTGTAAAGAATATTTTTAAAACCATTTTGTTGCAAAAAAGATTCGTAGGCCTAAAAAAACTCGCATCATTTTTCCGGAATCCTTCGCTTCTATTTACCGCGTTCTCAAACAGTTTTAGCAAATAACGTTCTTTTACTTGTTCATTATCATTGATTCTTAAACCGCTAATAGGCTGTTCATATATATTCAATGCAGTTGATTTATACATTCGAACGACTTGGTTGCAATGCAGGTTCGTTACACATTCATTGCGTACATGTTTCATTTCGCCAGTACTTTGCAAAGTTATTTCCGATCAACAACAACGCTAAATGAGGCAAGTATGCATGAAAAATTATCAACTGAACAAAAAAAATTATCAACAAAAGGTAGGTAAGTCATGACTCAATTCGCACTCACCTTAATTCTAGACTATCGACCACTGATAATTGCAATTGTGAGGAGCAATCGCGCAACTCGAAAAGGATCAATAAACTCGACTTGAAATATTAATTGAGTAATAAGTTACGCGTGCTAAAATCAACCAGAAATGACAATGCTAACTTGTTTGCTAGGGGAAACATGATTGATTGTGTCAGAGTTCAGCAAAGGATTCCTCATAAATGCTCCGAAAAACTAAAAGTGCATTTTGTATTTCCCTTAAAGGTAGGGTTTGGAGAGTTCGTATTTCTTTGTTTTAATACCTTCCAATAATCGGTAATGCTGCTCACGAGTTTGATGTGGAATTGGCTGATAGTTTCGACAGTAGCAATTACAGCGGCAGAGATAGTTACTGAGTTAATACCTCCCGCAGGGAGAATGCCGGTCGACAAGAGCACTCTTGGAGGCTAGCATTCTTTGGGGAGTTCCGCCCCCACGTACCCGAGGAAACTCCGCAGGGGGAATGCCGGTCGACAAGACCACTCTTGGAGGCTAGCATTCTTTGGGGAGTTCCGCCCCCACGTACCCGAGGAAATTCCCGCAGGGAGAAAGCCGGTCGACAAGAACATTCTTGGAGGCTAGCATTCTTTGGGGAGTGCCGCCCCCACGGACCCGAGGATATGGAGGGTGCCGTGAGGTTCCCTCCTGGGATGACAGGTAACGACTCTTATTGTATCTGGACTACGCTTTGGACAACGAACTGGAATTGACGCTTTGGGCTGGCGGATGTGATGGTTTGGACCTAGTTGCTTTGCACAGTAGCGCCGAGGTGACACTCGTGTGTGAACGGCTCCAATTCAACTATCATACCGTCTCCGTCCCGGTAAAACCTTGGCAGGCCTCGGAGTACGTTCAAAGTTCGCACCATTGGGTTGGTGGTGTAGGTTCGGTTGAGACGGACTCCCGATACGCGCTGGTCAGGCTCTGAGCACTTGTCCCCATAAGGGCTTGTGCCAACCCTCGCATGACCTCCCTGCTCTGCAAAGATAACCATGGGACCAAAAAGGCGACTACACATACGAACGGAGATAGCGGCTCCGAGGGGGGACCCAATAAAATGGAGCAAAGAAAATCAACAGATCAAAAACATCCAACAAATGAAACCAAAAATAATAACGTCGACGCAACCAGCGGTTGCAGCCACGTTGTCAACAGTACATCGAGAGCTGTACTAACCACGAAAAAAAACGAAGACTAACACGACAACAGTGACGGTAGACGAAAAACGGAGAACAGCAGACAGTCTGGTGCAGACTGAGATTCCTGCGGCGTTTGGGCGCAGCAAAAAAATATGCGAACGCCCGAGCGTCCTGTTAAGGAGTAGCGGGAGACTCAGCAAAATGCTTCAGGTGTTCGAGCAGTGGAAGATAATGTAAAGAGCACCGACAGTTCGATTGTCACGGCTGCGATCGTTACTAAAGCGACCGATGCAAGGGTCACAAATCCCGACATTGCAACGAAAAATCCAGAAACAAACGAGGAGATTACGGCACTAAAAGCAAAGAGTGACCAGACACCGCGTGATTGTACCGCCACCGTTGAAAATGTGGCGGAAGTACTGCACTCGGAAACGGAACGCGAAAACCTCTCCCAAGGATGGTTGCAAGGTACAATTGCGGCCCAGCGATACGAAGAGGAAAGACTACTTCGAAAAGCGGGAGATGTTCTGAAAAGAATACAAGCTGCATGCGACTCCCCAAAAATTAGCAAAGTAGCAAAGGAAGGGCTCCTTGAACTAGAGGAGCTCCTAGATCGCATAGGGCACTATCGGCAGAGCTGGTTAAGGGCCGAAGATGAACAGAAGGCTAAAGAGGCACTTGGGGCGAAATCTAAAGGCGACATGCAGATAGCTCCACCATTAAAAGTCAATAAAAGAATGGTGTCTAGCCCAATCGAAGGAGATCGGGATAAAAGAAGGAAGGAAGAGGCACTTGACGGGCGTGGAGCACCAGATCGGGGGTTCCAGACAGTGCTTACAAAAGGAGCGAAGAAAGCCGCAAAGAAACTCCTTCAAAAAAAGCCAGAAAATAAAATTCTCACGGACGCCCAATTAGAAAAAGGACCTGATGCAAAACAGGAGAGGCAGAAGCCCAGACGAAGACCCCGGCAGCAAGCACTGCTTGTAAAACCCCAAGATGGCCGATCCTACGCGGAGGTGCTGCGAGACATCAGGGGAAACGTAAGGCCCAAAGACACCAATACTACCATTAAAGTAGTACGACCAACGCGGTCGGGCCACATACTGGTTGAATTCGGAGCAGAGGCCGGCAATAAAGATGCATTCTGTGACGCAGTAAAAAAAGTCCTCGGCAAAAGCGCAACTATAGCCCCGCTCGAGCCGATGGCAACGATCGAAATACGGGACATTGACTGCGTGACGGATCTGGCCGAGGTAGAAGAGGCCATCAAAAGGGAGTTCCCTAGCGTGGGAAGGATCAAAGCGAGACTGACACCAGAATACCACAGGGGACAACGCATGGCCATAGTTGACTTGACCGAAAAGGACGCCGAACAATTCCTGAACAAGGGCAAAGTACGAATAGGGTGGGTTGTCTGTAGGATACGGCGAAGAGCAACGCTTCTTCAATGTTTCAAATGCCTTGGTTATGATCACACCACACAAGTATGCAAAGGACCCGATAGGAGTTCCCTATGTTACAAATGCGGTGAAATGGGACATAAAAGAAAAGAGTGTACGAAGGAGGCACACTGTATTCTTTGCAAGGATGCTGATCCAAAACCTGATTTGGGACACGTCTTGGGATCAGGAAAATGCCGGGTATTCCAGGAAGCCCTAGCCAAGGCAAAATCAGAGCTTCGATGACCCGCATCCTGCAGCTAAACCTACACCGCAGTTCAACCGCCCAAAATCTGCTTGAGCAGTTTGCGAGGGACATGAAAGCCAACTTCTTGCTGCTGAGTGAGCAACACCATAATAAAAGTCCTGCATTATGGTACTCTGATGAAACTGGTACTGCCGCTATCTGGGTTCGGAACAGTGATTTTCAAGCGGAGAGTTGTGGACGGGGGGATGGTTTCGTGTGGGTTCGGTGCTCAGGGATCACCTTCTTTAGTGTCTACCTAACGCTTAACGAGCCGATATCATCTTTCCAAGCCAAGCTTAATGCTCTGGAGGGCGCTGTCTCGAACGCAGAGGGTAAAGTGCTCGTTGGGGGCGACTTCAATGCTAAAGCAATCGAATGGGGCATGCCTCGGACGGATCTGCGGGGAAAACGAATCCTGGAAATGGCGGCCAGGACGGCCCTCGTCGTACTAAACTCCGGAAATATGCCGACTTTCCGCCGTATTGGCAAAGAGGGGACCATACCGGACGTGAAATTCGCCTCGGAGTCCTTAGTACGGAGGATACACAACTGGAGAGTATTAGAGGACTACTCAGCCAGTGATCACCAGTGCATCCTGCTTGAGATAAGTGATGCTATCTCCCGACGTCCGTGCTCTCTGCCTTCTACAACTGGATGGAACATTGGAAGAATGGACGTCGAGAGGTTCGTCAAGGTTCTCACAGCAGGTGAGCCGCTGCAGGGAGCTCCGGAGGGGACGGAAGAACTGGCAGCTCAAGACGTGGTGAACTTTACCATAAGCATAATCACGACTGCTTGCTGCGCTTCTATGCCCCGCCGAAGACCCCGGCACGGCATGCCCCCAGTGTACTGGTGGTCTACTGAAATCGCTGAAAAGCGGAGGGATTGTCACAAGCTTCGGCGTGAGGCTCAACGGGCGCGGAACCGTGACGAGGCATGCAACCAGGTGGCAGCATATAAGTCAGCCAGGAAATGCCTTCGCAAACTGATCAACAGTAGCAAGGCTCGCTGCTGGCAAGACCTAGTGGACAATCTGAACAAGGATACGTGGGGCCTTGGCTACAAGCTGGTCATGGGGAAACTTGGTGCCCTACGGAAGCCTTGTATACATGACGCGGAAAAGATGGACGCGATAGTGCGGGGACTCTTCCCCGCCCATCCCGTCCGTGTTGACGCTGTCCATGGTGAAACAGCAGTAGAGTGCCCACTCTTCACACAGCTGGAACTGGAGGAGGCAGTCTTCTCCTTGAAAGCGAGGAAGGCTCCAGGTCCAGATGGTGTTCCAGCTGAGGTGTTGCGGCTCGTCTATCACCATTGTGCTGACTTGCTGCTCAGCACATTCAACGCTTGCCTACGGGACGGGGTTTTCCCGGTACGATGGAAGGTGGCGAGGCTCGTACTGATCACCAAGGGGAAGGGAAATCCCGAATCGCCGTCTGCATACCGCCCGTCAGTACGCTAGAACGGCTGGGAAAGTGCTTGAGAAACTCATCAAGGGAAGACTCACTGACGCGATTCGTGCTGCTGGGGACCTATCTCCTCGGCAGTACGGCTTTAGAGCAGGACGTTCTACCATTGATGCGTTTGCAGAGGTGGTGAACGCGGTCCAAAGAGCAGAGGCATATAGTCGCACCAAGCGACGGATCGTCCTGTTGGTGACACCCGACGTCAGGAATGCCTTCAACTCCGCTAGATGGGTGGATGTTCTGGACACGCTGGAAAACTCTTTTCAAGTTCCAGAATATCTAATGCGGCTTTTGAGGAACTACCTAAAGGACCGAAGCCTGCTCTACGACACGACACAGGGCCAACGAAGGATGGAAATTACATCGGGTGTTGCCCAGGGATCTATCCTTGGTCCAGACCTGTGGAACGTGTCTTACGACGGGCTACTGAGACTTGAGATGCCAGATGAGTCACGCTTGGTCGGCTATGCGGATGATGTTGCGGCTCTGGTCGCTGGACGCACCGTTGAACAAGCGCAACTTAGGCTAGGTATGCTAATGTGCCGAGTGAGGGACTGGATGACTGCTCGCGGGCTCAGTTTAGCACTGGAGAAAACCGAAGTGGTCATCTTGACAAAAACGAGAATCCCTAGAGTAAGGATGATCAGTATTGGAGGTATACAAATCGAATCGAAGCCAGCGGTGAAGTACCTGGGGCTACTGATCGACTCGACGATGAGTTTCTCTGAGCAAATCAGGGCAACGGCTGAGAAGGCTGCTTCGGGAATATCGGCCCTGAGTCGACTCATGGCCAACGTAGGGGGACCCAGCCCATCAAGAAGACGCCTCTTGATGAGTGCTGTAGGGTCAGTGCTACTGTACGGAGCAGAGGTATGGGGCGACGCTCTCAGCAAGGAGGTATGCCGAAAACGATTGGCACAGGTACAGAGAAGAGGAGCACTGAGAATTGCATCTTCGTATCCAACAGTCTCCGACTCGGCGGCGAGAGTGATTGCAGGCGTGATACCTGTCGCCCTCCTTGCTAGAGAGCGCCGCGCTATCTACCTGCGCCGAAACGAGGATGCGAGGGAGATGGTTGTCCGCGAGGAGAGACGACGCTCGCTCAACGATTGGCAGCAGTCTTGGGGGAATTGCATGAAGGGAAGGTGGACTGCGTGGCTCATCCCGGACGTCAGGCCGTGGCTGAATCGAAGGCATGGTGAGACTGACTTCTATCTGACCCAGCTTTTGAGCGGGCACGGGTGTTTTCAGTCTTACCTGCACAAGATCGGTAAGTCAGGGTCTCCCGATTGTCGGTTTTGCCCAGGATAGGAGGACAATGCCTGTCACACATTGTTTGCGTGTACAAAATGGGTCAGGCTGCGAAGGGAACTCTACAGGGAGACGGGAGAGCTCACCCCGCAAAATAAAGTTGCGGTGATGCTCGAATCGGTTGACAAATGGACCCAGGTGGCACATTATGCTCGGGCAGTCCTTAAATATATAAGGGACTCACAGCAGCCGGAGGCGCTGGGGCTGGGGGATCACTCTTCTGGCATTTCCTCTTCCCCTCTCCCCTCCCGCTAGGAAAGGGACTCCCCAGCTTGAAGGCGCCCCACGGCGTAACAAAACGAGACCTGGCCCGAAGTAATGTGTCAAACGGTTCCAGGCTAGGTTCTCAGATTGACAGGGGAGGTGTTAAGTGGGTAGTCCAAGGGTATCCTCCATGGGAGTCCCACACTGCCAGATTCGGCGGGCGTAAATGCCTTCACCTCCCTACCACAAAAAAAAAAAAATACCTGTCCCTATTGCTATCGCTGCTTGTTTTAGGTCAATTTCTCGAGAGAAATTTACCTATTGTGGAGAACATCATATATATATATATATATATTTATGTATATATATATATATATATATATATATATATATATATATATATATATATATATATATATATATATATATATATATATATATATATATATATATATATATATGGGATATAGCAAAATTTGTGACCACGCTAGAGGTTGCGACTTTGCTCCGATTTTCACCAAACTTTCAGGGAAGGTGTATTGAGTAAATATCTCGGTTAAGTTCGTCAACCAGCTGTATCGGCCGGGCAAAAACAAAATGGCGGCCATTTTAGACGAAAAATCGTGAGTTCTGGTCTGACCAAAGTATAGCTCCGATTTGGCTGAAATTTGGTACAAAGGTTTGCTGATGTATGTGATGAATCTCACAATAAAAAATCCAAAGTCAGTACGGCAGAAACAAAATGGCGACCGCTCAAAGGTCGAAAAACGTGCAATATTTTGTTGTTGTAATAGTGGTCAAAGCTTTCAACAGATTTTCAAGAAAGTTGGCAGTTAGATAGAAATTATAAGTATCTAAAGACTCACGTGAAAAAACTGGAGGTCAGGTCACAAAAAACAAAATGGCGGCCAGTTGTAACCCAAAACTTCAAAGGCTTCTAAAAGTCGCAATTTTGATACGACGTATATGAAACTTGGTTTCAAGATAGACATTTTGTGATCATGCACGTGCAAATTTCAAAATGGCGGCGGTTAAAATATGCGTTTTTTTCAGGTTTTTGTGGCGCTCTAGCGGTTACATTTTCCAGCGGATTTTGATGAAACTTGAGATTATGGATCTCTGTAATATGTTCTTGTATTATGCAGAAAATTATCAAAATTGAATGAAAAATAAAAAAGTCGAAAATTTAAAGCCCAATATTTTTAGCTGCCATTTTCAATAAAAATTGAATTATTTTGCCCTGTCTAGCGTAAAACTCTGATTTGAACGAGATTTGGCACATTCCTTGATGAGGTCCGAGCCCAAAAACATTTAAAATAGTCCAAAATCAAATGCATGCATTCAAAATGGCGGCCCCCAAAGGTCGGAAGGCAAGCGCAATTCGTTATTTTTGTAGCAACTGAAATAATGATTTTTTTTCATGGAAACGTTTTAAATGACTGATCTTGAAAGTATTTATAAATCAGACTATATTTGAAATATTGTAAAATATTTTCAACAATCCCCTTAAAAATTATAAAATCGCAACTTGTCTGTCTGTCCGTCCGTTTGTTCGTGCGTCACAACAAGTTTTCTAGCAAACCACAGAAGCTAGAATGAGGAAATTTTCTACGCAGGTCAAAAGTGGTGCCTCTTGAAATTTGCGTGTAAGTCGTATTTTAAAGTGCTTAAGGGGGGCCTCCCCATACAGGGGGGCGACTTAAATTTTTTTTTATTTCTTCTAGCAGCCAAGTTTCTCAACAGATTCCGACAAAGCTTGAAATTATAAGTTATCAAGGCAAGCTAATTTAATTTAACTATGCAAATCGGATGACAAATAAAAAATTCGTAAATTTACAGGTTAATATTTTTAGCAGCCGTTTTCAATAAAAATTCAAAATGACGGCCCCTGGGAGTTCAGAAAAGAATCGAAAATATATATATATTAATGGCAATGCAAGTGCTGATTAAACTTTCATGGAAATCTTTTGAAATTAAATATTTGAGCTATTTAAGCCGACAAGTTATCACCTTTGTGCAAATGTGAGAAGGGCGAAACGAGTATAAATATGTTTATAACAATTTATTACCCGCCGATTTTCAATATGTGATCCATACGTATGTAATTCAATTTAATGAGCAAAATATTTGTGCCTCTATGAAGTGTCTCCAAATACGAACGGCGGCAGATCCTTTTTGTTAATAAAAACCCATGTAGTGCTACAGTAATTGCAGTAAGAAGTTATGTAGTAGGCAAGCCAAATTCTTTTCCAAAACCTTACGCTACATACGAGAAATCTACCTTTCCGGCTGGTGCTGCCAACGGGGATTTTTTCCATTCCTGGGTCTCAGCTGAGTTTCACTATTTTTATGGTGCGTGATGCTATGTGAATTGATATAATTTACGGCTTGATTCCGGAGAGGGATCTGGCATTCGGCAAAATGGCAACCTCAATCAATCCAATAAGTGTGAAAATTGCAGAACTTAGTCCAGGCACCGCCTCGAGACGTTGCCTTCTTCGTTTTTTTTGGTGATTGTTGGCTAACACAATTGACGTTCTGTTATTGGCAAGCTTAGTATTTTTCATTAGCGTAGACTCGTTTTCGCGGGAAGCCAATAAAAATTAGCTAGGAAGGTGTTAATAGCCGTCGCGGGAAATTGGAACACCTTCAACTCCAAGTTTTGCAGGAAGAGTAAATAGGGAAAGGAAAGGTGCTAGCACCTATTTCCTGGCGATTTTCACCCAAAGAAGGCAACGTGGGCTTTGAACCAGCTTTCTATCCGGGATTGGTCCAGTCTGGAAAAAAAGATACAGGTAATATAGTTTTTATAATTTTATCAGCCCAAAAAGCTGAACGAAAACAAAATGGTGGCCATTTTGGTTGTAAATCCATGGTTTCTGTTCTGGCCAAAGTATAGCACCGACTTAGACAAAAATCGCAACAAAAATTTGTTTGACTGTGTAATGAAGCCCACAATAAAAAAATCCAAAGTTGAACCCATCTAAAACACAGTGATGGCCGCTTTGTAAAGTTGAAAGACGGGCAAAATTTGGTTACTGTAGTTGTAAACCTTTCAGCTAATGTTGATGAAACTTGGCAATGTGATAGAGACTGTAAATGTTTAGTGAGTATTAAACAACACTAAAAGGTCAGGTCAGGATATCAAAATAGCGGCTAGGTGAAGTCTCAAATTTCGAAAGCTAGTTAAAGCTACACTATTCGTTAGACATTTACAAAACCTAAAATTAAGGTATATGTTGATAAAGTCTTGGACTAAATTGTATGAAAACAGTGTTCAAATCATGTGAGCCCTTAGGATTTTAGCAGTTGTAAATTTCGCATTGCAGTTGAAAACAACTTGAAGTAGCAGGAGAGTACTCCTGCCAGAAGGGCATTGTAAAATAGTTAGTAAATCAAACAATATATTCTGCATATCAAAACTTGACTAATATACCGATTCCATAAATTGAGCTCGAAAAATTATTATGGTTATTATGTTTTTAAGCTCTCAACCATTTTGTTTCAAGTATTTTGACCCTGTTGCTTGATTAGTTCTGATAACACATCAATATTACAAACAATTTCTAAAATTTTTATCAAAATTTCTACATATTTGTAGTGTCTAGGTCCGTTGCAAACGTGCATCTCCCTAACATCACGTGTTAATGTAGTTGTGATTGTTAAATATTCAATCGGCTGTAGCTTAGCTATTTATAGTTCAATTATTGTGAAATTTTCGGGACACATACAATTGCTTTTTAAAAACTTAAATTGTAGTTTTCGGGAAATTTAAGGGTTCCATCTTGATTTTACGGGCAAAAATGTAAAATTTATAAAATTTACTATCATTAACAAAGTTGATCGAATTTTGACTTCTAAGGTATTTGTTGCTCTTGTACTCCTAACGTTGCTCCTCTGCGATTTTTTTTCAGATTTTTGGGTTCAAAGATGAGAGGGGGACACAAAATTTTGGTACGTTTCCCCCGCACCCCTCAAAGCAAAACTTGTTGGTTTAGGACCTGTTTTCAAAAGTTCTCATTAAGACCTTTCATTTAATACCCATATTGCCTACATGCGGTGAAAACTTTTTTTCGGGGGCAACTCCCCTATAAAGGGAGACCCCCCTTTAAGACCTTATAAATTTCTTTTCGTGGTGAAATTTTGAAAAGAGCGTCACTTAGCGCCTACTTACAAAATCTTATGTAGTTTGCGAGAAAAAGTGGTGTGACACACGGACGGATGGACGGACAGACAGGACGCGATTTTAGTAGGGCATTGTAAAATGATTTTACAATACTCTTAAAAATTAGATTTTAATATACTCAGTACAATGTATTCATGGAACTGAAAAAAATACACCAGTTTTGTGCAATTGCAGACAAGTTTTTTTTCTGGGTAGCGTGCTGCGGTGGTGTTCTTATAGACACCCTACTCTTCTGTATTTTCATCTGAAATATAAATGATGACCGAAGAAAAATTGTTAACTTTGTTTATTGCAACATGGGTGGAACAAAATTTCATTATGTTAAAATTATTCATTCATTTCTATAACTAAAGATAAATTTCGTCTCAATTTCCACAAAATGTTTTTCATGGGGATTTGTGGAGTACAAGAAAAAAACACATTTTATTTTAGGGTATAAGAAAGTAAGCTTATCAGTGGCAGTAATAAAATAATTCTCATAAATCTATCAATAAAAATCTTATTTCATCGTCTGGATTCCTAAAGCTATCATGTTAGCTTTCTTTATTATATAAAATTGCAACAAGTTTGAAACTTAGCATGTAGTATAAGAAAATATCAATTAAAAACTATGTTTTTAAATTTTTGTCTTGAAAATGTGCAGGCTCAAAAATATTTAGTGGTGGTTCTAGCTCCTTACCTTCATAGCTGAATACGGGATCGTAGTAATCATCTTCGGTCACTAGAACTGGTGTAACGCTACGAGCAACACGTCCATTGTTGTAGCGTACGAATGGTGGGCTCAAAGGCTCCATGATAGCTTCATCGTTGAGATTAAATGTCTACAAATATCCCAAATGAAACATTTTCAATCTTTATCAACAAAAAATGTGAAATTACCAAGCTTGGGCGTCTACGAGTTAACGTTAGGCGCTTCGTTGTCGCACGCGGCAAACGCAGAGAATGAACTTCTCCGTCTGAGATCGGAAGATAGATTGCGGGTTTCGACTCAAAAGCTCCACGCAGATCTTTGGCTACTGAACTCCCAGCTGCAGTTAAAGCTAAGCCAATACTAAAATAGCTTGCAGTTCATTTTAAAGATCGAGCGTTAACTTAATATGATTCGTTTTGAAGTGGATTCGTACTTATATACGAGAACTTTTGTCAAGATGGTCTTTGGGAAATTCCAGAAGGCAGTTCTATGGATCAAAATATAAATGCATTAAGTGAATTCCCACCATAAACCGAATTAAATGCATATGGTTACAAATATACCAGGGAAATTTTCGTCATTGAGTACAATGGAAATTATGAGTGATTTTTAAGCAATTTAAAATTTATAAGAAAATTCTTTTAATAGAATTAGTACTAGGGTATTAAAATCCAATTTTCCTTCTTAGGATTTTGTAAAATAGTTTTGCAAAACCGTGCCTGTCTGTCCGTCCGTCCGTGTGTCACAGCACTTTTTCTCACAAACCGTATAAGCTACAAATATAAAATTTTGTATATAGGTGTAAAGTTATGCCCTCTTCAAAGTTTCACTATGAAAAAATTTTAGAAGGTGTTTAAGGGGGTCTCCCCATACAGGAGAGTGCCCCTGAAAAAAAAAATTTCGTCAAACGTAGGCAATATGGGTATAAAGTGAAAGGTCTCAAAAAAACTTTTCAAAGCAGGGTTTAAACATGTTTTTTTTTCTTTCGGGGGCGCACAGGAAGAGGAAATGCACGAAAAATTTGTGACATCCCCCCCCCCCCCCCCTCGCGATTGAACACCTGTGATCCGAGAAATCGGGAAAAAATTGTGAAGATAGGTATTTATAAGGACAACAACAACAAACAGCTTAGAAGTCAAAATTCACTCAACTTTGTTAACAATAGTATGAACATCGAATTTCACATTCCCCCAATAAAATCAAATGGATGTCCCTAATACTCTGCAAGTTTGATGAAAATCCAATCATATGAACGGAAGTTATAGCCATTTGAAATTTCTTCAAATACAACAATAATAACACTTTCCATTGAATGAGACACTGCAGTTTTGATTTGATCTTCTTAAATTTTTCAAATAAGATCAATCATATAAATTTTTTTGGAACTTCATGATTTGAGTGATTTTTGTTTATTTGCAACAAAATGACGATTGTTGAAAGTACAGAAGCAATGGATTTTCTTATAAACGTGCACATCTCTTTGACATGTTTCTTGCCTTAATTCGTTGCTGGTGAATGCATTTCGCATGTTGGGTACAAAACACTTCTGACACGACCATAGGTCTGTTTACCCAACTTGTTTTTAGGTAAATTTCTCTCGAGAAATTTACCTATTGCGGAGAGCATCATATATATATATATATATATATATATATATATATATATATATATATATATATATATAAATAAATATATATATATATATATATATATATATATATATATCTATCTATATATAAATATATATATTTATATATATATATAAATATATATATATATATATATATATATATATATATATATATATATATATATATATATATATATATATATATATATATATATATATATATATATATATATATATATATATATATATATATATATATATATATATATATATATATATATATATATATATATACAGAGGTGGCCAAAAGTGATCGGACAATACAAGAAACAAGCAATAAAATACTTTTACGAGCATAAGCTTTGAAATGAAATAAAAATTTTTCCCTTATATAAAAGTTACTTGTATTCTCAATTAATTGCACAAAAAACAGAAATAAAAAGATTTTCACAAGAAAATTAACAACTAATTCAAATTCACATTGCATCAAGTGGACAAAAGTAATCGGACGTTCAATTGTAATACTTTTCTTTCTGATGATTCCATTAGAACATAGGCTTTTAATATCTAGTTGCGTATCCTTTTTGTTTTATAACTTCTGTTAACCTATTGGGCACAGACTGTACCAACTTACGGGTAATGTCCGGAGTAATGTTGTTCCATTCTTCTAATAACACCGTCTTCAGTTGACTTTTATTAGTAATGTGATGGTTCCTTATTTTTTTATCCAGATGATCCCAAAGATGATCGATGGGATTTAGGTCTGGGGATTGCGGTGGTGTTTTTAATTGACGAGGAGTGTTGAAAAGGAGCCACATACGAACACCATGAGCTGTATGCTTTGGGTCATTATCTTGCTGGAACAAATAATGACCATCAAGACCCAATTTTTGTGCAATTTTTTTCAAATTTTCTTTCAAAATCGACAAGTAACCTAGTTTGTCCATAGGTTCGTCAATGAAAACAAGTTCTCCTACACCGTTGGCAGCCATGCAACCCCAGACCATTACACAGCCACCTCCGTGTTTTACTGTATGTTGAATGTTTTTGGGATGAAGCTCACTATTTTGAGTTCTCCACACCAACAACCTGCCGTCGGAGTGGTAGATATTAAACTTACTCTCATCAGAGAATATTATACGAGTCCAAAAGTCGAGCGGCTTGCTTTTAAATTCTTTTGCAAAGCATAATCTTTTCTTCTTATTAACTTTGCTAATTAGTGGTTTCTTTCGAGGTACTCTCGCTTGATAACCAGCACGGCTGAGAGCTCTACGAATAGTCCGGGCACTAACATTGGTACCATTTACATCTACTAATTGATCCCTAATACTTCTGGACGTTGTAGTCGGATTCTTTTTAACAATTCTTAAGATTTTTCGTGCGTCTGTCTCTGTTAGTTTACATGGTCGACCACTCCTAATTTCGTTTTCCACCTGATTATTTTTTCTGAACCGTTTCACGATATCGAAAACTGTCGAACGACTTCTTCCAACTATTTTTGATATTTCAGAAAAGGATTTATTCTCTTTATACAACTTTATTATAACTTTTCTTTCATGTATACAGGTTTCTTTGCGATTCTTAGCCATGTTTAACTTTCTTCACTTAAAACTGACAAGTAAATGACTGATATCAGAAAAACACATATCAACATATAATTAGGGGAATTCCCTTTTAAACTCGGAAATGAAAAGAAAAGAATTGCTCCAAACTTCAATGACTAATTTCACACTTTTCAAAATGTCCGATTACTTTTGTCCACTTGATGCAATGTGAATTTGAATTAGTTGTTAATTTTCTTGTGAAAATCTTTTTATTTCTGTTTTATTTTTTTGTGCAATTAATTGAGAATACAAGTAACTTTTATATAAGCGAAAAATTTTTATTTAATTTCAAAGCTTATGCTCGTAAAAGTATTTTATTGCTTGTTTCTTGTATTGTCCGATCACTTTTGGCCGCCTCTGTATATATATATATATATATATATATATATATATATATATATATATATATATATACATATATATATATATATATATATATATATATATATATATATATATATATATATATATATATATATATATATGGGATATAACGAAATTTGTGACCACGCTAGAGGTTGCAATTTTTCGATTTTCACCAAATTTTCAGGAAAGGTGTATTGGGTAATTATCTCCTTTTAGTTCGTGAACCAGCTATATCGGCCGCGCAAGAACAAAATGGCGGCCATTTTAGACGAAAAATCGTGATTTCTGTGCTGACCAAAGTATAGCTCCGATTTGGATGAAATTTGGTACAAAGGTTCATTGATGTACGTGATGAATCTCACAATAAAAAATCTAAAGTCGGTACGGCAGAAACAAAATGGCGGCCGCTCAAAGGTCGAAAAACGTGCAAAATTTTGTTGTTGTCATAGTGGTCAAAGCTTTCAACCGATTTTCATGAAATTCTGTAGTTTTATAGAAATTATAAGTATCTAGAGAATTACGTAAAAAAACTGGAGGTCAGGTTGCAAAAAACAAAATGGCGGCCAGTTGAAGGTCAAAATTTCAAAGGCTTTTAAAAGTCTTAATTTTGATCCGACATATACGAAACCTGGTTTCAAGATAGACATTACTTACACCTACAGTCTTTGATATTTTGGTGATCATGCATGTGCAAATTTCAAAATGGCGGCCGTTTAAATATGCGTTTTTTTTCATGTTTTTGTGGCCCTCTAGCGGTCACATTTTCCAACGGATTTTGATGAAACTTGAGATTATGAATCTCTGTACTATGTTCTTGTATTTTGCAGGAAATTATTAAAATTGAATGAAAAATAAAAAATCCCCGTTGGCAGCACCAGCCGGAAAGGTAAATTTCTCGTATGTAGCGTAAAGTTTCGAAAAAGAATTTGGCTTGCCTACTACTAAACTTCTTTCTGAAATTTTCGTAGTACCACATGGGTATTTATTAACATAAAAAAAATCTGGTCACGTTCGTTTTTAGAGACCTTTTATCGAGGCGCAAATATTTTGCTAATTAAATTGAGTTGCACGCGTATGGATTACATATTGAATATCGGCGGATCATAAATTGTTGTAAACATATAAATACCGGTTTCGCCCTTCTCGCATTTGCTGTTTACACAGTTCACAGTGGTAACCACACAAAGGTTTAAATAGCTCGAATAGTTAATTTCAAAAGATTTCCATAAAAGTTTAATCAGCACTTGCGTTGCACTTAATATATACATTTTCAATTTTTTTCCGAACTGTGAGAGCCGTCATTTCGATTTTTATTGAAATCGGCTGCTAAAAATATTAACCTGTAAATTTTCGACTGTATTATTTGTCATTCGATTTGCATAATTTAATTAAATTAACTTGCCTTAATAACTTATAATTTCAAGTTTCAACGGAATCTGTTGAGAATCTTGGCTGCTAGAGGGCTACAGAAATAAAAAAAATTGTATGCCACCCCCTTGTATGGGGAGACCCGCCTGTATGGGGAGACCCCCCTTAAATACCTTAAAATATTTTCTTGCACTGCAAATTTCAAGAGGCACCACTTTTGACCTACGTAGAAAATTTCCTCATTCTAGCTCATGTGGTTTGCGAGAAAACTTGTTATGACGCACGAACAAACGGGCGGACGGACGGACAGACAGACAAGTCACGATTTTATAATTTTTTAGGGTATTGTTAAAAATATTTTACAATATCTTAAAAATGATCTGGTTTATAAGTTCTTTCAAGTAAAGTCATTTAAAGCGTTTCCATGAAAAATATTCATTATTTCAGTTGGTACTAAAATAGCGAATTGCGCTTGCCTTCAGACCTTTGGGGGCCGCCATTTTGAATGCATGCATTTGATTTTGGATTATTTTAAATCTGTGTATGCTAGGACCTCATCAATCAATGTACTATCTCGTTCAAATAGGAGTTTCACTCTAGACAGGGCAAAATAATTAAATTTTTAAAGAAAATGGCAGCTAAAAATATTAGGCTTTAAATTTTCGACTTTTTTATTTTTCATTCAATTTTAATAATTTCCTGCAAAATACAAGAACATAGTACAGAGATCCATAGTCTCAAGTTTCATCAAAATCCGTTGGAAAATGTGACCGCTAGAGGGCCACAAAAACATGAAAAAAACGCATATTTAAACGGCCGCCATTTTGAAATTTGCAAATGCATGATCACCAAAATATCAAAGACTGTAGGTCCAAGTAATGCCTATCTTGAAACCAAGTTTCATATATGTCGAATCAAAATTGCGACTTTTAAAAGCCTTTGAAATTTCGACCTTCAACTGGCCGCCATTTTGTTTTTTGCAACCTGACCTCCAGTTCTTTTACGCAATTCTTTAAATACTCATAATTTCTATCAAATTATCGAATTTCATGAAAATCTGTTGAAATCTTTGACCACTATTACAACAACAAAATTTTGCACGTTTTTTGACCTTTGAGCGGCCGCCATTTTGTTTCTGCCGTACCGACTTTGGATTTTTTATTGTGAGATTCATCACATACATCAATGAACCCTTGTACCAAATTTCATCCAAATCGGAGCTATACTTTGGTCAGAACAGAAATCACGATTTTTCGTCTAAAATGGCCGCCATTTTGTTTTTGCATGGCCAATATAGCTGGTTCACGAACTTAACCGAGATAATTACCCAATACACTTTTCCTGAAAATTTGGTGAAAATCGAAGCAAAATTGCAACCTCTAGCGTGGTCACAAATTTCGTTATATCCCATATATATATATATATATATATATGATGCTCTCCGCAATAGGTAAATTTCTCTCGAGAAATTTACCTAAAAAGTCGGAAATTTAAAGCCTAAAATTTTTAGCTGCCATTTTCTTTAAAAATTGAATTATTTTGCCCTGTCTAGAGTGAAACTCTTATTTGAACGAGATAGTACATTAATTGATGAGGTCCTAGCATACAAAGAATTAAAATAATCCAAAATCAAATGCATGCATTCAAAATGGCGGCCCCCAAAGGTCTGAAGGCAAGCGCAATTCGCTATTTTAGTGCCAACTGAAATAATGAATATTTTTCATGGAAACGTTCTAAATGACTTTACTTGAAAGAACTTATAAACCAGATCATTTTTAAGATATTGTAAAATATTTTTAACAATACCCTAAAAAATTATAAAATCGCGATTGCAGAAAGAAGTTTAGTAGTAGGCAAGCCAAATTCTTTTTCGAAACTTTACGCTACATACGAGAAATTTACCTTTCCGGCTGGTGCTGCCAACGGGGATTTTTTTTGATTGAGCAGACACGTTTCGACTCCTTTGATTCATCTTCAGTGTCGAAAGGGTGTGCGGAGGGAACTGAGTTTATATAGATGTAGGATGCTTTAAACAGGGAGAGCCTAGGTTAGGATAGGTAGAAGGATATGAGATTTTTGGTTTGTTGTATGTTGGTTCGTTCTGGTTTGTTTCGCTCCAATTTTCGTAATTAACTGCTCGTTGATGAGATGATCGCCTGTTTTTTATGTTTATATATTTCCAACAGTAGATTTTGTTAACAAATGTACGCAAAGAGAAATCAAACTTCCTTAAGAAATACAAACTCAAAACGACATTCAAGACTAACACAACATTGGAAACAAACTGAAACCAACATTAAATAACACATCAATATACGAGAGCAATGGTGTACACAAACTGACATATAAGAACTATGACATGGTATACATAAGGATTATCGCACGGAAACTAGCAACAAGCTACAAAGAGCACTTACGATCTTTCTTACACAACATTGGAGGCTCCAACTATGTGACGGAGCTAAAAAACTACGCACACAAGCCTAACGCTATGACAAATTCTATGATATTTTCAGAAAACAGAGCATAAGGCCGTGACTTACCATCTTAGAAAAACTTGAAATATAAACACATAGAAAGACAGACGGTAATATGATCAACGAACAGCTTGTTACAAATTCCACACTTTCCGACAAAAATGGCAACGAGACGAACCAGAACAAACGGACATCCAACAATCCAAAAAACAAAAACTTAATATCCCTCCACCAGGCCTAAGCTAGGGCCTACCTTCTTAATATATCCAACATCTATATAAAGTTATCTCCTCCCACACATCCTGTAGACCAGTGGTGGTGCGTGGGTTTCGAGGGAAGGGAAGCAGAAATTTTGCGACACAATCTTGTATTTTATTTTATTTTAAATCTCTAGCTTTTGTAAATAATCGAATTAACAAGCGATACAACGCACATCCATTTAATATACAAAGGTAAAAAAACAGAGTTTAAATTGTACAAAGTTGATTTAGCTCCAATAGTTTTCTCCACTTTTCTAAACACCTGCTTGCAATTTAACTATGTATCATTATGTAGAAAATTGTGACCACAGATGTAATATTATTATGGCTTTAAAATATTTAAACTGTTATGAGGAAAGTGCCCTAATCAGTCAACTTAACTTTATGGTGTATAACTTATCAAACTTTATTAAAGCGTGTTCCTTATCAATTATTTTATCTCCAACACCAAAAAATCAACTTGTCTAGCAAGAACCACGAAAAAGTTTAGGGCTTTCTTGCCAGGAGAGGAAGGCAAGGGAGACAAAATACTTTGCAAGCCATCAATATATCCGACAGTTTAAGAGGCAGTTTACGCACCCAATAATGGTCAGCAAAGTAGTTTGCCAGCAAAAAGACAACAACAAACAGATGGTTATGAGGAATGCAGAAAGGATAAAATAAGTTAATGTATATTAAACTGTTGTTTGGCTTTTCATTGTAAAATAAAATATAAATTTACGTTCAAAAGTACAGGGCTATCCATTTTACGCTTGGGAAAGTAAAGCTAAAGAAAACACATAACAAAACGTTTTATTTAATATAAAGACTATTATACGTGAAACACAACATTATTCAAATACTCTCCACGGGACCACTTACAGGCCTCAATCCTTTTGAGGTAATTTTCAATGATTTTTCGGCACACTTCCGGCAATATCTCGGGCATAACTTCACGAATATTTGTTTTCAATTGCTCAAGGTTTTGAGGATTGTTCGCGTAAACACGATCTTTCGCATAGCCCCATAAAAAGAAATCCAAAGGTGTTAGGTCGCAGGATCTTGCGGGCCAATTGACATCACTCAATCTCGAAATTACGCGTCCTGGAAATTTTTCTTGCAAAAGTGCTCGATGAGCCTGTGTTGTGTGGCTAGTGGCTCCATCCTGTAGGAATCACATGTTCTCCAGATTATAATCTTCAATTTTTCTCCAAAAATAATCGGTTAACATCCATCCATAGCGGTCAGAATCGGCTGTAATGGGTGTTCCTTGATCGTTTTCAAAAAAATACGGGCCAATAACACCACCAGACCATAATGCACACCAAACGGTCACTTTTTCTGGATGCAGAGGCCTTTCTGTGATCACCTGAGGATTTTGAGAGCCGCATATGCGGCAATTCTGCTTATTTACGTAACCACTGAGCGAAAAATGAGCCTCATCACTAAAGAAAATTTTGTTCGAAAATGGCTTGTTGTTCAATCACCCAATTCGCATACATTCTGCGTTGTGTATGGTATTGAGGCTTAAGTTCTTGAGTTGGATTTTGTACGGATGGAGATGCAAATCCAAATGCAAAATATGCCACAATGAGCCGTAAGACAAGCCCAAATGTTGAGCACATCAAGGAATCGACAAATTCAGGTCTTCCTCTACACTTTGAGCAACGCCAGCGATATTTTCAGCAGAACGAATGTTGCGATGATGCACAGGCCTTGCAATATCAATAACCGATCCAGTCTCTTCAAATTTTCTCACTTTGTTCGAAATTGTTTGCTGTGTAGGTCGATTATGTCGACCGTAATCGGCTCGAAAAGGCCTAAATGTTGACACAGCAGAATCACCATTTTTAGGGTTTGGTAAAATAATTTTACAAAACCCTACTAGTTTCGCGACCAGTCTGTCCGTCCGTCCGTCCGTGCGTCACAGCAGTTTTTCTCGGAAACTACTTAAGCTAAAAACATCAAATTTTGTGCGTAGGTGTAAAGTGGTGATCTCTTTAAAGTTCAACTACAAAAAAATTTTATGAGGTATTTAAGGGGGGTCTCCTCATATAGGAGAGTGACCCCCCGAAAAAAAAATTTCATTGAAGGTAGCCGATATGGATATCAAATGAAAGGCCTTGATGAGAGCTTTTCAAAACAGGTCTTAGTTTGGCAAACTTTGCTTCAAGGGGCGCACAGGGAGGGGAAATACACGAAAAATTTGTGTCCCCCCCTCGCGATTGGACACCTGTGATCCGAAAAATCTGAAAAAAATCAGGAATGTAGCCCTTGGTGAGTACAACAGCAACAAATACGTGAGAAGTCGCAATTCACTCAACTTTGTTAGTAATAGTATGATTTATCGATTTTATGTTTTCTTGAATAAAATCTTGACGGTACCCTTAAATTCAATGAAATTCAGTACGTAGATGCCTATTTATAAGATCGATCTATTCTGAAAGTTTCATAAAGATTGAATTATATTCAGCGAAGTTATAGCGGTTTGAATTTTCCTGTATTACTATTGGAACAATATGCGCTGCATTTATGACTATGGCAACATATGGCTATTTATTTATTTATTTATTTATTCAAGTCTACTTAACAGACAAAAATCCAATTACAAAATAGACCTAGACAATTAAATAAAGTTAAATATAATTCAGAGTAAGACAAATCAATACAACAAATCAAGCAGAAAAGAGTTAATCTAAAACATGAAAGAAATGAAGATAGAGTCAAGAACAAAGTTTGTAAAATTTAGTCCTAAGGAACATTAATCACTATTCGCAAAAAGTAACATCTTTAATTTAATTTTAAAAACAAAGTAGGACGTGGATAGAGAGCCAAGCTCGAGGCTGTTATGCATTCTGATGATTCGTGGCATAATTGAGTTAAAATATAAATCTGTTCGGGCTTACGGAACCTCGAGAATGTGATTAGACCGGCTAGGTCGTGCATACAGTCTGTATTGCAAGTCTGCGCTTAGGGTGGAGGCAATTTGTTGGTGGTACAACTTATAAAGGAAACATTGATCTAAGAAGGTTCTACGGGACGACAGAGAAGGGAGACGAAGTGTGGATAGACGACGCTCATAAGGCTCATAAGCTACGTTGAATTTGAAAAACACAATACGGGTAAACTTACGGTGAACAGCTTCTATTGAGTTCATAAGATATAAATGTCTAGGAGACCACACCACTGAGCAGTACTCAAGGAGCGGGCGTACAAGACACGTGAACAAGCGAACAGCGGTAGCAATATTTGCAAACTTATGCAAATGCCGCATAAGAAAACCCGAAACTTTTGATGCCTTGGTAATTAGGCTAAAAATGTGGACATCAAATTTAAGCTTGGGGTCAAATATTACACCAAGATCTTTACATAAGTCTGCAGAGGAGAGAACAACATCACATAAGGTGTAATTAAAAATTAAAGGGACAATTTTCAAAGTAAAAGTCATTTTAAAACATTTGGAAACATTAATACGAAGGGAGTTTACATTACACCAGTTATACAGGCTAAAAAGATGGCTATGGAACAACATGCGCTTTTTACCGACTCAGACACTACAGTTTTGGTGGATTTGCATGAAAATTTCAGGAATGATAGGTGTCATATATATCTTTGAGAAAAGGTTCAGCTAGTGGTTTTAGTAATCGTAAAACAAAATAGTGGCTGTTTTAAATGCGAAGATTGAATAATTTTGAGTTATTTTTTCCCAACTTCAACGTTTAAGGTGCATGCTTTGAACACTTGATTCAATTTAATGAATGACTGAAAATGAGTACCTACAATTAATGCTCATAAGTGAAACAACTCAGGGAGATGGGAGAGAGCTTCTAGCAAAAGGGTTTTGTAACCATTCTAGGATTCGAAAAAATTTGCTATTAATCGATGATAACAGAACAGGATAGTGGCGCCTGAAAAAAAAATCATCAAACGTAGCCGATATGAGTATGAAATAAAAGTTTTCATGGGAGCTTTTCAAAACAGTTGTTAAACTGTCAGTTTTTGCTTCAGGGGGGGCACAGGGGGGAAATACATGAAAAATGTGTTTCCTCCGTCGCGGATGGACATCTGGAATAATTATCAAGGGAGATATTTATCAGTATAACAATACCAAAAACCTCAGAAGTCGAAATTCGTTCAACTTTGTTAATAATAGTATGATCTTCGTATTTCATAATTTCTCCAATAAAATTATCTTTGACATGTTTTTTGATTTTATTCGATCTGGTGACTGCATTTTGTAAATTGAATACAAAACCCTTCTGACATGAGCGTAGGTCTGTTTACCCAACTTGTTATAATAAAATTTAATAATTTTAACGCGTTCTTCGACTACTAAACGATCCATATTTCTAAATGGCAAACCTTCAACTAACAAAAGAATGTTATGGATGACATTTAACTCTGACAGATGTCAAATCGTAGATTTATACTTTCCCAACCACGAAATGGATAACCCTGTATTTATTCAAAGAAAAATGAAAACTGAGTGGTTGTGCTATGATGAAAATTTCGATAAAATAAATATATTGAAGTGTAATATTTTTATAAACACGCGTTAAAATTTATAAATTAAATCTATTCTTCTCTCCTTTTGTGCTGCGAAATTGTCGATTATGAGATCGTACGTTTTATCAGCACTGAAGATGTCTTTAAGTAAACTTTTCTCGATTGACAAAAGTGACAAATTACTAAGACGTTCTTCCACGGTGGAATTTCTAAGGTAACTTTTCATTCTTTTCAACGTTGAAAAGCTACGTTCTGCTGAAGCTTTTATTGCTGGTATAGTTAAAACTCACTGTGAAAGTTTGATAAAATCAGGAAAACTGCTGCCAAGTTGATTATTGAGGAAATATTGAAAAATTTCTTTAAAGATTTTTCCCTTCAATCACAATCAGAAAATAGGACTGAAAGCTCTGTGGGTAGCTATGAAAAGTTAAATCTGTTTGGGTAAGATTGTTGCAAAGAAAGTGTTCAGCAATTCTAAAAATCCTTGGTGATTTAGTAATTCGAATCTTACACTCAACTCTTTGCTTATTTTGTCCAGAATTTCACAAAAAAGTTGCCTATAACTTGATTCTAAGTTTATTTCTCCATCCACCGAAAGTCGGGATTTTTTCCGGATGGAAGAAAGGTCACACTTGTCCATTGTATCTTTAAAAAATCAATCAAAACTTGATAGAATGTCTTGGAGGCTACTTTTGAAATCATCAATTTTCTTAATACAGTACGAAATGTCATTATGTTTTGTTTGAAAAATGTTAAATAAAATGTCACAAAATGGAAAAATTGATGCAAATACTGTTAACAGAAAATGGAATTTGAAATCAGTTACAGTTGCTAAAAGCGCTTTTGCAGCGTTAAAAGTTTCACTGTCCCAGGCGCCAGTATTTACGATATCTAAAAGAAGATTTTCTAAATCTGATATATTTTCAAATATGGTTATTACTAAGCGGCCATTAAAGCTTCATCTAGTAGTAACAGCTCTAGGCAATCGTTTTTTTACGACTTCATCGAATTTCGAACACCTTTTAGTGGAGTGACTAAAAAATGATGAACAACCATGCAAACTCAAAAAGAAAATTCGACACTCTTTGATTTTTTCACAAGACTTTGAAAGAGTTAAATTTAATGTATGGGCAAAACAATGTACAAATGAAGCATCTGGAAACCTTTCCCTCACACTTTTTTGTAAGCCACTTACTCACCAGACATAACGGCTGCTCCATCATAGCTTTGCGAAACTAATTTTCCTTCACATTCAAACTTGCATAATATTTTACTTGCATGATCATATAGGGCTGAAGCTGTTCTATCGGTAGATATATCTCGAAAGCCAAGAAAACGTTCCTGTATAACACCATCTTCAGTAACGTACCTTAATATTTCGGAAAGCTGAGACTTTGTGGATACATCAGATGTTTCGTCTAACATTATTGATACGAAGGGAGACTTCTCAATTTCCTTGCGGATAGTATCAAAAATAATAGAAGAAGTTGATCCAATCAAATCATTTTGAATATCTTTTGACAAGCCTGAAAAAGTTTTGAGTTATCGAGATGGTTTTTTAAAATGGGGTTATGCTTTGCAAGCAAAGAAATGGTTTCCACATTATTGCCTCTATTCATTCATTATGGCCACGAAAAGCAAGTTCTTGGATACCAAGAAAAGACACAAAATCGATGAGCATTTTAAAGTTTCACGATTTTTTTTTTGACTTGATTGTTGTGTGCTTTAATGTTCAATGACCGCCGGCAATCGATGATTGTCTCAATGTGTGGTAGATTACCAAACTTTTCCCAAGCCAATATGCAGCGCAAATGTTCTTGAAATATTTTTGCATGGCGTTTTAAAGCTTTATGCAAATTACTGAAGTCTGAAAACCCGGAAGTCCGCCAAATGTTAGTTTCTGATGTAAATAGTAGGCAAGGCCAGCAAAAGAGTTTGTTAATGTGTTTGCACCCACAAAGCCATTCAAATTTATTATAAAGTTTGGTTGAAAAATGCCTGACATAATTTCCCTTAACAGATTGCTGACTTAGTGAAATAAGCGGCAACGGTCGACCTGAATCTATAATTTGCTTCTTGTCTTCGAACTTTCTAGAAGAAAAAGAATGCACAAGAAGTTCCTCAATAGCACAACCACAACAGTTTTCTAGCGACATCGTTATAAAAGTTTAATTTAAGTATTTTGTCTTTAATTCAGCAAAAATAACAAAATCAATTAAATTCAAAGCAAAACCTGTCTTTTAAACTTTCCTCCAGATAAAACTTTGACGGCAAGAAATTTTTTCCTAGTACGGGAAATTAAAAATCCGATTATTACAAACGCTAATATCGATGGCTACTGAGGTACACTTAAAACCTCTTATTACACATTAAAATAAAATAGTTTAAACGTGCGAAGGTCAGGCCCTAGAATGAATGGTTTTCATACAATAACATGCCAAGCTGTAATGAATTATTTTAAAATTTACTTGCGAACGCGCAACCGACCTCTCATCGGTTCTAGACGTTAAGTCAGAGTAGTGCCAACGGATGGTACCAACCGGTCAACCAATCTTCACGCGGTGGCTGCTTGTCGGCCAGCTAGATCGGAGAGGATTTCGGTCGCGGGTCTCCGAATGGGTTACGCTCATTTACATATTTCAGCCACCTATACACGCCCGTTTTCAAACGCGTTACAAAACAAAACCATACGGAGAGGAAACCTATTCCAAGTTACTCCGTATTTCTTCCTATGACCAGTCAAAAGAACAAAATCTAATTTTTATTTCGCGTTCCCGAATTTCCAACGCGGTACCGAAAAGTATACTACGTTAACTCAACCCGACGAAAGCTTCGTTAAAGAAAAATCAAAAACAACTAAGGTACCGCGTACCGCGCGCGACGCAAAACCGATCTCAGTGGATTTTTCCACCCCTACCCTCGCGACGGCATACTTACCCTGCACCTCATTTTCCGCTGAAAAGCAGAACTACTGGAAAGGAAAGTCGATTTTTTCGTTAGCAATTCATTTTGTTATTTAATAAAATATTTATAGTTGTTGTGAAATAATGTACAAAAATGTTAAGGATGATGAAAAGTAGAGTTATAATTATGTTTCGAGGAAATGTTTTTGATTGTAATTTTCCTCAATTATAATTTCAAAGATAAGTGTTGGTTGGTTTTGGAAATGATTAGAACCTGGAGGTAAACTTTAGCAAGGTTTGTATGATAATAATTTCTTGATTGTTTCGAATTTTTTTTTTTTATAGATTTACAAATTCTTAATGACTAGGAAGAAACTATCTCTAGAGATCTGAAGTGCTTTTATAATACTCCATAATCCCGGTCAATATTGTTCCACGCAGTGTATGCTAATTTATTGAAAAACATTACCTGTCGGCAGGTAAAAACGGAATTCATTCACAAAAAGAAAATACAATTTGTTTAATCCAATACAAACACTTATCTTTGAAATCATTAATGCTAATTACAAAAGATAAATTGTACAAATACAAATAGCGAGTTTGACAAATCAAAATTAAACAACTTCCATTTGTTGTGGTGTTACAAAAACACTCAGTGGAGAAATAAGAACATTTAAAACTATATTGTCAAATTGTATCGGTAGTAGAGTAAGTTTATAATTACCAAATAATCCTAGGGCTTCCGAAAAGATCTTAAAATTAGCGTTGTTACTTCTCTCTTGTAAATTTTATACAAAGAAAAACTTAATATTAAATTTAAATTTTGTGTATACTATAGATATATATTTCTTCTCGTTAGCTCTTTTCTATTCTATTCTCGACTAAAATTACTATGTTTTTAATAATTATTACATTTTTTTATGTTTCGCGGGGTATTTACATGTTTATTGTTGACACACCTCTGGACTCGCCATTTATACTGAGATTTTATAGGAAATCAATTGAAATAAAGGGATTAGAATAAATTCTTACGTTTGAGAGAGAGAGAGAGAGAGAGAGAGAGATGACGCAGTTTACAATTCGAGGGTCAATATGAAGAACTTAAGTCGATATTGTACCTATATTTATTGATTTAATATATTTATATATGCGAGAAGGCACTCATACACTGTACTCTACAAATCACTGAGTTCTTTTTTTCTATTGCACTTGCACAATCATTCTACTGTAATTTGTTTTCAATCATTGTTCTTGTTTTCCTTAGTGTTCCGAACACGCGCATTGTGCAGGACACAATCATTAATACATACACACTTTCTTATATTGTAGATAGTGTATATATAGAGACAATTTCTATTAATAGTTTAACGTACAACATTTAATATAGAATTTGAACATTTTAAAAATGTTATTTTATATCAATTTTTGTTTCTTTTGTTTTCACTTTCACTAGAGGTTTATATTATAATCTTTCTTGGGTTTTGTCTTTAGTTTAGTCCACGTTCTTTTTTTTGTTGTTTTACGAGTAAAATCTTTTTTGTTTCAATCACTATTCATACCCTGATCATTTACTACATTACAGAATATTTCTCTTTGCATCATTATTTCGCACTTATCACCAGTTTTCCTCACATTTCGATTCCTTTTAGACTTTCAGCTTCGCGATAACTGGCAATTCAATCTCGTAAAAATTTCAATCATTTGCTTCTTCTTACACAAACGAAAACGACTTTCCCTACTTTCTCACTCTCTCCCTACTTAAATGAAAACCTACTTGAATCGGTTGAATGAGGCGTTCAATATTACTTCTAACGTTTACTTTGTTTTCAAAAATAGCTTGATCCAATTGTATCTTTGCTTTAATCTTTACGTAGCATTCTTTTCTTAGATTAGACCTACTTTGGGAACTCTTTTAAAGTCAAAACAGCCCACCTTACCGTTGTTGAGGTTTATGCTAAAAACTCCAGTGCTTACGATTTTCGATCACTTAGCTAAAGGGTCGCAACTAGACGATTGACTTACAACAATAGGTGCGGCGGCAGAAATTTCGATGAGGATATAATTTTTGTAGTTTCAGTTTCCGCTGAACTCATTTGGATTTTTATTTTATCCGTTGATATATTACGCGATCTGCGATTATCTCTCGCCTTGGCTTCGTAACGTAATTAATTTGACGTTGATAATTTTTTCTCCCGATTATCGCTGAATTACTTCGGGCCGTGTTTATTTACGAGTACTTCCGCGTGCACTCACTAGCCTACTTGTGATTCTGCAAGAAAACTTCAGACCCGGGTTTACGCGAGTAGTCATGTGACTTTTAAATTTCACAACAACACTTCACGCTTCAATTAGACCTTGTTATTGTTTCTCTATCAACGGTTACACGTTCCGCTTTCTTAACTTTCCGACCTCTTCGCTCGAGCTCTTAAACACAACTCTTCGGATGAGTATGCTTCTTCCTCACCTTCCAGGTTTCCTAACCGAACGTCATATTCTGAATGTTCCTCTTCTTCCTCCAGAATTTCGTCATCATCTTCTTCTTCATTATCATCTCCATTCTCTTTTCTTTTTCGCCTTCTTTGTTTTTAATCTTAAATTATTAATCCTAAACACTTTGAACTGATATAGTTCCCCACGTAGAAAAACGACGCATCCAATCAATACTGAATACGCTCGTCTAGAAACTTCTGTGTTATCTTGTAGTATTAATTATGTGTAGTTAACTTTTTCCATTACAATCGAGGTATTGCAAAAGCTTCCCATAGCTAGAATGCATCTACGCGCCGGTCAACTGCGCTCCCTACTTGGATTTAATCGTTTTAAAACTACCCTGCAACAGCCGGTTGCCGAGCGTGTATCCATTAAGAGCACGTATCGCCATTGCAGCTTCATCATAAGTTGTCATCGACACGAATCCGTATCCTTCTTTTTTTTTTTTTGTTTTTGCACTCTAGTTTCCCACGCTGTTTTGCGAGGATTGAAACAGTTTTCCGGGACGAATCGACCGTGGAGCAAGTTCTGAGTACTGAACACGAACAGCTGTTAGCGCTACAAAATCGAAATATTACACAAATCTCCGAAAATTTAAAGGACTTCGTGATTATACCTACATGCGATCACTTTGTATTTGTGCACCGTTCGTTCTGTTTGATTCCTGCTGCGTGGCGGCCCTCCAAGATAACCTCCTTCTGCGTCGCGGCCACTACCTCCACACTTCAATTCCATGTGGCTGTCAAATTCTGTTGGCATCCGACGACAACAAAGACGTGGGATGTGCACTGGTCGCAACCAACGTAAAATGACAAGCCACCTAGCAGCGAAGTGTGTTGGTAGTGGGCACCAGCGGCGTCGCATGATTCATTACAAAGCTATCTTTCCCTTTAACTATGCCTCTATTTTTGTTGCCATCAAGATATTATAATAGTTGAATTCGACTTTTGAGTACTTGGAGAGAAGGGGTTTTTTGTTGAAATTATCCTTAAAACTGGCGTTTTATGAAGTCATTTATGTCTCCCAGACATTTATATATGTACTTGAAAAATAAAAAATAAATAAAAAAAAATTGGAATTTTCAAAATCAATCAAACGTTTAAATGAAGATAAGTCTTACCGAAAACTTACACATCCATATGGAAAAAAATGGAAGATAGAATATCCATCGAATTTGAACACCTCTTGTGTTCAACATTGGTGGTGGATTCTGTTGCGAAGTTTATTGAAATTGATGGAACTGAGACTCATTTATCTCGATATTGGTGGCTGAATGGTGACTAATAAAATCAATCGAAATTTTTTGTTGCTTATTGTTTTTGTTTATGGTTTTTGTTACCCTTTGTTAGGTTGAGTTTTGGTGAATTTATTTAATGTGTATAGTTCTGATTAGGAATAACGTTTAGAATATAGATTAGCTATACAGTTATTATTATTCTTTAAATAGTTCAAAATTAATGATGTTGACAGATTTAAGTTTGAACACTTTAGATTGTAAGATATGAGCGTATAGATTAAGTATATTGTTGGGTAATTATATTAGTTTAGGGATATAGTTATTTAAATTTATAGTATTGTAAGATCATTAATTTAAATTTATAGATTTAAGGTAGAAAATTTAAGTTTAAGTAAAAATAAAGTTTGGTTTTTATATTATTCCTAATTTTGTAATCTGGTTGGTTAGTTTTTTACCACTAATTTTATTATAAATAAGTTTAAATAATTTTAATTTTTAAATTCCATATATGTTTTTAAACTGTTAAGAATGTTTGTACACACTAAAAAATTTCGATGGAAAATATTTAACAAACTTTTAAATACCTAGCCTTGCTAAAGCCCAATTGTAATCAATTAATTAATTATATGCTTTATTCAATAAGCATATGATTAATTAATTGATTAAAATTGGGCTCAAAGTAAGGCTAGGTATCTAAATGTTTGTTAAAGATTTTCCTTCAAAATTCTTATAGTGAGGCATGATTCCAACGGTCAGATAAATTGGTCAAGCTCTCATCTGATTCAGATACTTTAAATATTTATATTTAATCTAGCATGCGGTTGAGTACTTGAAATATTGACTTTGTTTGATCTATAAATATTACTAACACTTGATCATTTCAATGTTTGCTTGGATTTTGCTTAGGACTTATTAAAAGCGGAGTTTGCATTAATTTTTTTATTGTTGGGTTCATTTATCATACCAAAATGATTACCTTCGTAGCATTTTAAAAACTTTTTAAACAATTTCGAGATTTCAACTAATCTCGTTTGATTAGGCGAAACCTTGAAATTGGTCATTACTTTTTTATATACTACGCACATTATTATTTTGTTATGGAATCAACAAGAAAATTTATGTAACTGTTGCATTTAATAAACCCTAAGAAAAATCCCAGAAAAACCGAGAAATAATCAATTGTTTCAGAAACTTATAGTTGTAACAATTTCAGATTTCAAGTAACAAAATGGCAAGTTTTCAAGCTTTATGCATGTTTGTATTGGTGTAAATAGAAATATTACACCAATACATACATACATGAAGCTTGAAAACTTCCCTTCTTTCGATTAGAACTTGTAATAAAAACTCACCTTTTTCACGATCTCTATAACTTTAAAATCGTTTCTTTTCACTGGCAACACATCTCTAATTGATTTTTAATAAAGTCATTTTACTTGCGAAGTTATTTAACTAACTTATTTTTACTCGCGACACCCTCCACAATCGATTTTTATGTGCTCAGTCTACTCGCAACGTTGTTAAATTGACGTCTAAAGTTGATTTTCGGCGCCAGAATAAATTTTCCCCAGGCGGACGAGATAAAATTATCAGAAAATTCAAGTTTAAAAACGGAAAGTAGAATCAAGAAATTTACGTTGAACGGAAAACGTAAACACTTCCCTAATACCTCGGATGATAGGCTCTCTTAAGCACACACAGAAATTCATAAAATATCTCTATAATAGAACCAAGTCTTCTAAACCTCTTTTTCAGCCATATATTCATCAAGTTTCCCACATTTTATCCATTCTTCACAAATTATCAAATATCAAAACGAAATCATCCAAGCCTCTTTTTTGCCCAAATTTTAATCAGGTATCGTACTTTTCATCTGTCCTTCATATGCTGGCTCTGTAAATAAATTTTAATATCATGAAACATACAGCACCATCAAGCTTTTGCCCTGCTTTACCAGTAGCTCCACAGTCATCCCAGCGTAATTTGCTAATAGCATGATCATTTTCCTCTGGGAAATGATATTTTACACTGTCCAGTAGTATTTGGTTTTCACATTGAATTCAGAAGCAGCTGTTAACATAGCGTCTTTCCCATACATTTTACCATTTTTCCTACATGAAATGTAAAATTTTATTGGATATATTGAGGGATTGAAGGGACAAGAGTGCTCCACTTTGTACGCAGAGCTCTATGGTGCTTCCCAGGGCAATCTATAGCTGTATAGTAGAGTATATACAAGCTGATGATAGTATATTGAACGAGATGTGTGAATAAACGATTGAGCGCTGTGCCTGACTTTCGAAAGTTGGTTGTATAGCGAGTCGATGATGTTGATGTTTACAACTTGAAATGAACGAATGCTAGTTCTTCGTTAGTCATTCATAAAATGAATGAAACTTTCTATATGCGTCATCTGAGTGAAGAGATTAATTGATAAATAGGAGTAAAGTAAGCGTAGGTTCCATTTCTTTAGTAGATTTTATGTTGAAATGTTTAATTGGGAATTCACTATTTAAGAATTTAGAGTATTAGAAAATTTCCTAAAAAATTTTGTTTGATAAATTTTATTTCTTGTAGAAAATAATATTGGAAGCATCATTCGTTGGTTTGATAAAGGAAGCAGTGCTTCTTTTGCGTATAACGACGAACCGCCCCCCTGGTTTATACAATGACGATGACTCAAAGAAATCAAAACGCATTTGCTTGCTCAAAAAAGAGAATTGTCTTACGGATATCAATTAGAGACTGCTGGTCTCGGAATCTAATTTAGTTATCGTCAGCCCACATGGTGTTTTATCTAACAACTGGAGAGCGATTCCAAAAAAAATACCCACTTCACTTCAATATCAGGAATGGAGTGGCCACTTTCCTTCAATCATTCTCGCTGCTCCTTTAAATTGCTCTTCTACACCTTTGTAGCATGTCTTCATCTCTAGAGTGACATACAAGACTTTGAGTATTATTTCACCAAAAAGTTTGGATAATCCGTTAACGTTTTTTGTTGTCATAAGTTGACTTAAATTTGCAATTTCCGCAAGTACTGATATTGTTCTGAATTCAGATTAGTGGCTTGTTGGTGTACTTTTTAAGCTGTTTGTAACGACATGAAGAAATTTTCGCCGGACAATAAACGAAATTCCAAAGCTCTAGTTACATGTAACCTCATTATCCTCTGAATCAACAAGCTTATCACACTGTATCCTTTTTAAGCCTCAACGAATCTTCTTCAAACCTTAATAGTGTTCAACATAACATCTCTTTTCCTAATAAAATGTGTATCTCCATTTTATACCAAAACATACGAGGATTAAGGACCAAGCTTGAGTAACTCTACCTCTCTGATCAGCCTGGTAATGATTATTGACATCTACATGATTTGACTAAGTAGAAATAGTACCTGATCATAAAGAACATAATTGCTTCTAATAAGGCTGATGGCGGCGGAGTTTCGGTTGCAGTTAGCCAAACACAAAATAGTTCTCATTGTTCTGATTTCTGTTTTCCCATACTTTAGAATTTGTAATTATTAGGTTTTCTCTCCCTCATACAAAAGAGCTCTTGATTTCGTGCGTTCATATTCTCTGTAATTCATCTTTGATTATTTATGAGACGTTTTTTAGGGGTTTGTAAAATAATTTTACAAAACCCTACTAAAATCGCGTCCTGTCTGTCCGTCTGCCCGTCCGTCCGTCCGTGTGTCAGAGCACTTTTCCTCGCACCAAATTTTGTATGCAGGTGTAAAGTGGTGATCTCTTCAAAGTTCAACCATTAAAAATTTTTAAAAAGGTATTTAAGAGGGGTCTCCCCATATAAGGGAGTGGCCGCCGAAAAAAATTCATCAAATTTAGCCGATATGGATATCAAATGAAAGGTCTTGATAAGAACTTTTCAAAACAAGATATAGATAAAGACTGTGGCGCCTAGTACACGCGTTGTTTGATTCGCTCTCAAATTTTTTCAAGTAAAATAAATAAAAGACTAATTAAATAAAATAAAGTTATCCTGAAAGTCACATAAGTCTTCTAGTTTAAAAATTTCAATTCATATTTTGTAGTCACAATCTAATAAAAGTTTTATCATTGAAAGAAAAATAAGTGATTTAGATAACCTCAATGTCGGACGTCAAGTGCTTTGTTTGCAAAAATACATCAAAAGGGCCTATCGCCAAAGCTGTGCAATGTGATAAGTGCAAAGCTTACTACCATGCATCCTGTTATGCTCGTATTAAGAAACCTATACCACCCGGGATACTTAAATGTTGTCTTGAAAAAGAGGCATCGCAACCCCTTGATAAAGGATCTTTTATTAAGGAAATACAGTCTTTGCGTAGCAATTTAATAGAAAATCATAATGATTTAGTGAAGCGCATAGATTCCTTGGAAGTTAAATATGAAGAGCGCCTCAATAAAATTGAATCAATAGTACGGAATCATAACACAGAAATACTCGATCTGACTGAAAATATTTCATCTTTTCAAAAGAATTTGGATAATTGGAAATCTGAGTCTGAAGAGTTCATACTTGCCGAGATTATGGATCGGAATAGGCGAGAGTGTAATGTTGTTGTGTACAATCTTAAAGAGCAAAGCTCCGCTGCTGATGATATTTCGCATTTACTCACTAACTTTCCTAACGCGCCATTTAAAGCTACTGATGTTCGTGCTTTTAGACTTGGTGTTCCAAAGAAAGAGGTTAATCGACCACTGAAAGTGATTTTTGTAAATAAAGAATTTGCTCACTGGCTAATCGTTAATTCCACAAAGTTGAAGTGTGTTCCAGATAGAACAATTTTGCAATGTCAGCAATTTGCCAAAATCCTAGAAGAATTCAATGAGCGGAAAGCCAAAGATGAAAGTAATTTGACAATGAGATATATTAATGGCATCCCACAAATAAACGAGAAGAAAAATTCTCACATAAAAAACGGCAGTGTTACTTCCCAACAGATCAGCCCTCATCAACATTAAATATTTATTAGCAAAACGTACGAAGCATTGAAAATGTGCAAAAGTTAAAAGAACAAACTAATTGTCCACACCAATACAATCAAATTTGATATAATTGCCTTAACAGAGACTTGGTTAGATGAGCAAGTTTCTGATTCTGAATTGGAGATAACTGGTTATCAAATTTTTAGAGCAGATAGAGATCTCTTACACACTAATAAATGTCGTGGTGGAGGAGTATTGCTCTATATTAAAAGTTGTTTTAAATGTATCTTGCTTAAAATTCAACGATATGGTGTAGAGTTTCTGACAGTGTCACTTTAACATATGTGCCTCCTTTTGAAAATAATATGAAATTAAACTACTTGAATAATTTGGAAAAATGTACCTTCGAATTGGAAAAAATTATGCATGAGAGGACAAATTATAGCAGCATTATTTGTGGTGATTTCAATTTGCCGGGATATCGCTGGCAGTCTGTTGATGAAGTAACATTGGCCCACGGATTTCATCCCAATTGGTGCATTCGATCAGCTGTTGAAATTATTGTTAATTTAGCAAATAGATCGCAGTGTAAACAAATAGTTCATGAAATCAACAAGGCGGGTAATTGTTTAGATTTACTTTTTACGGATTTATTAGAAACTTCTTATCAAATTTCAGATGGTCCCATAGTTTCTGTATAAGATGAAGCTCATCCAAATCCTTTTAAAGCAACGGTATGCTTAAGTTCATTCAAAAGTATTAGTTTTAAAGAAGTCATATACAATTTTAACAATATGAATGTTGTAAATATTGAGCAAAGATTTGAACTTATTGATTGGAATTCAGTTTTAAATGACAACTTTTCTATTGATGCTATGACTAATGTCTTCTATCGAGTAATTTATTCATTAATCGATAGTCAAGTTCCTAAGAAAATTATCCAGTATTCACCTAAATGCCCTCCTTGGTTTGATTTTGAACTAAAAAGAGAAGTTTCCTTAAAGAAAATATTGCATTGTAAATATAAGGAATCTCCTTCAAATATTACTTACACTGAATTTAGGTTTCAAAGGGCAATATGTAAAAGATTGATACAATCCAAACATCGATTATACATGGAAAACATTGGAAAAAACATTAAAAATTATCCCAAAAGCTTTTGGAACTACGTTGATATTAAAAATACTAAAAATAGATGCATTCCTGATTCCGTATATTTAAACAAGATTGAAGCATAAAAATGGAGAAGACAATGTAAATCTTTTTGCTGATCACTTCAAACAAACATATGTATCTACTCCTATAACTTTAACTGTTCTTGTAGAAAATTGTTTCAACTTTCTGCCTTTGAATACCTTCCACATTACTGAGCAGGAAGTTAAAGGTTCATTGCTAGTTTTAGAAAATAAATTAAGTATGGGCCCAGATAAAATGCCTTCTATATTTATTAAAACGTTTGCAGATTACTTATCAAAGCCTTTCTTTTTAATCTATCAAAAATCTTACAGAACAGGATAATTCCCAAAAGTATGGAAAATGTATTTCATAACTCCTGTACCAAAAAAGGGTGACAAGCAGAATGTTGCGAATTATAGGTCAATAGTCAAAAGTTCAATTTTTGGTAAAATTTTTGACTCTCTAACTGAAAAGCAACTTTCAATATATTTACGGAAAGTCATCATTAGAAACCAACACGGTTTTATGCCGAAGCGTTCTACAATTTCTAATTTAGCTCTATATACCAATTACATTAATGACAGTTTAAAATGCAAAACACAGGTTGATTCCGTATATACTGACATGAGAGCAGCTTTTGACAAAGTCAACCACAACATCCTATTGCAAAAATTGGAAAAGCTAGGAATAGTAGGGAATGCTTTTAAATGGATTGAATCATTTTTAAAAAACCGTAAATTAACAGTAAAAATTAAAAATTATGAGAGCTTTATATTCGAAGCCACCTCTGGCGTTTCACAAGGCTCTCATTGCGGGCCATTGTTATTCATTTACATGATCAATGATCTTATAAATGTTGTTAAATATTCAGAGTTGCTGCTATGTGTGGATGACTTTAATAGCCCAGTCATATTAGGGCTTTCACCTCGGAATGAAAGATAATAAGCTGCAAATTGGTATGAACCTTTGTTTTGTCATTCTAAATGTTGTCTCAAAAGTCACAATCGTTATCGTGTTCGCGTCTCAAGATATTCAAGGTCAAAGGTCACAAAAATCGGTTTTTCGCGAATATCTGGCTTCCTATCGGTTAAATGAGATTTGCATTTATTATAAAAGTTGTAGGCTATAAAATTCCCTACAACTTTTGTTTAAACTTTTTTTTCATACGACCAACCGTTTTGAAGGTAGAGCGCGAAGAGTGCACATCGTACAGTCATATACGGCCTAATGCAAGGTCAAGCGTGAGTTATGGTTATCAGTACGTTATAAAGTCAATTATTTACTTGGAAATTATAATTATTAAACAATGCCTATTATTTATGTACTAACTATTAATTATTTATATTTAATTAAAGTAAGTAACTTGATTTGCAACGGTACAATTTCAAACTAACGAATAATCTTGACTCATACAAAGTGGAGAGAGTGGCCTTGAATACTATAGAACATCTGTCCCGGCAATGAATAGAAAAGGGCATAGGGTAGGGACAAGTATTTCCAGGTATATAAGTATTGAGAAATTTACGCGTTTTAAAGAAAAGATATATAATGTCGTGTTAACTTAAAATAAAACTAAAATATATAATCCAGAATTAATAATATTTTATACTTAAATAGTTAAATATGAATAGTTATATATATTATTTATGTACTAACTATTAATTATTTATATTTAATTAAAGTAAGTAACTTGATTATTTATATATAATTATTCATATTTAACTATTTAAGTATAAAATATTATTAATTCTGGATTATATATTTTAGTTTTATTTTAAGTTAACACGACATTATATATCTTTTCTTTAAAACGCGTAAATTTCTCAATACTTATATACCTGGAAATACTTGTCCCTACCCTATGCCCTTTTCTATTCATTGCCGGGACAGATGTTCTATAGTATTCAAGGCCACTCTCTCCACTTTGTATGAGTCAAGATTATTCGTTAGTTTGAAATTGTACCGTTGCAAATCAAGTTACTTACTTTAATTAAATATAAATAATTAATAGTTAGTACATAAATAATAGGCATTGCTTAATAATTATAATTTCCAAGTAAATAATTGACTTTATAACGTACTGATAACCATAACTCACGCTTGACCTTGCATTAGGCCGTATATGACTGTACGATGTGCACTCTTCGCGCTCTACCTTCAAAACGGTTGGTCGTATGAAAAAAAAGTTTAAACAAAAGTTGTAGGGAATTTTATAGCCTACAACTTTTATAATAAATGCAAATCTCATTTAACCGATAGGAAGCCAGATATTCGCGAAAAACCGATTTTTGTGACCTTTGACCTTGAATATCTTGAGACGCGAACACGATAACGATTGTGACTTTTGAGACAACATTTAGAATGACAAAACAAAGGTTCATACCAATTTGCAGCTTATTATCTTTCATTCCGAGGTTGACCCCTTTTTTTACCTAATATGACTGGGCTATAAGCTTTTTAAGTCCATTTCATGTCACGAAGATTATCTAAAACTACAATGTGATTTGAATGAGGTTAATATTTGGGCTTGCAAGAATGGATTTGAGTTTAATCTTAAAAAATATGCCATCATTACATTCTACAAGATTACATTTCATAATTATAATTATACCATAAATAACCACAATTTGGTTCGAGTTGATAAAATTAAAGATTAAGGTATTTTCTTTGATAGTTTCTTATCCTTCGAAAATCACATTTATCATGTAGTTAATAAGGCATTTAAAAATTAGGGTTTATAACAAGATACAGTAAAGATTTCAATGATTCATCAGTATTTTTGCATTTATACAAAACTCTAGTTAAACCCTTGTTGACATATGGTTCAGAAATATGGTCACCAAACGCACAATGGCTCTCAGCTGAAATAGAAAAAACTCAACACAAGTTCTTAAGAACATATTCTTTTCGTATCGGTTCTCCCATGTTGTTTGGTGATCATAACTACACTTATATGTTACAAAAAGCTCATCTACCTACTTTTGAATCTAGTCGTACGTATCAAGATGTACTATTATTGTATAAAATAATAAACTCTCTAGTTGACGCACCAGATTTACTAGGTAAAATTAACTGGCATGTTTCACCAAGATATTTAAGACCTACCAATATTACGTTTGCCAAGAATTTAGACTCGAGTACTTACTTACATAGAAATATTATTAATAGAGCTTGTAATGTAGTTAATGAAAGACTTGGTAGTATTGATTTGAATCTTGCAACTCTTAATGATATGAAAAGAATTTGGAGATCAAATATATTATTTCGAAATGAATAATTGTAAAACAACATTGTAATTTAAGCCACAAATTGTAAAACTTGTATATTGGGCCCTGCCCGTGAACTGAAATAAAAAAAAACAAGTCTTCATTTGATACTTTTTGCTTCGAGGGGCGCAATACACGGAAAATTTTTCTCTAGCCCCCCTCGCGATCTGACACCTGTGATACGAAAGATCTGCAAAAAATTATGGGGGTGGGTGTTTATGAGTACAACAAAAACAAATACCTTAGAAGTCAAAATTCACTCTACTTTGTTAATAATAGTAGGATATTCGAATTTCATATTTTTCCGAACAAAATCGTACAGGTACCCTTGAACTGAACGAAATTCGAAATTTAAGTAGTCCTACCAAAGGTCCTTAAACTTTATAGTTTGATGAAAATTGAATGATATACACGAAAATTATAGCCATTTCAAATTTTGTAGTGAATAAAAATGTTCATATGTCCGTAAAGGACTGCAGCGATGTTCTGCTGCCTCGGCAGAGGAAGGTGTCGGTATCTGCCGAGAATGCCCTCGTCTGGAGACGCGTGAATGTGCTGGCAGGCTAGCATTGCGGTGTCGTGGGGCGGGTTCATTTTCCCCAGCACGAGGACCCACTACAAAAAATTTCGCATTCACGAATTGGACTACAGATCAAAAGGCGATCGAAGTCGCAAAAATTGTAGATAACCTCACAGAGGGAGATGGAACTTGTTACGAGAACAAGTGGAACCTGAAAAGAAAGGCGAACTTGGGGTGACCTCGTCATTACCCAACGAAGTTCATGGCCCACAAATGAAAGAGGGGCAAACGGGTGGTGGTGGAGCCCCTTCGTACCCACCCAACCGGAATAAATCCATAGATATCTTGTTGAAGTGGCCAGGTATTCCTCTTCTGAGTGGAAAACTCATACAACTTGGATTGTATGAACTTTCCCATCAGAAGGGGAGTACCCCGGTGACCAATTTATGCCATAGAATTATACAATTTGATTGCATAACTCTATGCCATAAAGAGGCACTCTGCTTGGGCCACTCAACCCAAAACGTCACCTGAAACAAGAAGGATTAAGTTGTACCCGGCGGCTGGCTCATGGTTTTAGGGGCAGCCTGCCACCGTACCGGGTCCTATACTCGGTCAGAATCTTCGGAAAGGAAAGACCAATAATTGCAGGTTACTCAACCATTATTATTTTCTAATATCATACGAATATACTCGCCGGTACACAATTCCTCAAAAAACTAAAGGTATGAAAAGTTTATCAAAATTTACGTTATCAAACAAATTTTTTTGTTTCTTTATACAATTTATAGTTTAACCAATTTTTAAAATTCAATTCGTTTATCCCGTGATGGAGAAAATACTTCACTACTATACTGCTAGGTTCGGTTCTATTTACGCGCTCTTCCAATAAAGACAACAGAAAAAAAAACGAACTTCGTTTAGGTGTCAAAGCACCAAATGTACGGCTGGAATCGTTCAATATAGGAAAAATAAAATAAAACATGAAAAAGGGAAATCTTCCTTTTTTCTCCCCTTTTTTTGGTTTGTTTTTGAACAAAAGAAAGGGTACTTACCACAACCTCCTGTTACGAGCGCTCGTGTTCGGGGCGGGTAAATCCTGTAAATTGGTGTTAATATTATTTTTGATTTCCTTTTTTCCTTTTATTTCTAGTAACACTTCGCGCTTTTTCCCGAGTCCACTAATTTTCTCCGACACGTTTACATAGACTACGACAACAAATTTACGTTTTGGACTATAAATCTTGAAAGTAATGCGATCTAATTCGGCCTCCCGAATACTACTCATGAGCTATTTGAGAGCTTTAACAAAAAAAAACTATAATCAGAAGTCTCATAAATGCTTTTATCCAAGCCCCGCGGCGTTCCTCGTTTAGCACCGGCCGTTGTTACGCGGTGAAGTCCCAAGGCTGCGAAAGTAATCATATGGTGCGTGGTAGCCAATGAGAAAGGAAAAGTGGCTGCAACGTCCATGCAAACTTCACAAAATGAGTATGGCAATTAAAGCACAAAGCGCGTGGAGATGATTTGTCTACGTTAATTGGCAACAAAACAGCCACAAACGGAGCGTACACTTGAAAATCTCGCAATTTCCGTACACAAAACAGGCGAGCACCACAAAACACCGAATCGCATCTTTCGCTTCAAAAGCAAGCGACACCTTTTATCTCGTCGGACTTTGCAAGCGTTTCGGGCGAACAAAATAGTGCAAACGCTATTCACACAACCGTTTTCTCCAACATCCCCGAAATAGCGCACTGTATTGAACCCGTTGTTCTTGGTGACCGCTGACTTTCCCTAATCCCGTATTAATCGCTGCCTGCGCGGGCGTTTGCTTTTCTTCCGTTCAAAATGTCAAACCACAAACACTTCACCATTCGATATCGCACAAGAATGAAATTGGAAAAAGTTTATTTCTTTTCAAGGTGCTGTGGCGGTTATAATCCTTTTTATTACCGTCCTTCAACGCACTGTGAAAACACTACACTCTCCGAATCATCTCTTCCTTTTTCTTTTTTTTTCGTTCCTTTTGCGTCCGACGTGCTCGCCGCCAAGGTCAATCGCAGACCCCCCCAACTTGCTCGCAATCGTGCTCATTCCAATCAGAAATCATATCAATCATATCAAATCATGTCAACGAACGCCGCACAAATGCAAAAAGAAAATTTGACACAGAACCGCGTTTTAGCTTCGGTTCAATGTGGGACACCTTGAAATTCCGACCGAACCGACAGAATCGCGTACTCGTGGCAATGCGGATAAAATGCCCGTTCCTAACGCACTACAACTAGTCCTTTAATCAACGACTGAAAGTTAAATTTCCATGAAGCTAATAAGAGTCATTCAAGGAAAATGAATCGTGCGTATCGAACAACGTTATTACGACGGCCTCTCCTCGACCTCTCAAACTCGACTCCCCATCTCTTCGCGACAGCACCAGCAAAACCCCAACCGGTCCTACTCCCGCTATCGCCACCGCTATTCCTCCTCTTGAGATGTTCGTTGTTGGTAATATTCGCACTCGGAAACATTACGGAGTGATCTCCCTGATCGTTCGCTGCGTTTACAGAGAGCTCTTGAATATATTTCACAGTTTGATATTTACTAAATGTATCATACTTTTGAACAGTATCATATTTACATCTGGGAATTTCAGGGACCGCATAGTCCTTTGCATTCGCATTGAGCAATTTTCGTAGCTTCGTCTGTAATAGATCTGAACTAGACGATGCACTTCGACGATTTGTCGATCGATGATGCGTACTATCGTGGATCCGCGATGGTGATAATGCACACTGAACATTCGATGAGACTCCACTTGCAATGCAAACGTTACTCCCGCCGCCTCTTTCGCCGCTGGTGGTTATGCCTGGCGTTCGGTAAGAGAATTGTTGGTGGCGATCTAACACCGTTTCGGATTTCACATAAAGTGGTTTACTTTCTGCGAGTAGTTCCACCGCCAATTTTCGTTTACTATGCTGTCGCTGTCCAGCATACATTAACGCAGCCGCCTGAGAATGGTGATAATGGGATAGCGACTGCGATTGAGCTGAAGAATGTTGATAGGGAAAAGATTGCGGTTGAGGCTGCAACGAAGAGGATGACACTGGAGTGCCAGTGGACAGGTAGGATGCAGGTGGAAGCAAGAGGCTATTGGAGCCAGACTGAACTGGATGCGATCCGAAATTCAGTGGCGGAGGTTGTTGTGAATGCTGCGGATTGGATGAAGTTGAAGAACCCATCCCAGACATATAGTGGTGCGACTGGGGTAGAGTATTTGAATGTTGCAGATGATGAGCATTGGACATGCGTCCATGACGCCGAGGACTATTACCGTAGACAACAGCCGCCATTTTTAAAAATGCAAATCTCACTTCTTCTATCTTCGGATTGAAACGTTGGCAGCAGGTGATATACACGCTTTGGATAGCAACAACTATCGTATATGTATGAAAAAATCAATCCTCTCAACATGATCAAGCGAAAGATCTAGTTTAATTTTTAGGTAAATTTCTCGAGAGAAATTTACCTATTGCGGAGAGCATCATATATATATATATATATATATATATATATATATATATGGGATATAACGAAATTTGTGACCACGCTAGAGGTTGCAATTTTGCTTCGATTTTCACCAAATTTTCAGGAAAGGTGTATTGGGTAATTATCTCGGTTAAGTTCGTGAACCAGCTATATTGGCCATGCAAAAACAAAATGGCGGCCATTTTAGACGAAAAATCGTGATTTCTGTTCTGACCAAAGTATAGCTCCGATTTGGATGAAATTTGGTACAAGGGTTCATTGATGTATGTGATGAATCTCACAATAAAAAATCCAAAGTCGGTACGGCAGAAACAAAATGGCGGCCGCTCAAAGGTCAAAAAACGTGCAAAATTTTGTTGTTGTAATAGTGGTCAAAGATTTCAACAGATTTTCATGAAATTCGATAATTTGATAGAAATTATGAGTATTTAAAGAATTGCGTAAAAGAACTGGAGGTCAGGTTGCAAAAAACAAAATGGCGGCCAGTTGAAGGTCGAAATTTCAAAGGCTTTTAAAAGTCGCAATTTTGATTCGACATATATGAAACTTGGTTTCAAGATAGGCATTACTTGGACCTACAGTCTTTGATATTTTGGTGATCATGCATTTGCAAATTTCAAAATGGCGGCCGTTTAAATATGCGTTTTTTTCATGTTTTTGTGGCCCTCTAGCGGTCACATTTTCCAACGGATTTTGATGAAACTTGAGACTATGGATCTCTGTACTATGTTCTTGTATTTTGCAGGAAATTATTAAAATTGAATGAAAAATAAAAAAGTCGAAAATTTAAAGCCTAATATTTTTAGCTGCCATTTTCTTTAAAAATTTAATTATTTTGCCCTGTCTAGAGTGAAACTCCTATTTGAACGAGATAGTACATTGATTGATGAGGTCCTAGCATACACAGATTTAAAATAATCCAAAATCAAATGCATGCATTCAAAATGGCGGCCCCCAAAGGTCTGAAGGCAAGCGCAATTCGCTATTTTAGTACCAACTGAAATAATGAATATTTTTCATGGAAACGCTTTAAATGACTTTACTTGAAAGAACTTATAAACCAGATCATTTTTAAGATATTGTAAAATATTTTTAACAATACCCTAAAAAATTATAAAATCGTGACTTGTCTGTCTGTCCGTCCGTCCGCCCGTTTGTTCGTGCGTCATAACAAGTTTTCTCGCAAACCACATGAGCTAGAATGAGGAAATTTTCTACGTAGATCAAAAGTGGTGCCTCTTGAAATTTGCAGTGCAAGAAAATATTTTAAGGTATTTAAGGGGGGTCTCCCCATACAGGCGGGTCTCCCCATACAAGGGGGTGGCATACAATTTTTTTTATTTCTGTAGCCCTCTAGCAGCCAAGATTCTCAACAGATTCCGTTGAAACTTGAAATTATAAGTTATTAAGGCAAGTTAATTTAATTAAATTATGCAAATCGAATGACAAATAATACAGTCGAAAATTTACAGGTTAATATTTTTAGCAGCCGATTTCAATAAAAATCGAAATGACGGCTCTCACAGTTCGGAAAAAAATTGAAAATGTATATATTAAGTGCAACGCAAGTGCTGATTAAACTTTTATGGAAATCTTTTGAAATTAACTATTCGAGCTATTTAAACCTTTGTGTGGTTACCACTGTGAACTGTGTAAACAGCAAATGCGAGAAGGGCGAAACCGGTATTTATATGTTTACAACAATTTATGATCCGCCGATATTCAATATGTAATCCATACGCGTGCAACTCAATTTAATTAGCAAAATATTTGCGCCTCGATAAAAGGTCTCTAAAAACGAACGTGACCAGATTTTTTTTATGTTAATAAATACCCATGTGGTACTACGAAAATTTCAGAAAGAAGTTTAGTAGTAGGCAAGCCAAATTCTTTTTCGAAACTTTACGCTACATACGAGAAATTTACCTTTCCGGCTGGTGCTGCCAACGGGGATTTTTGTTTGTTTGTCTGTTTTTTTTCTTAATGAGTTACTTGCGTGGTTTTAGACAGTTTAATTATTCCTTTTTGTTTTATCACTCACTTAAGAATTCTTTTAGTATTACTTTATTTAGTTTTTAGATCTTATACTTTATTTCTACATTTCTCAAATATTAGTAATACCAGACATTACATTTTTAAACTATTGTACCTCCGATGGTTCTGGCTTCACGGAGTGATGATTATGAGGGTCCGGTGCACTTAGTGGCTCTTGAAATGGGAATAATCAAGATTTGACTTCATTTGCCGTCGATTTACTCAGTCCAAGTTGCATACCCACTTGATTAGGCTGGGGTACAGCTGACACTGGTGGTGCGGAAACTGCCTGAGATGGAGGTAATGTTGGTGGAGCATGTGCTCCAGCACTATGTGGTACTTCGTGCGGAGTTGTGCTGTGTGCCTGTGGCAGAGCCATACTCCTCGATTACTACAGGACAGCTAATTTTCTCGCGATCCCAAGGCGATGCGGGTTGCGGAAAAGGAGCTGAAGGATCTTTCTGTGTACCATGGGTTGGTTTCGGCGTCGGGACTAGAAATGTCGAACAATATAAGAAAAACACAATTGACAGACGGACGGACTGACTTATGTTTATGTTTGGCCGGAAGTATACAACCCTTGCGCGTTTTTTGAAAATATATGCGGACGGACAAACAGACGTGACTAATTATCTATCGGCGCAGATCTTTTGCGTGGTATATCCCCACTTCTTTTCCCGATGGACCCGTTATCAGGTAACGGTTTGGTCCGATTACCTTCTTTATGCGGCTTTTCAAGAATCGCCTGTCCAGCTTGGCGTTGTAATGCCCCGCGGCGTCACTTTGGCGGAAATTTCGCCGGAAAACTTCATCTCCTTCTTTGAAATTAGCAGATCGTGACCTAAGATTGTGCTGCGCTTCATTTGCACTTCCTGCGGCCTTAATCTTCCGTCCGATTTGTTGGCGGAGGTCTCCTAAACGTTCGTGGGGCTCCAGCGCAACGACGGGGTCTCCCAAACACTTTAATTGCCGTAACAGCCGGTATGATTTACCGTGGCAAATCATGTGCTGTCCAAAGGCGGCAAAGTAAGGGGCGACACCGGTGACGGAATGATACGAGGATCGCAGGGCTCATGTGATGGCTGACAATCGCCGGCCCCAATCTTTTTGAGATGGGTGGACGTAGGAACGGATCGTGGCCAATAGGGTGCGGTTCAACCGTTCTGATGCGTTAGACTGCGGAGAGTATATGGGCGTCAGTTCGTGTTCAACGCCATACTGCTCGAGTAGGCTCTTAAACAGCCGAGAACGGAACTGTACTCCGTTGTCTGAGTACACACTCTCTGGAACCCCGAACACATGGAATACCCGGTTCTCTAAGAATTTCACGATAGATGGAGTTGTGAATTTACGGATAGGTTCCACCAGTGGGAACTTTGAAAGCTGGTCTAGAACGACTATAGCTCCGATGTGTCCCATGGAAGACCGAGGATATGGACCGAGTAGATCGATGTATAGACGCTGGAATACGCGTTCTGGGACGTTGAGTTGACCCATAGGAGGTCGAAGAGGCTGGTTGGGCGCTTTGGTGCCTTTACAGGTCTCACAGGCGCTCACGTAGTCTTTGACCTGCGATGCCATTTTAGGCCAAAAGAAGTATTTCTTGAGTCGCCGTAACGTCCGACCGTAACCTCCGTGGGCACTCAAAGGATGGTCATGTGCGCGGAAGATCAGATGTTGTGTCATTTCCTCCGGTACCCAGAGTTTCCAAGACTCTTCTTCCTGCCATGGATCACCAGTGGCGTATTCATTTCGTCTATACACGTAGCCGTCTATTACCTTCAAATCAGGTAGCTGTGGTTGTTGGGTCGCTATGGTTTGCCTCAACTCTTTGTAGCTGTCTGATTCGAAATGTGGGCTGTCCAAATCTATTTCGATGGGGTCCTCGTCATTCATTGTCAATTCGGCTCCCTCTGGGGAAAACATCCGTGAGAGAGTGTCGGGTACGATGTTCTGGGTCCCTTTCCGATGTTTGATGGAAAACTTGAACCCTTGCAGTTTAAGAGCCCATCTTGCTAGGCGTCCATTTAAATCTTCCTGGTTCATCAACCATTGTAGTGACGCGTGGTTCGTGGTGATCTCGAATTGGTGGCTCTCGATATAAGCTCGGAATTTCTTCACAGCCATTACCGCTGCCAAACATTCTTGCTCGGAAACAGTATAGTTTCTTTGGGCCGAATTCAGATTATTGGACATGAAGGCGATGGGAGCTTCCTCTCCTTCGTCGGTCAATTGCACCAGCACGGCTCCTACTCCATGTTGACTTGCGTCACAATGAATGGAGAAGGGTTTACTGAAGTCGGGGCTGTGCAAGACAGGAGCTGATGTGAGGGCTTGTTTTAGCTCTTCAAATGCCTTTCGGCTGGGTTCGGTCCAAACGAACTTCCCCTTCCGCAACATGTCTGACAGGGGCGCTGAAACTGTTGCATAATTCCGAACAAACCTTCGGTATCAACCGCACACACCAAGGAAACGTCGTAGCTGCTTCACTGTTTGTGGTAAGGGGAACTCATCAATCGCACGAGTTTTGTCTGGATCCGTTTTGATAGTGCCATGTCCTTTGACATGTCCTAGGTATCGGACTTCTTTCATGACAAACTTACTTTTCTGTACGTTGATGGTGAGTTCCGCCTTACTGATGTGCAGGGCTACTTCTTGTAGAAGTAGGAGGTGTTGATCGAACGTTTCGGTGATGAGTAACAGATCATCAAGGTACACGAACACTTGGTGTTTCAGGTGAGGTGGGATGACCTTGTCCATCAACCGAGTCATCATTTGCGGCGCATTACACAGGCCAAAGGGCATTGTGACGAACTGATATAATGGTCGTCCAGGCACTGTGAAGGCGGTCTTGTCCCTCGACCCCTCATCGAGTGGAATTTGCCAGAAGGCGTCTTTTAGGTCGAGACTGGTGATATAATTGGCTTTCGGCAGTCTCCCTAGTATTCCATCGATGAGTGGAAGAGGGTACGCGTCCTTGATGGTAACCGCGTTTACCTTACGGGCATCAAGACAGAGGCGGACTTTACCTGGCTTCACCACCAGGGTTACCGGTGATGACCAGGCACTTTGGGACTCCTCTATGACCCCCAACTCAAGCATCCTATCTAGCTCCGCATACACCAATTTCTCCATGGCCGGTGAGATGACGTAGTGTCTCTGTTTAATCGGTTTACTATCGCCAACGTCGATGGCGTGTGAGACTAGGGTGGTGCAGCCAAGGCCTTGGGTAGCGTAAGATGGGAAAGCAGCGATGGATGCTTCCAGGCGTTGCCGTTGGTTAGGCGTCAGGTCATGTCTATCAGGAATAGAAGTGATTTCGTTGACATATCTGGTATTTAGAGACAAATCTGTGAATAAATCGGAGGCCAGTCCAAAGCGAAGGACGAAATCGACGCCAAGGTATACATTCTGAGTCAAAGACGGAATAATGTAAAACGTAATATCCTTCGTCTGACCCCTGAACGTCACGGGTGTGGTTAAACTAACCACACCCGTGACGTTCAGGGGTCGTATAGGGTGTTTGGTGCACTCAGCTGTACTGATTTCAGTGCGCCAGGATATAATCAAGTTCGGATAGTCTTGGAGCACCTTCGAGCCAAAGCTCGAGGCAAGACAACTAATACTGGCACCCGTGTCGATCAATGCAAACACGGTCTCGCCCAACACTTTAATTGGATGATAAGGTCTGATCTCATTCTCAGCAACCTCCGGGATGTTACAAGAGTTTAAGGTTTGACGGCAGGTGCGCACTCTCTTGCGGAAATTCCGCTAACGACGGGTTGACCATTTTGTCGTGCTCGAGCGGGAAGTGACTACCTCGGAAGCAAATATTCGCTCTCGAGCCACCCGATATTCCTGCAGTCGAACATGACAAGGTTTTAGAGTGCGTATTTGAGGCTGCCGGGGTTCTTCTGGCAGAGAATGCGGTGGTCGCTTCAATATTGTCGTTGACGAGGTCTCCGGAAGAGAGTGAACATCCGCAGTCGTAGTGGTCATGGCTGGTGGGTTAACATCAGGTTTGTTGGGGTGAGCAGCTGGCTGAGGAGCTACTGCGGGGGCTTCGAGTACCGCTGAGGTGGTCGGGTACTCTTTTGGCCGTTTTTTCGAGCAGCACATTCAGAACAGTCCGGGAAGTAAGTGTCCGGCTTGCCGCAACCGTAGCAGAAAACCTTACACTCTGCTCGGCATGAAATGAACCGGTGTCCGGTTTGATGGCAATTCCAGAACGTCGTAAGACTTCCCACTGCTGCTACTGCAAGCTGGTCCTGGTCCAAATCTTCCTCCAGATCCATGGTGGTATAATCTGGGGCCACTTCCGCGATTCCTCGTCAAGGACCCGTCCTAGCTAGTAAGTATGGCCGGTCCCGGAGGTCTTCCTCAAACCCTTCTAGGCGACGCACAGTTCTCAGCAGTGCCTCCATACTCTGTGGATCGGAGTTCACGATATGGCGTCGAAGCTCTGGCCTTAGATTGCCCTTCAGCAGACGCAGCAATTGGGTAGAAGACATCGGCTCTGACAACTGGTCATTCAGCCGAAGGATGTCGGCTCGATATTGATGGAAAGACTCGTCTGGACGCTGCCATCTAGCATTCATCTTGTCCAGTACTAATTCGTCCATGTCTACCGTAGGGTATTCCATGCGGAGTACTTCCTTCAACCGCGACCAGCGTATTGATGGTGGGGCCCAATGTATTCGCCAATATGACTCAAGTGCTGCTCCCCTAAGCAGCATTGGCAAGTATCCTGCGAGCGCCGTGTGGTCTCCTGCTAGCATCTGCTCAATCAGCGACTCTGCCCGACTAATGAAGACTTCCACCGTTATAGTATTGGGTTCCCCGCTGAAATGCAGATTCCATCCCTGGATGATGCTGGGGATCTGTGTCGGCTTCAGCCGATACGTATCGTGTGGATGGATGCGTTGGTCCGCCGGAATCACTGGAGCCTGATTTGGTGGCAGTGCTTGGCTCAATCGGGGCCGGTACACTAGAGCCAACGGATTCATTGCCGCACCGGGCCGGATTCGTTCGTGATCGCGCCGCGAGTCTATCGGAAAATCCCACGGATTTGGGTCCGAATCCCACATCGGAGGCATTCTTGGCTGAGGTGGTACTGGATTCTCCTTCTGGCTTTCCAGCGAGGCTACCCGGGTGGACAGGTCCTGCATGAGCGCCATTAAGTCTTGTAAAACTGTTGCCTCCACAGCCACAGTGGGTCTCGCCTCTTCCGCAGGCGGAACTGCTTCGGCTCGGCCCATTAAGTCAGGCTCATCAGCCGCTGTTGGAACCTGCTCCCGCCGGTCCTTTGTTTTGGGCACCGCCCCTTGAGCAGCTGGAAGCTCTAGGTGGCTGGAAGGTCGCTCCGCTGAGGTGGCTGGTTGTCGGCATAGAGGGCAAGTCCGGCTGACTAGTAAATGCTGGGTCACGCAGGCTTCATGGAACTCATGTCCGCACGCCAACGTTTGTACGGACGTTCCATCATTTCGTGCTTGCTGACAGATGACACACAAGGCCGTGGGCCCTGCTTCCGAACGCAACCTGCGCTTGTCTGGCGTGCGTTTGGTCGACATCTTAAAAAATTTATTTTTTTAGCTAAATACCTAGATGAGTGTATATATATATATATATATATATATATATATATATATATATATATATATATATATATATATAAATAATGAAAAAATGTAAAAAAAAAATATAATGACAAATATATAACGTTTATGTGGCCGTCAGTGGCGATATATACTCGAACCTCAAAAAAACAAACAAAGTGTTTTGAAAAGTTTAGTTGCAATCGAAATATCAAAATCGAAATATCGAAAAAAAATAACCGGTCTTTCCTTTCCGTCCTTCCTCCCAAGTATGGACACCAATGGCACAATCCTTCTATAACGTTTCAGGGACACTCTCTTGTGGCACCATGAAAATCAGGGTTCAGAAGTGATCCCTCATGCGCAAATTTTCTCAAGTTACAACTTGTCAGCCCAGGGTTGGATTCTAATCCACAAGCAGCGCGTGTCTTGTCATGGATAGTCATGGATTAGCTAATCAGCCAATCACATGAAATCAAAATCCATGTAATTTAAGACACCTAGGCACCGCTGGTTTGGGGAGCGGATCAGAATCCTCCGCTAAATAGTTGTTGGAATAATAACTTCCGAACACAAAAAGGGACTCTAATATCATTTGACCTTACTAGTTATACAATGGTGGTAAACCACCAAGGTATAAATCAAAAGCAGGACCAAACGATATTGATGTCCAAAGACAACACACGTCCGGCAGTTATTACTTGCTGGGGCACGATCAGTGCAATTACCCTCGGGAGTTACCTACCCGCCAAAATTCTAACACCTTGTGGGGACACCTAGAGACGATGGACTGTCTCGTGCTCACGACTGATGATAGAGCCGGGCTTTTTGGGCCCCACGTTGGGCGCCATTTGTAGTGAATAAAAATGTTCATATGTCCGTAAAGGACTGCAGCGATGTTCTGCTGCCTCGGCAGAGGAAGGTGTCGGTATCTGCCGAGAATGCCCTCGTCTGGAGACGCGTGAATGTGCTGGCAGGCTAGCATTGCGGTGTCGTGGGGCGGGTTCATTTTCCCCAGCACGAGGACCCACTACAAAAAATTTCGCATTCACGAATTGGACTACAGATCAAAAGGCGACCGAAGTCGCAAAAATTGTAGATAACCTCACAGAGGGAGATGGAACTTGTTACGAGAACAAGTGGAACCTGAAAAGAAAGGCGAACTTGGGGTGACCTCGTCATTACCCAACGAAGTTCATGGCCCACAAATGAAAGAGGGGCAAACGGGTGGTGGTGGAGCCCCTTCGTACCCACCCAACCGGAATAAATCCATAGATATCTTGTTGAAGTGGCCAGGTATTCCTCTTCTGAGTGGAAAACTCATACAACTTGGATTGTATGAACTTTCCCATCAGAAGGGGAGTACCCCGGTGACCAATTTATGCCATAGAATTATACAATTTGATTGCATAACTCTATGCCATAAAGAGGCACTCTGCTTGGGCCACTCAACCCAAAACGTCACCTGAAACAAGAAGGATTAAGTTGTACCCGGCGGCTGGCTCATGGTTTTAGGGGCAGCCTGCCACCGTACCGGGTCCTATACTCGGTCAGAATCTTCGGAAAGGAAAGACCAATAATTGCAGGTTACTCAACCATTATTATTTTCTAATATCATACGAATATACTCGCCGGTACACAATTCCTCAAAAAACTAAAGGTATGAAAAGTTTATCAAAATTTACGTTATCAAACAAATTTTTTTGTTTCTTTATACAATTTATAGTTTAACCAATTTTTAAAATTCAATTCGTTTATCCCGTGATGGAGAAAATACTTCACTACTATACTGCTAGGTTCGGTTCTATTTACGCGCTCTTCCAATAAAGACAACAGAAAAAAAAACGAACTTCGTTTAGGTGTCAAAGCACCAAATGTACGGCTGGAATCATTCAATATAGGAAAAATAAAATAAAACATGAAAAAGGGAAATCTTCCTTTTTTCTCCCCCTTTTTTTGGTTTGTTTTTGAACAAAAGAAAGGGTACTTACCACAACCTCCTGTTACGAGCGCTCGTGTTCGGGGCGGGTAAATCCTGTAAATTGGTGTTAATATTATTTTTGATTTCCTTTTTTCCTTTTATTTCTAGTAACACTTCGCGCTTTTTCCCGAGTCCACTAATTTTCTCCGACACGTTTACATAGACTACGACAACAAATTTACGTTTTGGACTATAAATCTTGAAAGTAATGCGATCTAATTCGGCCTCCCGAATACTACTCATGAGCTATTTGAGAGCTTTAACAAAAAAAAACTATAATCAGAAGTCTCATAAATGCTTTTATCCAAGCCCCGCGGCGTTCCTCGTTTAGCACCGGCCGTTGTTACGCGGTGAAGTCCCAAGGCTGCGAAAGTAATCATATGGTGCGTGGTAGCCAATGAGAAAGGAAAAGTGGCTGCAACGTCCATGCAAACTTCACAAAATGAGTATGGCAATTAAAGCACAAAGCGCGTGGAGATGGTTTGTCTACGTTAATTGGCAACAAAACAGCCACAAACGGAGCGTACACTTGAAAATCTCGCAATTTCCGTACACAAAACAGGCGAGCACCACAAAACACCGAATCGCATCTTTCGCTTCAAAAGCAAGCGACACCTTTTATCTCGTCGGACTTTGCAAGCGTTTCGGGCGAACAAAATAGTGCAAACGCTATTCACACAACCGTTTTCTCCAACATCCCCGAAATAGCGCACTGTATTGAACCCGTTGTTCTTGGTGACCGCTGACTTTCCCTAATCCCGTATTAATCGCTGCCTGCGCGGGCGTTTGCTTTTCTTCCGTTCAAAATGTCAAATCACAAACACTTCACCATTCGATATCACGCAAGAATGAAATTGGAAAAAGTTTATTTCTTTTCAAGGTGCTGTGGCGGTTATAATCCTTTTTATTACCGTCCTTCAACGCACTGTGAAAACACTACACTCTCCGAATCATCTCTTCCTTTTTCTTTTTTTTTTCGTTCCTTTCGCGTCCGACGTGCTCGCCGCCAAGGTCAATCGCAGACCCCCCCAACTTGCTCGCGATCGCGCTCATTCCAAGCAGAAATCATATCAATCATATCAAATCATGTCAACGAACGCCGCACAAATGCAAAAAGAAAATTTGACACAGAACCGTGTTTTAGCTTCGGTTCAATGTGGGACACCTTGAAATTCCGACCGAACCGACAGAGTCGCGTACTCGTGGCAATGCGGATAAAATGCCCGTTCCTAACGCACTACAACTAGTCCTTTAATCAACAACCGAAAGTTAAATTTCCATGAAGCTAATAAGAGTCATTCAAGGAAAATGAATCGTGCGTATCGAACAACGTTATTACGACGGCCTCTCCTCGACCTCTCAAACTCGACTCCCCATCTCTTCGCGACAGCACCAGCAAAACCCCAACCGGTTCTACTCCCGCTATCGCCACCGCTATTCCTCCTCTTGAGATGTTCGTTGTTGGTAATATTCGCACTCGGAAACATTACGGAGTGATCTCCCTGATCATTCGCTGCGTTTACAGAGAGCTCTTGAATATATTTCACAGTTTGATATTTACTAAATGTATCATACTTTTGAACAGTATCATATTTACATCTGGGAATTTCAGGGACCGCATAGTCCTTTGCATTCGCATTGAGCAATTTTCGTAGCTTCGTCTGTAATAGATCCGAACTAGACGATGCACTTCGACGATTTGTCGATCGATGATGCGTACTATCGTGGAGCCGCGATGGTGATAATGCACACTGAACATTCGATGAGACTCCACTTGCAATGCAAACGTTATTCCCGCCGCCTCTTTCGCCGCTGGTGGTTATGCCTGGCGTTCGGTAAGAGAATTGTTGGTGGCGATCTAAAACCGTTTCGGATTTCACATAAAGTGGTTTACTTTCTGCGAGCAGTTCCACCGCCAATTTTCGTTTACTATGCTGTCGCTGTCCAGCATACATTAATGCAGCCGCCTGAGAATGGTGATAATGGGATAACGACTGCGATTGAGCTGAAGAATGTTGATAGGGAAAAGATTGCGGTTGAGGCTGCAACGAAGAGGATGACACTGGAGTGCCAGTGGACAGGTAGGATGCAGGTGGAAGCAAGAGGCTATTGGAGCCAGACTGAACTGGATGCGATCCGAAATTCAGTGGCGGAGGTTGTTGTGAATGCTGCGGATTGGATGAAGTTGAAGAACCCATCCCAGACATACATATAGTGGTGCGACTGGGGTAGAGTATTTGAATGTTGCAGATGATGAGCATTGGACATGCGTCCATGACGCCGAGGACTATTACCGTAGACAACAGCCGCCATTTTTAAAAATGCAAATCTCGCTTCTTCTATCTTCGGATTGAAACGTTGGCAGCAGGTGATATACACGCTTTGGATAGCAACAACTATCGTATATGTATGTATGAAAAAATCAATCCTCTCAACATGATCAAGCGAAAGATCTAGTTTAATTTTTGTTTGTTTGTCTGTTTTTTTTTCTTAATGAGTTACTTGCGTGGTTTTAGACAGTTTAATTATTCCTTTTTGTTTTATCACTCACTTAAGAATTCTTTTAGTATTACTTTATTTAGTTTTTAGATCTTATACTTTATTTCTACATTTCTCAAATATTAGTAATACCAGACATTACATTTTTAAACTATTGTACCTCCGATGGTTCTGGCTTCACGGAGTGATGATTATGAGGGTCCGGTGCACTTAGTGGCTCTTGAAATGGGAATGATCGAGATTTGACTTCATTTGCCGTCGATTTACTCAGTCCAAGTTGCATACCCACTTGATTAGGCTGGGGTACAGCTGACACTGGTGGTGCGGAAACTGCCTGAGACGGAGGTAATGTTGGTGGAGCATGTGCTCCAGCACTATGTGGTACTTCGTGCGGAGTTGTGCTGTGTGCCTGTGGCAGCGCTGGCTTTTAGAGCCATACTCCTCGATTACTACAATTTCTTCAATTACAACAACAATAACAGATGATTTTGGTATTTGATGGACTTTCCACTGAATCAGTCATTACAGTTTTGATTTAACCTGCTTGAAATTTTTAAAAAAGGCCGATAGCAAAAATAAATAGACAATAACCTATTTTTATTAGGAAATAATTTTGTTTATTTGGTATCCGTAGACCAATTACCTTTTTTCTTTAAAAGCCATCTGACCTTGCTTTGTTGTGTGAGCAGACGCGTTTCGACCACTTCGAGTTATCTTCAGTGTTTAAGGGATGTGTTGAAGGGAATGACTTTATATAGACGTGGGATGGGTTGTGCGGATGGGTAACTAGGTCAGGTAGTAAATTATGTCAAGTAATAAATAAGGCCAGGTAGGGGGATTTTAGGCTTTTGTTTTTTTGCTCATTGGATGTCCATTTGTTCTGTTTTATCTCGTTTCCGTTTTCGTCTCAGAGTGTGGTCTTGTGCTGAGAGAAAGTTGCGTCGGAATTTGTAACAAGATGTTTGTGATAATTTTACCATCTATTTTTCTATGTTTATATATTTCAAGCATTTCTAGGATGTCAAGTCTCGGTCCTTTGGTTTGTTTGTGTAGCAATTGCATACAAGTAGAGTTTGTCATAGCGTTAAGCTCATGTGCGTGGTTTTGTAGGTGTGTCGCATAATTGGAGTCTGCCTTGTCATGTAAGAAAGATCGTAAGTGCTCGTTTTATCTTGTCATTAGTTTTCGTGTTGTCTTTCCTATGTACAGGATGCCGCAGTCAGTCCCTACACTGTTTTCCTATATTGATGTGTCATTCAGTTATGGTTTCAGTTTATTTCCAATAATGTTGTTATTTTTGAATGCAGTTTGCAGTTTGTATGTCTCTTTGCTTACGTATGTTAACGAAATCCACTGTTGGTCATTCTTATGAGTTTCAGTCGGTTGGCGCTCCTGTTTTTGTTTGTACCGTGTAACAAGTTTGTCAATGTCGCATTGTTTGTATCCGTTATTATTAGCTATTCTGTAAATATTGTTTAGTTCGTTGGAGTAGTTAGTAGGAGTCATAGGGATGGAGTGAAGCCTCTACACCATTGATCTGTACGCTGCTAGCTTGTGTGGTGCGGGGTAGTTAGATGTTTCATTTATAGTATGATCAGTTGTGGTTTGTTTTCTGTATATTTGGTAGTCTAATCTTGTTGGTTCGCATATCACGCTACGCTCCATATAGTTGAGTTGTCCGCTTGTTTCTTTATCTATAGTGAAATTTATATTCGGGAGAATTTCATTCGTAAAGTAAGTAGTGCATCTTGTTCATTTTCCTGTTAGTCAATAACGATGAAACAGTCATCCACATATCGTCTGTAAAATATTACATTGATTGCTTTGCTGTCTCACCATTTTACTACAGCAATCTGGTTGTCACCCACTACAACATAATCGTAACTGCCTCTTCCAGCTTATTGCAATGCTGCTTCTGTCTTCAACAACATCTGCTCATTATCTTTTTTCTTTGAATTCCGCCGCTGGTACTGGCACTCTATTTTTTCGTTAATGTCCCAGTTGTCTTGATTCCCTTTTCTTTGAAATTATCAAGAAGTGGAATAGATGTGAAGTATCGGTCAATAAAAATGGAAGAACCTGTAGGCAACCTTTTCACTAGTTTTCACGTGAAACGTCGCCAAGATCAAAATTTTCAGGTGATGGATACGGTGCTGATTCAATTGTTATCCCCTTCCCCTGATATAAATATAAATCAAGCGGAACACCATTACGATTGGCCATTAGAAAAACTTTAATGCCTTCTGTGTTTGATTTGCTTTTAACAACTTGTTTTTGTTTGCATTTTCCAGTGAAAGGAATAATTGGCTCGTCAAAAGTGACGCACTTACCCCTTTTATTTTCACGACAATCCTTTTCTACCGCAGAAACAATAGGATGTACTTTCCAAAATTTGTCATTCTGTCTGGCGTTTTGAAGAATTAGCTCATCATTTGTAATCTTTAAATTAGATCTTAGTTGAAAATACCGATTACGAGTAATTGTGTTTGCCATGTTGTAGACTTTTGTCTCAATGCCCAGTACATTCTAATTCGTGGAAGACCAAGCACACTCATCGCCATTGAGCATCCAAAGAACTGTCTGAGTTCATCAGGCGTTGTATTCAGATATTTTCCCGTCCTTGCAGCATACTTTTGTACATTCGGCCATAATTTCAAATAAATGGTCATCAATATAATGACCAAAATACTCTAAAGAACTCTTTACAATTAAGCTAGGATCGAATGAGATGCCCAGATCGTCTTCATGTGGAGTAAAATTGAAATTTTCGCTGTATTTCCACCATGAAAATATGTTTCGAGACAATTGGGGTTGTACGCGAAAAGATGAGAGAGGTTCATCGTCCGATTCAGTCCAATCTTCTTCATTAGCAAGTGGGATTCCCTCGTCAATTTCTTCCTCTCGGCATGCTAGCAGGTCACTTTCACTATCACTGTTTTCTTCTTCAATATCTAAGTCATCATAATTGAGCAATTTTATAATCTCACTTTCAGATAGCTTACCCGTAAAAGAAACCAAATATAAGACCAAAATGCCCGAAGTATAACACGTATGACACTCGTGGAAAAGGTAAAATTTAGAAATTATTACTATCTTTTCTATGAAATATTTATAGGAAAGTAAAATTACAATGTATTTAGTAAGATAATAGTATAAAAACACTAAGATAATAACAAAAAATACAATTTACCTTGACGCGACTTCGCCATGTCTGTTAACGCGAAATTTTCAAAGTTGCACTGATCGCGAATGATTGAAATTTTGACAAGTAACTATTGAACGAAAAATTTAAACACAAAAGGAAGCTTGCGCTAACAATTGAACGACGAATTACTTTAGGATTCCAATAGATGGCGTTGGAAAAAATGTTAAAATAAATTATCACTGGTGATCCGGGGGTCTCAGGAGGGTACGCGTTGTTATTGAACTTAAAATAGTTCTGCTTGATTATGGTCTTTATGAGATTGAGCAGTTGATCTGTAAATCGTCGGCTGTTGTTGAAGTTTTTCTTTTAGTATGGCCAGTGTTTCATCAACGGGTATAGACGTATAGAGGTTGGTGATTTGATAAATGTCGACAAGTTTCTGTCAATTTTAAAGAGGTGGTATATTATCTTATATCCAGTTATTAGATAACAAAAACGAATAGAACAGTGCATGAAAAGTATGATTTCTCGATAAAATACTAAGATTCAAATTACATATCAAATGTATGAGAATGAAAATGATGTAGGGAATCTAGTAGAACCGATTTAGGGTTCATTATTATTGGGCAAATAACTACGAAAATTTTAGTTTGATATGAGGCGTAAAAGCAATAAAAACCTATTTGGGAGTGTGTTGATGCATACAACAATCCACCGAAATGTGATGATTGTACGAAAAAAACTTAAATACGTTAAATAAATTACACGATAGAAATTTAAATACTTTTTTCTTATGGTCAAATTTCAAACAATATCAAAGACAAACAAGTTGAGTAAGCAGAAGAGTGCTTCTACCAGAAGATCTTTGTAAACATTCTAAGGTTAGAAATAAGTTTCCTAAGAGCGTGAATAGATAACTTGAATTATTCATCCAATACTTGAATATGAAATCGTTCAAATTTATAGAAAAGATGCACAGTTTCTTTCGTAAGAACAGTGCAGCCGCCATTTTGATCTAGCTCAATTGATTTTTCTGAATGCTCGGCCGATTGAACATATTCAAGTTAAACACTATTGCTTAAATTTTCATGAAAATTAAAAGAAAATACAAGTGCCTACGTCAATTTGAAATATGTATCAACCAAAAACACGTGTTATTGGTGTTGTAATTCCATACAATTGAAATGGCTATAACTCACTTGATTATGGTTCGATCTCAATTAAATTGTATTGTAATAAATTGTACTCGTAAAGGTAAACATTGGTGATAATTTTCAGATTTTTCGGCTCAAAGATGTCCAAATCGCGAGGGGGACCCCCTAATTCATAAAATGATTTTTTTATTTCTGATTTTAAAAGCGCGGCGCCCAATTGATTTCATTCGATTTTCAAGAGGGGAGCCCACAGTTATTTCGGGAGATTCTGCAATCCAAGCAAAAATCACTTTGGATACACAGAAGCGGCACGATTTTGGTTCTGAGCTTAAAAAATTGCAAACGCTGAAGGCACCCGACCGCCGATTATTTTGTATACATAGCCAACAGCAGATCCGGCCAATTGGAGAAATGCGGTTTAATATGTATTTATGGTTACAAAAGCGCCAAAAGACACAGAAAACATGCCAACACTTGCACCTGGACAATAGCAAACGCGACACACTATAAACTGAACGCCAAGTTTCGTGGTCATTGTCTATCCAATGAATGAACAATTTTCCGCCTGGTCTTGAGGTTCAGTGAAAAGCAAGATATCTAATTTCCAGGGTTCTTTCTACATTTATTTGGCTTCGCGGCAAGCGAACTTCACTTGAACGCACTTACGAACAATTAAATGCATGTAGACGACGTCACAACAAAGTACGCGCAAACTCGACAACGGGGCCCAACCAGAACAATTCGTCAATATATTCCGAGAAATAGAAAAAATAAAGCTGCATCTGCCCAGCTCTACGTCGGAGCATCAATTGGGGTGGGATCGATTCACTTGAGTTATGGGTGTCGCCACTTACGCCCCGCACGGATAAAAACAATCACCGGAAAACTATTGTCCGCGATCACGTGCTCAATTCGATGTCGACAAAAATACGGCTGAATCCTACAGCTTCGAAATAGTTTAGTCACAACTTAGCGGCTAACTCACTCACGCCAGTGGTAACTAAGGAAATGCCGTCGTTCCAAAACAGCACAATCAGCAGAGGGTACGGTTCGACATCGATTGGCTCCGTTGCTTTGAGAAAAAGTCACGCAAGCGAAGGTGAAAAATGAAAGCCAAAGTGAGGGAGTTCTAACGGGGAAACCTCAGTTATAGGCGGTGGCGTGGTGCACATATAATTCAAATCTACAAGACTTGGGACAACTGCCAGCGCCTAGAATGGTCATTTTGATGACGAAATTCCGTGTCAAAGTTTCCGACAAGCTGTTAATTAGGTGGCGGAAGCGACACGCACGATAATTTTCTATTGTTAATGTGGAAATTTCAATTAGAACCTGCCTCCATTGGAGAAGTTCGATTAAAATATCTGAGCAAAGACGGATCGAATTCTGACTTTAGTGGATCACGGTTCTCCCGACGTGCGCAATGCGTGGCGGTCAAAAGCAGACTCCTCGATCCGCCCAAGCAGAGCTGCTCACTTTTCTGAACAGCAACCGTACAGAACCTGTCGCAACGGCAGTTGACGAGCCCCTCATCCATCCACTGTAGGTTGCATTCAGCGATGCAATTCGTGGATGAGCTGTGTTATAAAGGTGTTGTCGTGCCCAAATTTCGATTGTAAATTTAAATAAATATTTTTTTAAATTTACAATTAAAGTTTGATTAGAATTATGATGGTTTTCGAGCTGTTTGCTTAGGTGACTGCTCGATCACATCAATATTTTGTAATATTTATTTTATATAAATAGATTCCAAGGTACAACTACGAATTATATTTATCAGTAAATACAATATTGAATGATATTTCATACAATATTCTTTAAAACGTAAAGATTTATTCATATTACACTTATATGTATGTGGGTGTATTTGGAAATAAATAAACCATCCCTTCAAAAAACTTGGCCAAATATGCTTGGGCACATCTAAATATTGTTTTTACGTGCGGAATGAGATTCTGTTTGTGTTTCTAAATCCCTGCTCAGGCATGGATTGTGACCTAAACATTGGTTGCGGTCTTTCAATCGAGCCGGAAGGTCCACTTCTTCTGTTTGGCCTAAAACCGTGGGCAACGTGTAGTCTACGAACATTAGAATTTCTACGAAGGACTTGTCTTTTTTGCCGATTGTAATTTCTTAAAGATTGTATAGCGACTGGCAGACTGATATCATTTGAGACCTAGTAAATATGTTCTTTTATCAATCAATCTTTTGTTAGATGCCTTTAACTATAAGCTTCAAGACAAAGGCATGATACTTACATGTTGCAAATGCGCAGCGACTCTAGTTAAGTCTCCTAATTCATAAGTATCTTGAAGTTCCAAGTTCGCTGATATAGGGTGGTAGGAAATGTCTTCTGTCTCGTTACTTGGCAGTGCCCTCTGGCGAACTCGATTATGTTGATTTTGTTCGGGAGATGGAACAAAGGGTTCTACTAAGGCCGGGCCATTGTGTATCAACGGCTATAAAATAAACCAAATTCAGAAATTTCTTGATCATCAAACGAATATTAATGCCTTATTACCTCCAATGTACTCGTACGGTGCTCATTAGCCAACGATAAGGTTGTGAGTTCTACTGCTGCTGCTGGCAATCGTAAATGTTCAGCGCCTTGATTTGAAATGGGGAGATAGAAAGCATCTTCGGTTTCAAAAGCTTCTCGAAGACCACCTACAATTGCAATATGTGGAAGTTTTGAAGATTTGGCCAAAACTAAGCAGACACAGATGATTAAAAGCTTTAAAATCATGGTGAACAATTGGGAATAATTTAACTTGACTCTTCAGAAGTCGTGAGTGATATTGATTATTCGATTCAATAATTGGCAGAATATATAGAAGAAGAGATGCGTTGAAATCTATTTGTAGTGCAATAAGGGTTTTCCCAGATTCAAGCGAAATATGGGATTCACCTTTGTAATACGAATTTTCAGGCAATTTTAAATTCCAACGAATACTAATGCAGGAAAAAACAGCAAGAAGTAAAAGCTTATCGTCTTTAAAATGCCCTGTAAATGATGAAAAATTATATGCAACTGATGCCAAATCATTTTTAGGGTTTTGTACTAAAATACAAAACCCTATTGCAATCACGACCTGTGTTCGTCTGTCCGTCCGTCCGTCCGTCCGTCCGTCCGTCTGTATGTCACAGCACTTTTTCTCCGAAACTATAGAAGCTACAATCATGAAACTTTGTGGAAAGCTCAGAAGTGGTGACCTCTTGAAAGTTCAATGGTAAAAAAAATTTTCAAAGGGGTTTAAGGGGGTTGTCCCCATATAGGGAAGTGACCCCCCAAAAAAAAATTTTCACCATTGGTAGTCGAGTAGGGTGTCATTGGAAAGGTCTCAATGAGATCTTTTCAAAACAAGTCTTAAAATTGCTTTATGAGTACCGAGGGGGGCAGGGGAAGGGGAAATGTACGAACTTTTCGCGTACCCCCCCTCGCGATTGGACACATTCCATCCGAAAAATCTGAAAAAAATCATGGATGTATGCCTTAATGAGTACAACAACACCAAATACATGAGAAGTCAAAATTCACTCAACTTTGTTAGTAATAGTATGATTTATTGATTTTATGTTTTCTTGAATAAAATCGAGACGGTACCCTTATATTCAATGAAATTTAGCACACAGATCTTTTCTGAAAGTTTCATAAAGATCGAATAATATTTAAGGAAGTTATAGCGATTTTAATTTTCCTGCATTACTATGGAACAATATGCCCTGTATTACTATGGAAACATATGGCTATGGAGCCATATGCGCTTTTTACCGACTTAGAAACTACAGCTTTGCTAGGATTTGCATGAAAATTTCAGGAATGATAAGTATCATGAAGATGAGTATATACAATTGAAACAAGTCGGAAAGGCAGGAGAGAGCTCCTAGCAAAAGGGCTTCGTAACCATTCTATGATTCTAAAAACAGGCCATGAATCGATGATTACAGTACAGAGGAGTGGCCCCTGAAAAAAAATTTCATGAAAGGTAGTATCAACTAAAAGTTCTCTATGAGAGCTTTTCAAAACAGTTCTTAAACTGACATATTTTGCTTCGGTGGGGGCATAGGGGGGGAATACATGAAAAATGTGTTTCCTCCCTCGCGAATGGACACCCGTGATCTTGAATAATCTGAAATAATTATCAAGGTAGATATTTGTGGGTATAACTATAACAAATACCTCAGAAGTCAAAATTCTTTCAACTTTGTTAATAATAGTATGATCCTCGAACATGACATGTTTCTTGATTTTATTCGTTACTGGTTACTGCATTTTGTAAGTTGAGTACAAAACCCTTCTGACATGAGCATAGGTCTGTCTACCCAACTTGTTTATTTTGTTTCAACTATGCCACTACATATGTTCCTTATAGTCGTTAAATCAGCTTCCATTCTCTTAACCCCCTGTAGCGCAGCGTGGCATTGCTGTCATAAAATGATTCGTTGTCTACCCCGATTCAAATAATTTTTATAGTCCCTTTTGATTCGATGTAACATTCGCGTAACAAACCGATGTATCAACTTAGTATAACTCAAAAAATGTAGAAGGCATTAGTGCCGCGTGCAAGCCGATAAGTTCAAACCACCCACGTGCTTTTGGAAAATATTCAAAAATAGAAAAACGTGATAAAAACAGTGCTTTTTTGTAAAATATATAAAGTAAGTGCATGTACTTTGTGTAGTAGATAAGGTTTTTGTGTAATTGAAATATTTCGATGAGTTTGACTTTCTGACATGTTTGTACCAGAAATGTTACATTGCCTAACTCTGGTAAATTATTCTTTGTTATAAAAATGCAAATGAAAACTATTATTTTTCTTTTTTAGAGTGGCTCTTCGCCGTCTTCGGGATGACAAAATAGCCGAGTTGGTAAATACATACGAAGACAGTGAAGGTAGCTTTGAAGATGATGCTGACAGCGTTACAGGTCCAGATTTTTAAGATGAGAATTTGATGGGGCAAGAAGAGTTTTCCAGCGACAAAAATGCAGGTGATACACTAAATCTTGATGAGATAATTCATAATTTAGATGATAATCGACCGTCTACACCTGCTACCGCTGACGTGTCAGCTGAATCGCGCTCAGCTCAACCGGAAGGATGTACTAATAAATTTCAAAAAATTAACATGAAATACAAGAAACAAATCTGCTTTTGAATGATAAGCAGTTACATTTTCTAGGAAACGAGAACTTACCAGCAGATATGTTAGAACTTGACACGTCAGTCCAGATATTCTTGTATTTATTTCCCATGGATTTGATTCAATTCATTGCAATACAAACTAATTTATATATTTTGCAGTAGGATCCCAATAATACTTTTCACGTTTTCAAAACCAACATTCAGCAATTCATCGGCATAGTGTATCTCATATCTTCCTCGCGTCATCAGTCATTGGAATCCCATTATTGGAACTCCCATTATTCAAGAAGTTATGCCGGTGAAGTTGTTTGAATAGATTCGAAGATATATATGGTGCGTACGGTATTTGAGGACATGAATAAATGTGACTATAACCTCGCGAATTTTTTTTATATTTTTCCTTTTCAGATGAGCAATGGCTGACTACAACATCACTCAAGAAACGAAGAGACATACTGTCATCGTCACTCTATGTGCAAGCCATATGGGTTTAGAGATCTCTAATTTTCTTAATTGCGCCCATTCATTTGTGCATAAGGTTCGCCGTGAATTAAAAGCATCAGGAGGCGATACAGAATCGGTTGCGAAACGCAAAAAACACAAACGACGTTCTGACACTGTCTGATCTGCAGAATTTTTAGAGCAAGTGCAAGCGATCATAGACGAGGACCCTTCAAAATCAATGAGAGTTCTTGCGAGTGAGCTTCATGTTTCTGAGCGCCTTATTCGTAGAGTTGTCCACGAAGACCTTCGGTATAAATTTTACGTCATGCGCAGAGGACAGTTCATGTCGGAAAAAACACGGTAACAGAGAGTTCTCCGATCGGAACATCTTCTAAACAAAATTAAACACCCTGAGGCGCCCAAAATGTTATGGTTTTTTCCGAAGAAAAAAATTTTGACCAAGATCAAAAGACCAATCGCAGTAATGACAGATGGCTAAATTCAAATCTTACGGAGGTTCCTGTTGTTATACACACAAAATTTCCAGCCACTGTTATGGTTTATGCCACCACACTTTGTGAACTCTGCTGCACACATCGAGGTTTTGGGGACGGTAGTGAAACTGTGGATGACAATGTAAGCGGAGGCAGACCATACATTTTTCAAATAGACTCTGCTCCTTCACATAAAGCGATGGTGACACAAGATTGGTGGGCCAAAAATTTTCATGACCACATAACATCGAACCTATGGCCAACAAGCTCCCCAGACCTTAATCCTTTGGATTATTACGTATGGTGCATAGTTGAGCGTGAGACCAATAAGCGTCCTCATAATACCACTTCTTCGCTGAAGACTGCTATTAATGCCATTATGGTCAATATGAACAAGGAGCATTTGATTCGGGCATGTAATCGTTTCTGGACCCGGCTCGAAGAGGTTATTGCTGCTAATGGCAATTTTATTGAATAACTTTATAGCCATATATTAATTTAACGCTGTATAAAAAATTCCCGAAATTACACTAAATTTTGTTAAAAATACAAGCTAATTAATTTTACTCTCAAGTTGTCCCCAAATACCGTACGCACCCTGTACATGTCAGGCGAAGCAGACGGAAGAAGTAAATTACAGTAGAAAAGGGATCCGTAATACACCCTATAAGTGATCCAATTTTCTCAGATTCGATTCAATTTTTTGAGGCCTAGATCCGAGCCATTTTGAACTTCGCGTGTTACTCGACACTCATTTTTGGCCCTTTCAGTCATTACGTTTGAGCATTTTGCGAGTCATTTTTAGGTTGTTGTAAAAAATTTTTGCAATACCCTACTAAAATCGCGACCTGTCTGTCTATCCGTGTTTCACAGCAAGTTTTCCTCGCAAAGCACATAAGCTACAGTGATGAAATTTCGTACGTTGGTCAAAAGTTGTTCTTTCTCAAAAGTTACAGTAGAAATAACTATTTTAAGGTATTTAAGGGGGCTCCCCCCATATAGAACGGTGACCCTTGAAATTTTTTTTAACAAATTTTGCAAATATTGGTATCAAATGAAAGGTCTTGAGGAGATCTTTTTAAACCAGGTCTTATACGAGAAGCATTTGTATGGAGGTGTGCAGAGAAGGAGGAAAATGTTCAAAAAATACAAATCCCCCCTCACGATTGCACATTTTGTTAACAATGGTAATGGTAAAATTTATGAATTTCATCCCAATGTTGCTACGCTGAGTTAGATTTAGGGACCTTTTCAAATACATATTTGTCATCTTCATTGTCTCCGAGATTCATTTTGATGATCGATGTCAATCAGTCAGTTGATGTAGACCAACTTGTCTAGCCAAAATCATACGTAAAAAGCATCGTCATGGATCAACTACGCAGCCAATTGGACGCAGTCTCATCTACATATTTATTTTAAGTCGCAAGGTATCACTTGAGTGTTGAGGAGGGGTAAGTTTGGGCTGACTTGCAGATGGAGCATACGCAAACTTTTGAACCACATAAAGAGACTGTGGTAGTACTTGAACTACTAGCCTGCCAATAATGTGAAACACAAATGGACAGCACCGGAGCTGATACTGATGTTCTAGAAATCAACGCATGCCTAAAAATGCTAATGGGAAACACCTAAAGTATAAAAGCCTTCAGTTTTCTGTCCGCGCATAATTTGACGCTAGTGACGTTATCTAGAGCCGTTGTTCCATCCCACGTTCATGACTGATAAGCCGCCGGGTTTTTCGGGCTTTATGTTGGGAACGATTTGTGGCCAATTCAGAAGTGGCAAGGGACAGCAGTGAGGTTAACTTCCTCAGCGAACTAAGATTTTGGGCTTTGCTGGAATGACGCATACGAAAACTGAAAGCTACATTTCTGTAATTTCATGGGGCGGGTCTTTTCCGCCAGCACCGCATTCACCCAGTTCCTCATTTTCTGGTATTAGTTAGCTTCTTCATTGGGCACGAAAGGATGATTTGCGTTATCAACAGGGGGAAATTTTGAAGCATTAAAAACATGTTAGAGCACTAAGCACGTAAGCCGAAGGTCTCTGGCTCGAGTTTCGCTGGCGTCAACGAGATTTAGTTCGAGTGATTCTTCGGAAGGACTATAAGCCCGTTCAGTTGTGATACGCGCTGATTTAAATCAGAACGTATCGCAGCTGGGTGGACGGACACATGGCCAAAAGCGTGATAATGATCATATCAGCTTTTGGAGTGCCGATACATTCGATCATGACAATGATATACTCTATCTCTAAGCGAAGGCCCGAAAGGGGCTGTACTGCTACGAAAAAAAAATGCTCAGCGTTATAAAGAAGATGGCCAAGACTTCGTAAGGGTGAACTAAATCCAAAAAAAAAACACTCATGAAAATAAGTGCTGATTGAGCCAAAACCAAGAATAAAAATCCCCGTTGGCAGCACCAGCCGGAAAGGTAAATTTCTCGTATGTAGCGTAAAGTTTCGAAAAAGAATTTGGCTTGCCTACTACTAAACTTCTTTCTGAAATTTTCGTAGTACCACATGGGTATTTATTAACATAAAAAAAATCTGGTCACGTTCGTTTTTAGAGACCTTTTATCGAGGCGCAAATATTTTGCTAATTAAATTGAGTTGCACGCGTATGGATTACATATTGAATATCGGCGGATCATAAATTGTTGTAAACATATAAATACCGGTTTCGCCCTTCTCGCATTTGCTGTTTACACAGTTCACAGTGGTAACCACACAAAGGTTTAAATAGCTCGAATAGTTAATTTCAAAAGATTTCCATAAAAGTTTAATCAGCACTTGCGTTGCACTTAATATATACATTTTCAATTTTTTTCCGAACTGTGAGAGCCGTCATTTCGATTTTTATTGAAATCGGCTGCTAAAAATATTAACCTGTAAATTTTCGACTGTATTATTTGTCATTCGATTTGCATAATTTAATTAAATTAACTTGCCTTAATAACTTATAATTTCAAGTTTCAACGGAATCTGTTGAGAATCTTGGCTGCTAGAGGGCTACAGAAATAAAAAAAATTGTATGCCACCCCCTTGTATGGGGAGACCCGCCTGTATGGGGAGACCCCCCTTAAATACCTTAAAATATTTTCTTGCACTGCAAATTTCAAGAGGCACCACTTTTGACCTACGTAGAAAATTTCCTCATTCTAGCTCATGTGGTTTGCGAGAAAACTTGTTATGACGCACGAACAAACGGGCGGACGGACGGACAGACAGACAAGTCACGATTTTATAATTTTTTAGGGTATTGTTAAAAATATTTTACAATATCTTAAAAATGATCTGGTTTATAAGTTCTTTCAAGTAAAGTCATTTAAAGCGTTTCCATGAAAAATATTCATTATTTCAGTTGGTACTAAAATAGCGAATTGCGCTTGCCTTCAGACCTTTGGGGGCCGCCATTTTGAATGCATGCATTTGATTTTGGATTATTTTAAATCTGTGTATGCTAGGACCTCATCAATCAATGTACTATCTCGTTCAAATAGGAGTTTCACTCTAGACAGGGCAAAATAATTAAATTTTTAAAGAAAATGGCAGCTAAAAATATTAGGCTTTAAATTTTCGACTTTTTTATTTTTCATTCAATTTTAATAATTTCCTGCAAAATACAAGAACATAGTACAGAGATCCATAGTCTCAAGTTTCATCAAAATCCGTTGGAAAATGTGACCGCTAGAGGGCCACAAAAACATGAAAAAAACGCATATTTAAACGGCCGCCATTTTGAAATTTGCAAATGCAAGATCACCAAAATATCAAAGACTGTAGGTCCAAGTAATGCCTATCTTGAAACCAAGTTTCATATATGTCGAATCAAAATTGCGACTTTTAAAAGCCTTTGAAATTTCGACCTTCAACTGGCCGCCATTTTGTTTTTTGCAACCTGACCTCCAGTTCTTTTACGCAATTCTTTAAATACTCATAATTTCTATCAAATTATCGAATTTCATGAAAATCTGTTGAAATCTTTGACCACTATTACAACAACAAAATTTTGCACGTTTTTTGACCTTTGAGCGGCCGCCATTTTGTTTCTGCCGTACCGACTTTGGATTTTTTATTGTGAGATTCATCACATACATCAATGAACCCTTGTACCAAATTTCATCCAAATCGGAGCTATACTTTGGTCAGAACAAAAATCACGATTTTTCGTCTAAAATGGCCGCCATTTTGTTTTTGCATGGCCAATATAGCTGGTTCACGAACTTAACCGAGATAATTACCCAATACACCTTTCCTGAAAATTTGGTGAAAATCGAAGCAAAATTGCAACCTCTAGCGTGGTCACAAATTTCGTTATATCCCATATATATATATATATATATATATATATGATGCTCTCCGCAATAGGTAAATTTCTCTCGAGAAATTTACCTAAAATCCCCGTTGGCAGCACCAGCCGGAAAGGTAAATTTCTCGTATGTAGCGTAAAGTTTCGAAAAAGAATTTGGCTTGCCTACTACTAAACTTCTTTCTGAAATTTTCGTAGTACCACATGGGTATTTATTAACATAAAAAAAATCTGGTCACGTTCGTTTTTAGAGACCTTTTATCGAGGCGCAAATATTTTGCTAATTAAATTGAGTTGCACGCGTATGGATTACATATTGAATATCGGCGGATCATAAATTGTTGTAAACATATAAATACCGGTTTCGCCCTTCTCGCATTTGCTGTTTACACAGTTCACAGTGGTAACCACACAAAGGTTTAAATAGCTCGAATAGTTAATTTCAAAAGATTTCCATAAAAGTTTAATCAGCACTTGCGTTGCACTTAATATATACATTTTCAATTTTTTTCCGAACTGTGAGAGCCGTCATTTCGATTTTTATTGAAATCGGCTGCTAAAAATATTAACCTGTAAATTTTCGACTGTATTATTTGTCATTCGATTTGCATAATTTAATTAAATTAACTTGCCTTAATAACTTATAATTTCAAGTTTCAACGGAATCTGTTGAGAATCTTGGCTGCTAGAGGGCTACAGAAATAAAAAAAATTGTATGCCACCCCCTTGTATGGGGAGACCCGCCTGTATGGGGAGACCCCCCTTAAATACCTTAAAATATTTTCTTGCACTGCAAATTTCAAGAGGCACCACTTTTGACCTACGTAGAAAATTTCCTCATTCTAGCTCATGTGGTTTGCGAGAAAACTTGTTATGACGCACGAACAAACGGGCGGACGGACGGACAGACAGACAAGTCACGATTTTATAATTTTTTAGGGTATTGTTAAAAATATTTTACAATATCTTAAAAATGATCTGGTTTATAAGTTCTTTCAAGTAAAGTCATTTAAAGCGTTTCCATGAAAAATATTCATTATTTCAGTTGGTACTAAAATAGCGAATTGCGCTTGCCTTCAGACCTTTGGGGGCCGCCATTTTGAATGCATGCATTTGATTTTGGATTATTTTAAATCTGTGTATGCTAGGACCTCATCAATCAATGTACTATCTCGTTCAAATAGGAGTTTCACTCTAGACAGGGCAAAATAATTAAATTTTTAAAGAAAATGGCAGCTAAAAATATTAGGCTTTAAATTTTCGACTTTTTTATTTTTCATTCAATTTTAATAATTTCCTGCAAAATACAAGAACATAGTACAGAGATCCATAGTCTCAAGTTTCATCAAAATCCGTTGGAAAATGTGACCGCTAGAGGGCCACAAAAACATGAAAAAAACGCATATTTAAACGGCCGCCATTTTGAAATTTGCAAATGCATGATCACCAAAATATCAAAGACTGTAGGTCCAAGTAATGCCTATCTTGAAACCAAGTTTCATATATGTCGAATCAAAATTGCGACTTTTAAAAGCCTTTGAAATTTCGACCTTCAACTGGCCGCCATTTTGTTTTTTGCAACCTGACCTCCAGTTCTTTTACGCAATTCTTTAAATACTCATAATTTCTATCAAATTATCGAATTTCATGAAAATCTGTTGAAATCTTTGACCACTATTACAACAACAAAATTTTGCACGTTTTTTGACCTTTGAGCGGCCGCCATTTTGTTTCTGCCGTACCGACTTTGGATTTTTTATTGTGAGATTCATCACATACATCAATGAACCCTTGTACCAAATTTCATCCAAATCGGAGCTATACTTTGGTCAGAACAGAAATCACGATTTTTCGTCTAAAATGGCCGCCATTTTGTTTTTGCATGGCCAATATAGCTGGTTCACGAACTTAACCGAGATAATTACCCAATACACCTTTCCTGAAAATTTGGTGAAAATCGAAGCAAAATTGCAACCTCTAGCGTGGTCACAAATTTCGTTATATCCCATATATATATATATATATATATATATATATATATATATATATATATATATATATATGATGCTCTCCGCAATAGGTAAATTTCTCTCGAGAAATTTACCTAATATCTGAAATAACAGATGGACTGCAAACTGAGGTCAATCGGCACTCTGGCTGGACTGATGTTTAATGTAGGGGAGCCTACCTCAACAAGAAGGAAATTCTTGATGAGCAATTTTTGGGTACGTGCTACTCTAAGGATAACAAGGAGATGGACCAAAAATATGTGGCATATATACAAAGTCAATGAGTGCTGTAAATTGCATTTGCCAATGGAACAGTCTTGAATTGATAGTGTTGGTTATCGCCAGGATGATTTCTATCGCTTTCCTAGTCAAAAAGTGCAGCAATATATTGCCGTACAGAAATTAGGGTAACAGTAGACTGTTGCTTAAAAGCAAACATAATGCATACTCAAAAATTGATAACAATAACAGGAGAACGGCATGAAGGAAAGCTGACTCTTAAGTGGATGTAACTGTTATCAGTTTTACCTAAGCAAGATCGGTAAGTCTCAGTCTCCTGATTTTAGTTTTTAGCTAGGTAAAATACGAGGATGCCTATCACCCATTTTCTTATGCAAATGTGGAAAAGGTAGCACAATGATCTATGGAATGAAATAGAAGGGCTCCACTTATATCATCTCAGTCTTCCTTTCTTTCCTCTGCGATTTTTCAGGGTCTTAAATTTTATTTAAATTACTACTACCTTCCAGAATTTTCAAAAAATGATTTTTTTATATTTTAAGATTCCTTATACCTTCAAAAATAGCTCTCTAAAATATTATATAAAAATTCTAGTCCGATTCTGAGATATACGGACTCAATTGAAGCGCGCTCTTGGCTCCCCGCAGGTGTTCACGCAGCTTATGTATATTTCCCTCTCTACAAAATACCGATTATACTTTCACTTCCAGTGTTGTTTTCTTTTCAACAGATTCCAAGTTCTACTTCTGTCATTATAGAAGCAAAGTTATATTAAAAAATGCCTCCAAAGTTAGTTTGTAAGAGAAAAACCGAAAGTTTATAAGAGAAAAGGTGAAAACTTTCAACGCGTTCTCCTCGACTTCACGCTTTTTAAACTTGCGGACAGTTAATTTTCGGATCTAGTCGGTCGATTTTAATTTTGTTGATAATATTTTGATTGTTTTTTTTTATCCTGCGTGATAGTTTACCATAATTTAGTGAAAAAAATAAAAAAATGGAATTTTTGACTCTGAAAAAAAGGGCAAAAAAGTTTGAATGTCTGCCATATTTTTTACAACTTTTTCTATTTTTCGGCTAAAAAATCACGTAAGAGTACTTCTTTTTTCTAAATCTTTTTGAATTTTTTGTTTCAGACTTACCGTTCAAGAGGTTAACTGTCCGCAATGGAGCAGCGTTTTTTTTGGCAAGAAACTTTGAGTGCCCTCTATTAAATGTACAAATAAAATATAATGACTTTTCGTAATCTTTAAGCGTTGTTTTATACTGTAGATAAATTTTGATAACTATACGAGGTGTGACAATTAAATAATGAGAACGGCTCTCTATTGATATATTTACTATTGCTCTAGCTTGTTTCGTTCGCCTGCTGTGTCCTGTTGAGTAGACGTATGTTGGTGGGGCTCCTCACGAAAATGGAGAAACGAAATCAAGAGTAACGCAACGCGGTAAAATTTTGCGCCAGGTTGGACGAAACAGCTTCGGAAAGTGTCGTTATCTCTGCCTATGCAACTGATGGAACTGTTCTCAAGCTCAAGGAGGAACTCAATTCCTTGTTTGAAATATTCAAATTGAACACGCTGCATAACTATTATATTATTGCTGGTGACCTGAACGCCAAGCATACATCATGGCTGAACGCCACCAATAATCCAAAAGGTGTATTCCTGAAATCGTGGATAACAGAGAACCAAATTGAATACAGGTGCACTCTATATGGGTCGGAGTTCCCAACATACCCTAGGACAAATTCATATTTGGACCTTTGCATTGCTGACGCAAGGCTCGAATTTAGCTTTAATAGTCCTCAACGGAAACTGCAGGTGCTTCCTTATGATAGCGACCATAACGCAATCGTAATGGAAATCAATCATCACAGGGATGATTTCTTCCTCATTCCAGTTCAACAAGAAAATCATCGGTTGAATTTAAAAAAAACAGACTGGGGAAAGTTTCAAAATAAGTTTAATTGGGAGTACCAGAAGCAATGTCCCCCTTCTGATGGTGGCAACTCTTGCTCAATGGTTCCTAATAACAGAAATCTAACTGACGATGAAATAGATGTCTATTTGTCGAAGTTAGAGAAGCTGACGTTGGAAACGATTGAGAAAGTAGTTCCCAAGATTAAACATCGAAACAATATGGAAGGATATGAAACACCAACCATCGCAAGGTTGAAAAGATTGAAAAGCCTCCTTCTCACATGCGTCAACAATATTTATCGATGATTTTTGGACTACAACCATCCCTCGTTGTCTTTGTTGAAATTACATCTGAAGAATGTCCGGAACTTAATCCGGTCATACTTCAGGAGTGAGGTCAGCAATCAATGGGCGAAAAAATTGAGGGGTATTAGCCCACAGGACCCAGATGGCGTGTTCGCAAAAGTGAATAGTATATTCCGCAAGAAGTCTCGAGTGAAGGTATCGAATCTTGAAGTCACTAGTGATGAGATAAATCTTCTCGATAGGGCTGGTATCGAAATTGATAGTACACTCCGGATAGAAATGGAAACAGGATTATTTGTGAAGGATTGGATAAACTTGCCCTGATTGGAACACATTTTGAATTGGTTCATCTACCAAACCCTGAGAGAGGGAATGAAATATTTTCAGAGGTCGTTGAAGCAAAAGTTTCCGACTTCAAATCAAGCCTGAACGGCCAATCAATTCTTTATTTCAATGAAACATTAACATCTGACCTCATACCAAGCTTGAATCTTATTGATTATTTTGTCAGCTATGAAGACTTGTGTTTCATATTTCGCAGGATAAACAACAAGAAATCATGTGGTACTGATGGTATTCCAAATGTAGTTTTCCGACATTTGCCGGAGGATGCTATTAGGAATTATTGCATATTGTTCAACAACATGTTGAGCAATTCATATTTCCCAAATGAGTGGAAAAAGGCTTCTTTATGCCCCAAAAGCTATCGTCCAATCAGCTTGCTGCCTAACATCAGCAAGGTGTTTGAAGTGATACCCAGCAGCGCATTAAACACCCACATTGAGGAAAATGAGTTGATGCCGAATTGCCAATTTGGTTTTCGTGCCAGGCATTCGACCACACATGCAATAACGAAAGTAACCTCAGACATCTGTTGGAAACTAAATGATAGACAATGTGTTGGAGCATGTCTCATTGATATGGAGAAAGCCTTTGATACGGTATGGTCAGATGGACTGATTTTTAAACTTCTTCAGGACAAGTTCCCCAGACACCTTGTCGCCATGATGTGTAATATGTTATACGGGAAATCGTTTGTTGTAACTGATGGAAACCTGACAACAATGCGCGAGTTCAAGGTCTTGAATGGTCTACAGCAGGGAACAGTTACTGCGCCTCTGCTCTTCGCAATCTTCATTCGCAAGCTATTGAACGGCTTTGATTTCAACGTCTCGCCAACGCGATCATTGGTAGCGTTTGCTGATGATCTGAATATCTTTACGGCAGACCGAAAAGCTACAATAGTTCAGAGCGATCTCCAAAAAATGTTCAATGATGTACAGCTGTACACTGACAATTGGCGAATGAAAATCAATGGGCAGAAGTGTGAAGCAATCTTGTTTCGGACAACGCTGCAGGGGGTCAGTCAAGACCTGAAACGTAATTGGAAAGATTTCCACATCATGGCTGGTCCACATAAATCCTGTGTTCGATACCTCGGTGTTTATCTCGATCAGTATCTGTACTATACTGAACATGTGAAAATCATTCTCAGTAAGGCACTCAAAGTAGTCATGGGTCTTCGAAAACTCTTTCACTTCAGATACATTGATCAAAAGGTCAAAATTATCTGTTACAAGACACTGGTTAGATCAGTTTTGACATATGGATGTCAGATCTGGTACAACCAGAGCGCTAGTACTATGGAAAAATTAAGAGTTTTCGAAAGGAAATGTCTTCGTGCATGTACTGGTTTGTACAGAAAGCCTGAGACGGATTGGAAACATTATATATCGAATAGAAGAATTTATCAAACTGCTGAAGTGACGAGGGTCGATATCTTCATATTGAAACTTCTTCGGAATCATATCGCAAGATCTGTGACTGTGAGTGAAAACCCTTGAATTTCACAGCCGTTCCACCCTACAGACGGGTATATAGCGACTTGCCTCGCTACTGGCTTCATTCCTCCAGAAACATTCGTGTATTTGGACATGAATCGATATGTTTTTGATTCTGACGGCGTCCCAGTCATATATCACATATATCGACGGGCCACCGATAAGAAGATAAAATATCCTCCTAATTTGAGTTCACGAGACCAACGATTTCAATGGAGATACTCATTTGCTAGATTCGTTGAAGCTGATCGAGTTGAGACGGCGCAATCCAGGTATTAGTGGCTGAATGACAATGTCTAAATTATTAGTGTTTATTTTCAGTTTTGGTGTTTGTCGTTATTTAGTTTTTGAGTTTTAGCTCATTATTGCTACATTTAGTGTTGTTGTTTATTTTTGTTAAAAATTAGGTACACGTTAGGTATATGTAATGTTTACTATATTCCGTTAGAGGTAAGATGAAACACTTAGGTTAGGAACATTGTTACAGAATTATTTTTAGTATAAGATAAAGTTTTTGATTGTATTTTATTAGAAATAAGTTACAACATATTAGGTGTACGATCAAAGTGTTACTGTTGTTGTTTTAATTATAAATAATTTTAGGATAGTGTTGGTTGGTTTTTTCTCCTTTTTCCAATTAAATTTTAAAAATATGTAATAATCGTAATTAATTGAATTCGCTATAGTTTTTTTTTGATGAAATGAGTTAATGATAACGTACAAATTTACAGAGCCATTTAGGCCATTAAGTTTTTTGATTGTTAATGTTTGGAATTTGCTTTATATTCTTTTAAAATTTATAACGATTAGTATTGAATAAAGCGCTTTTGACTGAGCTTCGGAAAGTGCATAGTGATAGTGATTTTAGTTGTGCTCAAAGCTTACAATGGTTGCCTCCGCACGTCTCTCGTCCAAAAAAAGCTTGCATGGTCAAGTCGAAGGTGAAAACGGTGATTATTGCCTTTTTGATAGCCGTAGAGTCGTCCACAAAGAATTCATTCCATCGGGGCAAACCGTAAATAAAGTCTACTACCGCTAAAACGAGTCAACAAGGTGTTTCTGAACATCGATCGTAACTGGATCTTTCATCACGGCAATGCGCCGTACCACACCGCCCTCAGCGTGTCCCAGCATTTGGCCTCTAAAGAAATGGCCGTCTTGCAACAGCTGCCTTATTCGTCACCCTGTGACTTTTTTGCTCCCTAGAACAAAATTGGTGGTCAAAAGAATCCATTTTGAGTCGATTACGGACATCCAGGTGGCCGTGACGGAAGTTCTGGCAGACATCCCAGTCGAAGCGTTCCAAAAATGTTACGAAGCATGGAAAATGCGCTTGAATCATTGTATAGCTGCCCAAGGGGACTACTTTGAAGGGAATGGTAGAGCTGTAGAGTAATTTTTAAATATACGGTTTTCATGGAAATAGTCTCATTAATTAGTTGTCACACCTCGTATGTAATAAAGATCATGGAAAAAAAAAAAATGTTTGAAGTATATCCTTTTTTGCCCTTCTTGACGGTAGTAGTATCTTAAGCGAGATGTAGCTCAAAGTAATACAAGGTGCGTTCCTAAATAAACGAGACTGGGCTAAAATAAAAAGGAGAGTTTATTTATTCAAAAGAGTCTCCTCCTGCCTAAATACACTGTTTTGCGCGATCGAAAAGCTTTTTGAAAGAGTGTTTCAGGTCATTGACCAGAATGTCCTTTAGGATGTCGGTACAACTCTTTTGGAAACCCTCTACGGACGCAAAGCTTTTTCGTTTCATGGCCAAATGCGATGAGTGATTGATGGTTAAAATGCGATTTCCAGTCAAAAAATCAGGTCTTTCGAATGTTGAATTCTGAGCAATTTTTGGTCATCAGTTAACTTGCGTGGAACACAATGTGCAAAGATCGTTTGTAAGCCCAAATGATCGGTTAAAATGCGATAAATCGATGTTTTGGAGGTATTCAACTCCGAAGAATTATTAATAAATTCACGCACAATTTCGATGGATTTTTCTGTGATCACTGATTTTGAGCGGCCCGTACGTTCATCGTCATTTATGTCCTCATGACCATCTCTGAAGCGTGTAAACCACTCATGAACTCTGGCACGAGATAGACAATCATCGCCACAAACTTTTTTCATCAATTCAAATGTTTCGGCAAACGTTTTACCGATTTTAAAACAAAATTCGATATTAGCTCTTTGTTCGAAACTCATTTTTGTACCGATGAGACAAACATACTGTCACTTTAGACGCAACAACTTCGGTTCCACTGAGCCGAACGTCACCAAACTTACACTAGAAGTCAGGGAGGGATGTACCTTTCCAACGCACTATCTCATTCACAGATGGCGCCACAAAAGTCTCGTTTATTTCGAAACGCACCTTCTATGTCATATGATTTCTGGCTGGATTCTGAAGTCGGCAGCGTCGAAGCCTTGCGTATTTTCTGGTCTTCGTACTTCGTATCTATCACAAAGCAAGTGTTTGATTTAAGAAAATATTATCGTTTCCTATGATACGTACACCAGTAGTGTTTCTGAGATTAAAGCATTTAAAAATAAATATTCATCAATATAGTTTCTATTGTCCGCACTAATTGGGTTTGTTTTTGGAACTTCTACGTATAACATAATCCTTTCGTTGTTTCTTTTCGAAACAATTTTTGTCACCGTTGATTGATTATTGCTTATTCATTATGTTAATTAATCATAATTTATTTAAAAAATCTTTGAAATAAGAATATTTCAAAACAATTTAACAAATTCATTTTCCTAGCATACATCAAAAATGAGGCTTTATTTAAGTCTACTTGCCAAAATTGTATTTAAACCCTGCGCCTAATGCTGGTTTAAATCCAAAACCAGGATCTAAGTTATTGCTGAAGCTTAAACTTGGCTGAAAACTGTTACCGTTTCGCAAACGATGATCCCAAGACACTGCAACCCCAACGTTTGGGCGATTTCCACCAGTAGGATCGACAATCCGACCAACTTGAGCGCCGGCGTTTAGATTATTCGCATTGTTGAGTTTATGACTGTATGATAGTCCTAGCCCAAAGTCTGGACGACTATTACCGTTGGGGGAGAGATTTTGACTATAAGAGCCCAATGCGTTAAGTTTGTTTCTGTTGTCCTCACTCCGAAACAATGGCACACTTCCAGCAACATTCAAATTGAGACCAGTGCGTAAGGACCCCAAAGCATTCACATCGAAACTAGGCTTATCTACAAAAGATCAAAATATTTTTTAACGTAGCGCAAAAATATTAACTTGTTTTTTTTTACAAACCATTTAGCTTGATAAAATTAGGAGGCGAGTATGATTGTTGTCTCTTCAAACGATTCAGGGATTCACCATTTTCAAGTGGTTCACGGCGGTCCCGAATATGTGCTGCTGATGCAATGGCTAAGAATGCGCAAAAGATAAAACGCTGCATGATGTTTTCCTGAGATAACTCAGCGATAAGATCAACTTTCAATTGAATTTAGAATAATGAAAAGAATTTCTAGTTGCTTATATACTAACTGCAAAATATTTCCATATTATTCATAAGTAAACAAATAATATTGATTGATCTGGTCTCTATTATAGAATATTGAAAATTAAACAGAATATTTTTATTCGTTTGATATTTGCATGTCTGCAGAATTTTAGATTTTTCAAAAATAAGGAACGCCAGGGTCATTATTGTGCTTGTTTATGTCATTTCGAAATTTCAAAAACCCTTAAGCTAAACTACTGTATTTTGTATAGATCATATAGTATGTGGGCTAACTTTTTGTTATCCATACAAAATATTTTGCAAAAAAAAAAAACTGTTAGGGTAGGAAGGTAGCCACATGTATAGAATTGACCATTCAACAATGTCAGCCGACATGGGTATCGAATGAATGGTATTGATAAAAACGTTCACGATCGATTGTTTGAAATGCCGAGGAGTCAACATACAACTTTTTCATGCATTATTTAGATCTCATTTGGTTCCATTTCGAACGATTAGGAAATATGCATAGCCTTGTTTGGCACATTTTGTTCTTTCTCTATTTCGATAAGTTTTCCTATAATTGTCTGAATAATTTGGGAAAAGTGTCCATCAAATCAGCAAAAAGGATTGTCCGTGGGGTCTACATATGACAGAATTGACACTTCTTGCTTATTCAGTGTATGAACGTATACATAGAAGTTATATATTTATTAGATATAGAGACGTTAAACTTAGATATTTTACAGATATTGGTTTATTAACTTGAAGCACTCGTCTAACAGTGTTTCGACATTTTTACTGGTTTGTCGTCTTTTTAGCTCAAACGTCGTCGTTTTACTCATCTCGCTGTCGTCAGAGGCTTCTCGTCTGTGTCCTCCAACGTCAGCGTAGCAGTGTTGCCAGAAACGTTTGTTATGCGTTCGACTTCGAATGCGTCGTCGTAGTTGATTGAAATACAAGGCTTCATGTATTCAGCGCAGGAAGACATCTGTCTAGGAGCTTCGTCAAACGTCGCACCTTTTGCAACACGATGGATCAATTCGTTTTAAATAAATATTTATTATCAGGAAGAGCTGGCAACATTATAAAATCTACTTAAACACTAGAATACATTCTATGTCCAAATCGTTTTTATTAGATAAAAATGCTGACACTATGTCTAGCATTTTTCATGTGGAAACCAAGATGTTGATGAGAAATTGCATTTCCCCATGCTGCACTGCTTTGCGGTGTTCTATTACAATCCGTCTGGGTTCGTTAACTCCTCCCCGCTCAGGTACAATTGTCCTCAATTGCTTTAAAAATATGGAAGGTCGTTGATCCTTGTATGTTTTCATTTTGGGCTGGCTGATACTGGTGATGAGGGTTGGAGTGATATGGATCGCGATTGTATTGGCTCTCCTGGCTTACTTTCTGGAATAGACGAATTTATGATTATTTTTGAACTACCTTTTCTGGGGCAAAATCTCCAGAAAAGAACTGTGTTCTCGAGGACCACTAGCAGGGCGATGAGTGCATATGAGGTGAATTGATGAGTTCTACTATTCGTTTGAAGCAGCTCAATTTTTCCGGTGTTGTTAATATGAAGTTCGTTCATCATTTCTAATGAAAGAAGTTCTCGGTAGGGCTCGATCAAATTTGTATGTGTTAATTCATGCGGCACCCAAACGTCGAGCTTCTTTGTGTATCCAGCCTTACGCAAATGGATCAAATCTGTTTGGTGATAGATATTTACGAGTAGTTCCTTAGCAATGTCATGACTGCTTATGTGTCAGTCTTCTTCAATTTTTCGTAAGATTTCTTCGACTTTTTTAGTGATTGGTTGACCTGAACGAGGTTCATTTCCAAAAAAAAAGCGAACGAACAAACTCTTGGCTGTGCCTTTTGATAAAGTATCTTGACCGTAGACACCACAAATTTTTTCACGAGCCTGCGATGCATTCTAACCTTGATCGTAGTAATATTGTTAAATATAATAATTTTTTTCCAAAATTACACTCATTTTTAAATGATTACAACTTTTGACACGAATGACGAAATACAAAACTGTCCATGTGAAAATTGTAGACTGGAATGTCACCTTTCAAACGTATTTCAGTTTGACTCAAACTGATTAGGATTGCCCGATATATGACAACGAACATCATCTAGTGACAAACAAGTTGAGTAGACAGACCTACGGTCATGTCAGGAGGGTTTTGTACTCAACTTACAAAATGCAGTCACCAGCAACGAATAAAATCCAGAAACATGTCAAAGAGATTTGCTCGCTTAAAAGAAAATCCATTGTCTCTCCATTTTCAACTAACAAAAATTACTCCAATCATAAAATCCCAAAAGCATTTATGTCATCGATCTTATCTGAAAATTTTAAGAAGATCAAATCAAAACTGCAGTGTCTGATTTGATAGAAAGTCCATAAAATACCAAAAAAGTGTGTTATTGTTGCTGTAATTGGAGAAATTTCAAATGGATATAACTTCCGTGAATATGATTTGAATTCCATCAAACTTACAGAGTATTAGGATCTTGTGGAAGGATACTTAAATATTTTATGGGGTTTAAGGGCATCCATACGATTTTATTGGAGAAAATAAGAAATTTGAAGATCATACTATTGTTAACAAAGTTGAACGAATTTCGACTCATGATGTATTTGTTATTGTTATACTCATAAATATCTTCCTTGATAATTTTTTCAGATTAATAGATTACAGGTGTTCAATCGCGAGGGGGGAATTATATTTTTCGTGTATTTCGAACCCCCTGTGCCTCTCTGCGCCCCCTGTGCCACATCCCCCCCCCCTGCCCCCACTGAAGCAAACACTGTCAGTTTCAGAACTGTTTTGATAATTTCTCATCAAGAACTTTCATGTAATACTCATATCGGCTAACTTTGATGAAATTTTTATTTCAGGGGCCACTCGCCTGTGCTGTAGTTATCGCAAAAAGTTCGTACATTTCCCCTTCCCCTGCAACCACGATAGCGATAAGGCAATTTTAAGACTTGTTTTGAAAAGATCTTATTAAAACCTTTCCAACAACACCCTACTCGACTACCAAAGGTGAAAATTTTTTTTAGAGTGTCACCTCCCTATATGGGGAGACCCCCATTAAACCCCTTTGGAAAAACTTTTCACCCCAAAACTTTCAAGAAGTCACCACTTCTGATCTTTCCACAAAGTTTCATGGCTGTAGTTTCTATAGTTTCGGAGAAAAAGTGCTGTGACATACAGACGGACAGACGGACGGACGGACAGACGGACACAGGTCGTGATTGCAATAGGGTTTTGCGTTTTAGTACTAAACCCTGAAAAGGCTTAATACTTCTATCCAATATATATGTATATATATATATATATATATATATATATATATATATATATATATATATATATATATATATATATGTATATATATATATATATGTATATATATATATATATATATATATATATATATATATATATACATATATATTTCGATATATATATATATATATATCTATATGCATACATATACATACATGCACATACATATACTATATATATATACATATATATATATATATATATATATATATATATATATATATATATATATATATATATATATATATATATATACACATATATATGCATATATATATATATATATATATATATATATATATATATATATAAATATAAATATATTTATTTATATATATATATATATATATATATATATATATATATATATACATGTGTATATATATATATATATATACATATATGTATATATATATATATATATATATATATATATATATATATATATATATATATATATATAAATATATATATAAAATATATTTATGTATATATACATCTATATATATATAATATATATATAAATATAAACATAAATATATCCCAAGCCCGTTTGAGCAAGGAGGAGAGAACCCCTTGTTTCCCTTACGCATAGCTTCCATGATCCCGCATCCCAAATCCCCCAATCAAATGTTAGTAAATGCTGCACATTAGGTTTACTGGTTTCCCAATAATGTAACATTAAATGTTGAGAAATGCTAATAACTGTAAGTAAATCTACAGCTCTGCTATTAAATCCTACTTAAACCTCTTTTGTGAGGACGTAAGAGGGTGAAGGTGAATCTTCCGCGACTGATAACGGAATCGACGTAATAACCATGCCGCCGGAATGAAGGTTGGGCGACGGGCTAACTTCCCGCCCCCTGGAAAACCTTTAATTGTTTCGAAACCTGCAGATAGGCCTCGGAATGGATTGGACTCACAGCAACGACCTCGCAAACGAATAAAGGGCTATGGAATTAGATCCTGGAATGTCAGATCCCTCAATTACCCTGGCGCTGTTAAGGACCTTTTACAACAGGCCAGTCAATATCAATTAAAAATACTGGCAGTCCAGGAAACGAATTGGGCTGGAAACAACATTCAAGACAAGAGATCGCAGACAATATTTAAAAATGGGAAGCCAACTGGAAAACAAGAATTCGGAGTGGCCTTCATTAAGTATAGGGAGTTCAAATCGCACGTTATTGATTTTAAGGCAGTCAATGAATGGTTTTGTGCGATCTGTATAAAAGCGAAATTCTTCAAAGTCTGGCTGATGAATGTTCACGCCCCGACCAAACAAAAGGACAAAGAAACGAAGGAATCGTTTTACAATCACCTGGAAAGACTGGTCGACTCATGGCCCACAAACGACACAAAAATTATTCTAGGGGATTTCAACGCTAAGGTTGGCAATGAGCTATCTCATCGGGGAACGACTGGAGGATATAGCCTCCACGATGAAACAAATGACAATGGCCAGCGCCTGATTGACTTTGCATGCAACAGAAATCTAGTCATACGTTCGAGCATACTTGACGTCCGTACATACCGAGGAGCCAATTGTAACTCAGATCATTATTTGATCAAATTAAACTATCGATGTCGTATGTCAAAGGCAAATTCAGCAAAGACCAGCCCGCTACAAAAATTGTACATCGAAAGGCTCCAAACGGCGTATGTGGCCGGAAATTTCACAGAGACCCTCGACAACCAGCTGGCTCCCAACTTATCAGACGCATCGTAGAAGACGAGCAACGAGCTCTGGATGGAAATGAAAGCGGCTATCAGGACTGTGGCAGAAGAGACGATCGGACATCAAAACCGGTGCAAGATAAATGATTCGTTCGATGATGAGTGCCAGAACGCGTTAGATAAAAAGAATCAGGCGTACTACAATTATGTAGGCAGGAAAACCAGGACGAAGAGAGAACGCAATGAAAATCTCAGAAGAGTAGGGAATAAGATAATTAGGACTGAGAAAAGAAAATACCATGACGACCAACTGAGAAGTATAGATGTAAGTTTAGGGAGCAATAACACAAGACAAGCATACAAAGTAGTGAAAAGCCTGAAACGTGGTTATCAGCCAAAAACCACGCTTTGTCGTGATGACAGCGGCAACATTATCGCTGATGAAAGCAAAATTAAGGAAACATGGGCCTCGTATTTCAAGAATCTCCTTAATCCTGCGCACAGCTCCAGAACATCGGAGCCTATAGATATCGGCGGAGAGCGTCTATTGGCCGCACCAAATCTGTATCAAGTTTGTTCCATCATTAAAGCCCAAAAGAATAATAAAGGCCCCGGAATCGATGAGATTCCAGTGGAGCTGATCAGATATGGTGGCAGTAGTGTTCATCAAGCTATCCACAAAGCCATTCAGTACATTTGGCAACAAGAACATATGTCGAAAGAGTGGAGCCAATTAATTATATTCCCTATCCACAAAAAAGGTGACAAGCTACAGTGCGATAATTATAGAGGCATATCACTACTTTAAATGGCTTATAAAGTATTTTCTAAATTCTTAGAAAATAAAATCGGATCATACGCCAACAGTATTATTGGGGACTATCAAGATGGTTTTAGGGCAGGTAGAACAACAACAGACCAATTATTCGCAGTCAAGCAGGTACTTGAAAAATGCTGGGAGTTTAATATAGACGTACACTAAATATAGATCGTAACGTACTGTGCCAAATAGTGCTTGGTTTTGGCATCCCAGCCAAATTAGTCCGTCTTACCAAAATGACAATGACGTCGGCAACCTCCCAAGCCCGCATCAATAATCAACTCACCGGTTCCTTTGACACAAATATTGGACTAAAGCAGGGAGATGTGCTGGCCCCATTGCTATTCAATTTGGCTCTAGGATACGTCATACGGAAGCTACCTGTCGATACGCGAGGTACAATACTATTCAAGTCGAGCCAGGTAGTGGCCTATGTGGACGACATCAACATTCTGTCACGGTCACGAACAACTGCTAAAGAACTCTTCCGGAAACTCAACAGCGAAGCAAAACTAGTAGGGCTACAAATCAATGAAAATAAAACAAAATTCATGACGAGGAAAAACACCTCAAATACACAAAATATTACACTTGGCGAATACAATATCGGGAAGGTTAGCTAATTTGTGTATTTAGGCGCCAAAAAAAAACGAAAATGGGCAATGAAAGAGACGAAACAAGCCGAAGAATACAGTTCGCAAATAAAATGTTCTATTCAGTGTTGACGATCTTGAAGACCAGCTGCTTACACAGGAGAAAAAAGCTCCAAGTATAAAGACCTGTGTTATGCTATGGGTGTGAAACACGGACCTTAACCCAAGCATCTGAAAATATATTGAACGCCTTTGAGCGACGGGTCCTGAGGCGAATAATCGGGACCAATGGCGAATTCGATACAACCATGAGCTGTATGAAATTTTTGACGAGCCGGAGGTCTCAACGATTGTAAAACTGCGGAAGCACTATATATATATATATATATATATATATATATATATATATATATATATATATATATATATATACATATAGAAATGTATATATATATATATATAGAAATGTATATATATATATATATATATATATACATATATATATATATATATATATATATATATATATATATATATATATATATATATATATATATATATATATATAGCGACATATGTATTTATATATGTAAAATAAAGTTTGCTCCGGAATCAAGTTCAACAAATTCACTTAGAAACAACCTTTTTAACCTTATCATTCGTTCACTTTTATTCGATACCCATCGCCCTCGTTTTCAGTTAACTAGGGCACCTAATTTTCATGAAAGTTCTAAGATAATTATACCCTATAGTTCAATGAAAACTCGGCTATGCATTTTCATCTTCATCTGTAAAGTTATGATCAGTTATAGAAGGAAAAGTATCTTTTTAGGGTTTTGTACTAAAATACAAAACACTATTGCAATCACAACCTGTGTTCGTCTGTCCGTCCGTCTGTATACCACAGCACTTTTTCTCCGAAACTATAGAGGCTACAGCCATGAAACTTTGTGAAAAGGTCAGAAGTGGTGACTTCTTGAAATTTCAAGGGTAGAAAAATTTTTCAAAGGGGTTTAAGGGGGGGTCTCCCCATATAGGGAGGTGACCCCTCAAAAAAAAATTTCACCATTGGTAGTCGAATAGGGTGTCATTGGAAAGGTCTCAATGAGATCTTTTCAAAACAAGTCTTAAAATTGCCTTATGAGTACCGAAGGGGGCAGTGGAAGGGGAAATGTACAAACTTTTCGCGTACCCCCCTCGGGTTTGGACACGTTCCATCCGAAAAATCTGAAAAAAATCATGAATGTAGGCCTTAATGAGTACAACAACAACAAAAACATGAGAAGTCGAAACTCACTCAACTTTGTTAGTAATAGTATGATTTATCCATTTTATGTTTTCTCTTAAATTCAATAAACTGATGACTATTTATGAGATTGATCTTTTCTGAAAGTTTCATAAAGATCGAATAGTATTTAACGAAGTTATAGCGATTTGAATTTTCCTGTATTACTATGGAAACATATTGCTATGGAGCCATATGCGCATTTTACCGACTCAGACACTACAGCTTTGCTAGGATTTGCATGAAAATTTCAGGAATGATAGGTATCATGAAGATGAGTACATAGAATTGAAACAAGTCAAAGAGGCAGGAGAGAGCTCCTAGCAACAGGGCTTTGTAACCATTCTAGGATTCGAAAAAATAGGCCATGAATCGATGATTACAGTACAGAGGAGTGGCCCCTGAAAAAAAATGTCATGAAAGGTAGCCGATATGAATATCAACTGAAAGTTCTCCATGCGAGCTTTTTAAAACAGTTCTTAAACTGACAGTTTTTGCTTCAGGGGGGGGGGGGAATACATGAAAATTGTGTTTCCTCCCTCGCAATCCAAAAAATCTGAAAAAATTATCAAGGGAGATGTTTATGGGTATAACTATAACAAATACCTCAGAAGTAAAAATTTTTTCAACTTTGCTACTAATAGTATGACCCTGGAACATGACATGTTTCTTGATTTTATTCGTTACTGGTTACTGCATTTTGTAAGTAGAGTACAAAACCCTTCTGACATGAGCATAGGTCTGTCTACGCAACTTGTTTTACGTTGCGATTCTCGCAGGTCTTTATTATGGGAATTACTAATTTCAGATTTCTGGGCATATGTTATAATATATAGGGTTATCTATTTTAAAGCTTAACTAAACATATAAAATGTTCATATAAAAACAATTTTTTTTAATTTAATATAAAGATTGATTCTTAGCATTAAACGTGAAACACAACATCATTCAAATGTCTTCCACGGAACCTCTTACAGGCCTCAATCCTTTTGAGGTAATGTTGAAGGAATTTTCGGCACATTTCCGGGCATAACTTCACGAATATTGGTTTCCAATTGCTCAAGATTTTAAGGACCGTTCCGTCCTGTTAAAACCACATGTTTTCCAGATCATAATCTTCAATTTCTCTCCAAAAATAATCGGTTAACATCCGTCCATAGTGGTCAGAAATGACTGTAATGGCTCGTCCTTTCAACAAAATACGGGCCAATAACACCGCCAGACCATAATGCACACCAAACGGTCACTTTTTCCGGATGCAAAGGCGTTTCTGCGATCATCTGAGGATTTTGAGAGCCCCATATGTGGCAATTCTGTTTATTTACATAACCATTGAGCGAAAAATGAGCCCATCACTAGAGGAAATTTTGTTCGAAAAATCATAATACATGGCTTGTTGTTCAATCGCCCAATTCGCATACATTCTGCATTGTGTATGGTCTTGAGGCTTAAGTTCTTGAGTGAGTTGAGTTTTTTTTATGGATGGAGATGCAAATCCGAATGCAAAATCCGCAAGACAAGCCCAAATGTTGAGCACGTCGAGGAATCGACAAATTCAGGTCTTTCTCCACACTTTGAGCAACGTCAGCAATATTTTCAGCAGAACGAATGTTGCGATGATGCACAGGCCTTCCAATATGAAAAACCGATCCAGCCTCTTCAAATTTTCTCACTGTGTTCGAAATTGTTTGCTGTGTAGGTCGATTATGTCGACCGTGATTGGCTCGTAAAGCCCTAAATGTTGATACAGCAGAATCACCATCTTTAAAATAAAATTTAATAATTTCAACGCATTCTTTGAATACTAAACGATCCATATTTCTCAATGGCAAACCTCTAACTAAAAAAAACATGATTTGGATGACATATAATTCTGACAAATGTCAAATGGCAGGGTTATACTTTCCCAAACACGAAATGGAAAACCTTGTATTATATTAACTGGAAAGTAACGAATCAACTTTACAATTCGCAACCACCCAGTCCTTATTATTTCTTCGGGGGATTTTATAAATCCTATGTGTAACGTTAACATCTAGGGATATAAGAAGGATTCTTTACTAAGCTTATCGGTAAGAAAAGCATCCTGAAATATTCCCTCTAACTATTGTTGAATTGTATTTATGCCACATTCAGAAGTAATTTATTGGTTATTACCGGTAGAAATGATTGACTAAAATGTACCGTTTATGCAGAAAATTAAGGATACTGATAATTTTCATCATTCGTCACCAAAGGACTCGGTATCTCCATCAAATTCTTGAAGAGTGCCAACTAATTGGCACTTTTCGTGCGAAAGACTATTTAAACTCAATTTCTCGACATCAGTGTATCATATTGATGTGTTAATATCTACAGAGTCATTGGAAGGATTACAGTTCTGTTCCGATAAATTTTAGATCAATATGTTGTCCTTCATTTGAAAGCTCTACAATCAAAATCCTTACACCCGTCGATTAGTTATGCTGAAAAATCCGAGTGAAAGTCGGAGATTTTTTAGTTTTTACGGTAAAAGTCCTTTACCGTTACTTGGATTTCTCATCCTTTAAACGGGATCTAACTGGAAGAAAGACGTATCATTTGCCAAAAACAGGAGTCTTCTATCTATCTCCGTTTAAATGTTATACGTAAACATACAAAAAAAAGCAAAAAAAAAAATATATATATGATGAATTCATAACCTTCTTTCCTTAGGAAGTCGGTCAATTATTAAAAGTTGCTAGCCCTAATCTTTTTTGGGATAGTTTATGGAATTCTATATCGTATTCCGTTATTTCTTCGGTTGTCGACACATTGTCTACCATTAATCCTAATCTAGCTGAAGTAATATTATTTTGAATATGCATTATGTGGTCCTGTAAGGTATTAAGTTGGGTCCGGTATCTGCTCTAAGGTTTATTAAATCAAAATCAACTTCTTCTGCCCAAATTGAAATTTTCTTTTGATCCTGGCTAATTATATCTTGAAGGGTTTCTATGGATTTGTTAAAGTTTTCATTTATTCTTATTTGCTGATTGAGAGTATTTGCGATTTTGACTTGATTTTTGCTTGTTTCTTTAAAATAAGTTTCTAGTTCTTCCTTATCGTCAGAGTCTAGTGTTCCAGATAAATATTTATATGCTTTTCCTACGAAATTGAATAATCCGCGTTTAGCTCTATAGGGAATTAATGTGGGTATTTGATGTCTGATTATTGATATTTGTGAAAATAATTGTTGTTCGATATCTTTTTTTATGATTGCTTCTTTTTAAGGTTTTGTACTAAAATACAAAACCCTATTGCAATCACGACCTGTGTCCGTCTGTCCGTCCGTCTGTATGTCACAGCACTTTTTCTCCGAAACTATAGAGGCTACAACAATGAAACTTTGTGGAAAGGTCAGAAGTGGTGGAAAAATTTTTCAAAGGGGTTTAAGGGGGTCTCCCCATATAGGGAGGCAACCCCTCAAAAAAAAAATTTCACCATTGGTAGTCGAATAGGGTGTCATTGGAAAGGTCTCAATGAGATCTTTTCAAAACAAGTCTTAAAATTGCCTAATGTGTACCGAGAGGGGCAGGGGCAGGGGAGATGTACGAACTTTTCGCGTACCCCCCCCCCCTCGCGATTGGACACCTCCCATCCGGAAAATCTGAAAAAAATCATGAATGTAGGCCTTCATGAGTACAACAACAACAAATACATGAGAAGTCGAAATTCACTCAACTTTGTTAGTAATAGTATGGTTTATCGATTTTGTGTTTTCTTGAATAAAATCTAAACGGTACCCTTAAATTCAATAAACTGATGACTATTTATAAGATTGATCTTTTCTGAAAGTTTCATAAAGATCGAATAGTATTTAACGAGGTTATAGCGATTTGAATTTTCCTGTATTACTATGGAACAATCTGCCCTGTATTACTATGGAAACATATGGCTATGAAGCCATATGCCCTTTTTACCGACCTAGACACTACAGCTTTGCTAGGATTTGGATGAAAATTTCAGGAATGATAGGTATCATAAAGATGGGTACATACAATTGAAACAAGTCGAAGAGCCAGGAGAGAGCTCCTAGCAACAGGGGTTTGTAACTATTCTAGGATTCGAAAAAATAGGCCATGAATCGATGATTACAGTACAGAGGAGTGGCCCCTGAAAAAATGTCATAAAAGGTAGCCGGTATGAGTATCAAATGAAAGTTGTCTATGAGAGCTTTTCAAAACAGTTCTCAAACTGACATGTTTTGCTTCAGTGGGGGCACAGGCGGGAAATACATGAAAAATATGTTTCCTCCCTCGCAAATGGACACCCGTGATCTAAAAAATTATCAAGCGAGATATTTATGGGTATAACTTTAACAAACACCTCAGAAGTCAAAATTCTTTCAACTTTGTTAATGATAGTATGATCCTCGAACATGACGTGTTTCTTGATTTTACAGGTATTCGTTGCTGGTTACTGCATTTTGTAAGTTGAGTACAAAACCCTTCTGAAATGAGCATACGTCTGTCTACCCAACTTGTTTACTATTAACATCAATGATAGTTATGTTTGGATTAGTATTATCTGATTTATTCTTATATTTAGTGTAAAGGTAAGTTTCTACATAATGCGTTGGTATTATCGTTAAGTATAAGTTCTGCAAAAGTTTGGTTGTTACACACGTTTTTGAGGATATTCTTCCTGTGTTTCTTATTTATACTGTTGAATATTCTTATTTTCAAAATTCTCTTTGTACAAATTGCTTTTGTTGATTGCGTATTTCCGCTTTGATTTATCCTGCCAGATGCCAAATTTACTTTACATTCGATATTGTCTAGAGTTTGCTCTAATTCTTCCAAGTTCATTGTATGTAAGATCAAAGTATGATCAATTGAAATTTTTACTTGTCTTAATGTAATTTCCGTGAATCCTGCTTCGATTTTAATTTCTTCTATTGATAGGCTGGTTTCTGCTCGAGATGTCAGGCTCAGTGAAATTATCATCATTGTAACTCGCATTACGTTCTGCGTTTCGCACCGTTTCTGTAAATAAAGGTCGTTTAATGTTAGTAAGATGTACTCCTTTTAATGGTGCTTTCTTGTATTTCGTATAATGAATTTTATCTCTGTTGGCTTTGAAATCTTTGGTAAATCCAGTTTTCCTAATTTCTACATAATCTTCTCGATTCCGATTCCTTTTATTAATCGTTTTTTCTTTTGTCTGTTGATGATTTTAACCTTGTTTGATTTGCCATGTAATACATCTATTGGCCTTTCTAGAGTTGTTGAATGTACCTGTCTGTTATAGAATTCTACTGCTTCATAGCAGTAGAACTAGCAGTAGAACTATCGATGATAGTTTTCCGTGTAATATCATGCATTGTTCTTAGTTTTTCCTGAATTGTGCTATGCAATCTTTCAATATCTGCGTTTTCATTATGAGAATTAGGCGTAGTATAATGTACTTCAATATCCTTTTCAAGTATTGTTTGTTTGATGAGGAATCTGCTAAATCAATTGTCTGCTATTATTTTCTTCGGCTTTCCATGATTTGCGAAAAAATTTGCCAATGCTTCTTTCAGGCTGAAATCATCAGTTACTGTTAGGTTTATTACTGAAGCGTATTTAGAAAACTTGTCGATACTCGTAAATATTTTGTTGCCTTTTACTGATATATATATATATATATATATATATATATATATATATATATATATATATATATATATATATATGTATGATTTTTCCTATGTCCCATGGGGTTTCAGTGTCTTTAAATTTGGCTTTTCTAGGCTTTCCGTCATATTTTGCCCCTGTGCATGTTTTGCATGTATTGATGTATTTTTGAATTATTTCTTTAAGGTTTGGATCAAATATTTGTTTTCTTAATCCATTATAGTTTTCGTTAATACCAGAATGTCTTGTTTCCTTTATATGATAATATTTTATGTTTTTGATTATTTCTTCCACATCTTTCATATCTTTAGCCATGTATGAACATCTAATGAGTTTTATATTTCGTGTATCAAAATGTTTGATAATGAGTTGTTGTATTTTATTATAAAGGTTATCATTTAGTTCTGTGTAAATATCTTTCTTTATGGGTCTGATGAATTTCGTTAGTTTTCCTAAGAGGGTCGATTCATCTCCATTGATTTCATTTTCGATGATTATCAGTCTTCGTCTTGGGAAAATAGCGTTTGCAATATTCGTTTTATTCGTTAAAATTGTTTGGTTTTTTAGGGAATTTATGATAGTTTCGTGGATTTCAAAGTGATCATTGAGATTTTCGGCTTGGGTATGAATGGTTGGTACTAAGCTGTCTTGATCTTCGTCATCCAAAGGATTCATTCCTTCATTTCTTACTATCCGTGAAAGGAAGTCTGCTGGAACATTGTCTTTTCTTTTGATGTACTTCACTTGTTTGGTTATTTGTATTATTTCATTATCTTCATTTCCATGATCATTACGATAGTAATAATGAGAATATTATCATTTTTCTATTTTTTCAATTTTTCTGAATCCTTGACTGAAGTTAATATTTATATTTGTTTCATTTTGTGTTGAATCCTATGAACAGAAAGTGTAGAAAAAATATAGAAAATATATAGATAATTTTTTTTGTTGTTGTGAGAGTAAAATTAATACCGAGAATGATTGTATTTTTTTAATTTTTTGATAGTTTTTCTTTGATTTATTATAAAACATAACGAAATTGAAACTTCTTAGTGAATTTCTATCTTTCACACAAATGGAACATATTTTTCAGTTGTGTGGTGACGTCTATGTCATTTAAAAAAATTGCAGCAAATTATAAGTGAGAGCAAGTTGGGTAGACAGACCGACCTATGCTCATGTCAGAAGGGTTTTGTACTCAACTTACAAAATGCCGTAAACAGCAACGAATAAAATTAAGAAACACGTCATGTTCGAGGATCATACTATTATTAACTAAGTTGAAAGAATTTTTTAATTCTGAGGTATTTGTTAAAATTATACCCATAAATATTTCGCTTAATAAGAGGGAGGGAGGGAGGGAGAAAACACATTTTTCACGTATTTCCCCCCCTCTCTGTGCCCCCACTGAAGCAAAAACGGTCAGTTTAAGAGCTGTTTTGAAAAGCTCTTATAGAGAACTTTCATTTGATACTCATATCGGCTACCTTTCATGAATTTTTTTTCAGGGGCCACTCTTTTGTACTGTAAGCATCGATTCATGGCCTATTTTTTCGAATCCTAGAATGGCTACAAAGCCCTTTTGCTAGGAGCTCTCTCCTGCCTCTTCGACTTGTTTCAATTCTATGTAGTCATCCTCACGATATCTATCATTCCTGAAATTTTCATGCAAATCCTAGCAAAGCTGTAGTGTCTAAGTCGGTCAAAAGCGCATATGGCTCCATAGCCATATGTTTCCCTAGTAATACAGGGCACATTGTTCCATAGTAATACGGGAAAATTCAAATCGCTATAACTTCGTTAAAGACTATTCGATCTTTATGAAACTTTCTTATAAATAGTCATCTTTTTGCTAAATTTTATTGAATTTAAGGGTACCATTTAGATTTTATTCGAGAAAACATAAAATCGATAAATCATACTATTACTAACAAAGTTGAGTGAATTTCGACTTGTTGTATTGTGTATTTGTTGTTGTTGTACTCATTAAGGCCTACATTCATGATTTTTTTCATATTTTTCGGATGGAAGGTGTCCAATCGCGAGGGGGGGGTACGCGAAAAGTTCGTACATTTCCCCTTCCCCTGCCCCCCTCGGTACTCATCAGGCAATTTTAAGACCTGTTTTGAAAAGATCTCATTGAGACCTTTCCAATGACACCCTACTCGACTACCAATGGTGAAAATTTTTTTTTGAGGGGTCAACTCCCTATATGGGGAGACCCCCTTAAACCCCTTTGAAAAATTTTTTCACCCTTGAACTTTCAAAAGGTCACCACTTCTGACCTTTCCACTCAGTTTCATTGTTGTAGCCTCTATAGTTTCGGAGAAAAAGTGCTGTGACATACAGACGGACGGACAGACGGACACAGGTCGTGATTGCAATAGGGTTTTGTATTTTAGTACAAAACCCTAAAAAAGAAATTTACACCCACTGATCATGTTTTTCCAAGAATGGCTTCTAATTAAAATCAAGAGCGTAATATATTAAAGAAAGCATTGTTGTTTGTGTTCATTTATCTATGCAACTAATTTTGTGAGGACTTCCTCAACAACTACTACGTTGAATCAAGCAATTTTTCTACAAGAATAATTATTCCACTCAATAAATACCTCTCAGAGACAGGCGACGACGACTTGACAAATGCAACAGAATCAGCCCTATTCAACAATAAGCTTCAGTTTCGTTCAAATCGGGCGAACTGGGTTCATGCTGACCGTAAGCTGAAAGCGGGAACATGGCAGCACACGTAGCGCTCACAATAATCCGCTCCTGGCGATTCACACTACAGAACGTTGTCGTCCTTTTCAACATGAATTCTAACCGTAGTCGTCTTGATCGTCGACCAGAGATTAATTTCACTCGTAACAATCGCTCTGCATTCAATATCGTGGTTGCTTTTGTGTTCCCAAGGTGATTAGGTTAAGCAATTTGTCATGATTTTATGTCAGATATATGAAAATTGCACACCACACAAAATAAAAATAAGATAACTTGAGGCTGAGTAAATTAATTCCGACGTGAGTATTTCCTTTTACGCACAAAGAAAACCCTTCCAAGAACGGGATGAAAACTGTGAATTTGATATGTCGTAATCATTCATTTTGATTCGTTTCAATTTTTCCACTATATCTCAAATTTTAATTTAGCCGCCCTTTTTCACAGATACGAATTAATTTAAAAACCATTTTTGAGTGCTATCAGATTCGGTACATTTTTGTAATGTTATTCAACTATCTAGCACTAACAAATATTTTATATGAGTTAAGATCAAAACCGTTCGATGTATACTCGTGTAAACTTTGTTCTGAACTCGTTTGAATTCTTAGCTGTGAAACTTCTATAAAATGAAGATACTCATTGCTCATTATTTAATTTAAATTTATCCATTCGGCAATTTGTTAGCGGGAGTTAAACAACAAAACTTCAACACTTTTTATGCACTCTCCGAGTATTCGTATAAAAACTGCCGTTCTCCGCGTGCTTCCCATGTAGCGGTCGTAAGTCAACTCCAACGATTCGTCGTTTTGCCCACTTTCATCTATATGCTGCTACCACGGATCCCAAACATTTGCTTTCCCGTTCGCTTCACGCTACGTGACCGGTATAATAATGCGAATTCGTGGAATTGGGACAGGGTTTATTTCAGTCAATTTACATCAACCACTTCAACATGCAGCAGTTATCCAGCACTGTGTTGTCGAAATTGTAGTTAACTCTCAAAACATCCTTACCGGATACACAAATTAATATAAAAAAATTCTAACTGTATTGACTTTGGATTGAACACTGGGAAAGCATTTCAGATATTCTAACGTCCTTTCAACTTTAAACAATGCATGAATCATTCTTCTTCTTCTTCTAAGCACTACAGCCCCTTTCGGGCCTTCGCTTCCTGCAAACAACGCCTACAACTGTCTCGGTCCGTTAACCGCGTCATCCAATTCCGAAATCCGAGCAGCGATGAACTGTCTTCGTCGGCCGAGTCAGACCAGCGTTTCTTCGGTTTCCCCACTGGCCGCCGGCCTTCAGTTCTCCCAACGAATACTTTCTTGGGTATCCGTTGTTCGTCCATACGATTCATGTGTCCAGCCCATTGCAGCTTCCACAGTCTTACAACCCTTGAGACCTCCGGTCCGTCAAAAATTTCATACAGCTCATGGTTGTATCGAATTCGCCATTGGTCTAGCTTCGCTCCGATTATTCGCCTGAGGACCCGTCGCTCAAAGGCTTTCAATATATTTGCGGTTGCTTGGGTTAGGGTCCATGTTTCACACCCATAGCATAGCATAGGTCTTATCACAGATTTGCATACTTGGAGCTTTGTTTTCCTGTGTATGCAGCTGGTCTTCAAGATCGTCAATACTGAATAAAATATTTTGTTTGCGAGCTGTATTCTTCGGCGTATTTCGCCTCTTACATTGCCCGTCTTCTTTATTTTAGCACCTAAATACCCAAGTTTGCTAACATTTTGGATACTGTATTCGCCAAGTGTGATATTTTGTTTGTTTGAGGTATTTTTTTTTCGACTGCGTCATGAGTTTTTTTTATTTTCGTTTATTTGTAGCCCTACTAGTTTTGCTTCGCTGTCGAGTTTCAGGAAGAGTTCTTTGGTAGTTGTTAGTGACCGTGACAGAATGTTGATGTCCTCCGCATAGGCCACTACTTGGCTCGACTTGTATAGTAATGTACCTCACGTATCGACAGGTACTCCAGGACCAAATTGAATAGCAATGAGGCCAGCCCATCTCCCTGCTTTAGTCCGATATTTGTGTCAAAGGCATCGATGAGTTGGTTATTGATGCGGACTTGGGAGGTTGTCGACATCATTGTAATTTTGGTAAGACGGACTTATTTGGCTGGGATGCCACAACCAAGCATTGTTTGATACAGTACGTTACGATCCATACTGTCGTATGCTTGCTTGAAGTCAACGAAAATTTGGTGTACGTCTATGTTGAACTCCCAGCATTTTTCAAGTACTTGCTTGACTGTGAACAGTTGGTCTGTTGTTGATCTACCTGCCCTAAAACCACCTTGATACTCCCCAATAATACTGTTGGCCTATCATCCGATTTTATTTTCTAAGATTTTTGAAAATATTTTATACGCTGTACAAAGTAGTGATATGAATCATTAGGTACTCGAAATCAGTTGGCATTCCCGAAGCTTTTATTCGAAAGTGAGACATTCAGCTTTAACACACAACATAAGCGAACATTGCTGGCGAGCTATTTACAATGGCGAGCTATTTACAATTTACACTGTCGGTTAATGTTACTACCACGTAAGGTTCTCGAGAATTGTTTTTTTGATGGGTTCAAATCAACTTGATAAAACACTCATGACTGGAGCAATAATTATTAAGCTTCCGTTGTAGTATCATGCACTCTCCGCCTCGTATCCCGTGTCATGGTCCAACTCGAACTCCCCAGCCGTTCCAAAAACTTGTCTTCTGTTCATCTCGCAACCGGTAAAATCGAATCAGCTGAGTTCGATCAGCTCAGGTAGCTTGCCTTCCATGATATAATACACCGTTGGGGTAAATTACATCAGCGTTCCCAAACTCGAAACTCTATGTGCAGATTTATAATTTTTTTAAAAACAAAATTTAAGCAGAGTGAAGAAAATTTAAATGAAGTAAAGAAATGAAGATATTAAACAATAAAAGAACTTAAATCTCACGACATAGATAATTAAGAGAAAACATTAAATTTTAATATAAAGGAAAATTGATACAAATGTACATTTAATATAAAGGGAAATTGATATGGACGAACATTTAATAAAAATAATAAGAAGAAACAGTATTCTACAAATGATGAATATTGAATAAATGCAATTACATATTTTTTAAGATCTGCCACAAAATTCCGAGCAAGGGATTGGAAGTATTTCGAGCAGTTTGCTTGTGTGACTGCTCGATTAATACAGATTTCCTGAAAGAGTGTTAATATTTAATTTATTTTGCAATTATCGTCTTTTAAAGTTCAGTATTTTAGATGAGTCAATAACTGATAAGGTGTTTCTTGTATCAAGTAATGTTCTTACGACTTCTGGTCCTATTGTTATATCTACCATGGGTAAAGTTTTTCAAGCGGGGTCTTCGCAAGAACCCTGGTTTTGTGCTTGACTTGTATCCGGTTCGACGTTTCTGTCCTGTGTTTATATCATTTGCATTGCTTCTGGCCTTTGTGAATTTTGGCTGTAACTATCCTGTCTATTTCTATTGTTGTTCCTAAAATTGTTTAACCTATTATTAGCCGTATCCCTGTTTTGTCCATTTAAGAATTCTGAATATTTTTTGCTGTCTCTCTTATGTGGAATGAAGTTAGGACGCTGAAATTTATTGTAAAAAAGGTTTCTATCTTGGAGAGGATTTCAGCTGATTGATTTATTTAGGTGATTTGTTTGGAATTTGTCGTTTGACTTAGCAGAAGATGTATTGGGGTTATTAACCATATTTTGTTTGATACGATATAGATATGACTCTTTAATATTATATAACAGAGCTACAGACATTATTTTTGGTACTTTTTGTTTAAAAATGTCATTGATTAAATCAAGTATACTATTTTCATTATATATGATGCTTTGCTCACTTTGTATTTTACTTAAAATAACTATAAACTTCACTGACGGGTTTGTTCGATGATGCTCTCGTTGCTTTTTCAACAAGTCTTTCGTACGTTTCCTTTGATGTAAATGCTTTCAGTAGTAACTCTTGAACTAGGGGCGATGTCCTTTAATTTTGTGGCATGCTTAATATCACGTCTACAGCTAATCAAAGGATTTTGGGGAAAATATATTAGTCTTCCACAAATTCCATACTTTCTAGGTACCCTATTTCTCTTTATACAAGGTCGGTTTATCTTATAAAAGTATTCACATCTTACTTTCCTGTGAAGAGTTTTACCACTGCCATGACTTTTGCCGTCGTATCTGCTACCGCATGCATGTTTGCTGCTGCGTTGGCTTGGCCTTCTCAGTTTACCGCTGGATTGTTTGCTGCTTCGATGTTTAAGTTTTGTATTTGTTGTCTAATTGCTTCCATTTTTCATTTTTATATTATTTCACTTTTATATTTATTTACGCTGCCGATGATTTGTCTTCTGAGTTATTGCAGGCTTCTCAGTTTGTTATTTTTAACTCGTTAAAAGTTTGCTTTTGGATTTCGTACGAGTGTCCCCCTGTAGACTTTTTAAGATTCCTTGTCGGAATCTCCAAAACGTTCATTTCACTCGTTTTGTTTATTTTCGTTTTTAATTGCTTGCCGTTTTTATTATTATTTATAACACTGCACTATTAACTGTTCACTTTTTAATTTTTTGCTTGCCAACTCCGTGCGGCTTACAAAACACACTATTCCGACTTATTGCGCTTCTGAAGGCAGCTTTTTCGTTCGTAGGATTTAACTTTACGCGACAGTATGTGAGCGTATTTTAGAAACTTTTTAAGTAATTAGTTTAACAATACGAACATCGACTGAGCCGGTTGTTTATGAGCCTAAGCGATTGTTCAAAGGAAAAAATAAATAAATAAACAAAACCCGAGTAAGTTGATCTTGATATGAGCTTTAGTGTTTAAAACTCAGCTTGGAACTAAAATACAATTCTGCCACAGTTTAAGTTTACAAAGAAAATTCTTTAACCAATATGTCGTCTTTTAAGATTCGATAGTGAGTCGGATGTTGCTTGCAAAACAATTTTGATATGATATTCTTTTCTTATGAATTGCATACAAAGTTGCAGTTTAAGAAATACAATGTTAGATCTTGCTTTGAATGCATAATGAATGATACAATACGGTAAGTAGTTACAGGTGTATCTTACGTCACTTATTTATATATATATATATATATATATATATATATATATATATATATATATATATATATATATATATATATATATATATATATATATATATATATATACATATATATATATATATATATTTATATGTATATATATATATATATATATATATATATGCATATATATATACATATATATATATATATATATATATATATATATATATATATATATATATATATATATATATATATCTATATATATTTATATATAAATATATATAGATATATGTATGTATATATATATATATATATATATATATATATATATATATACATATAATATATATATATATATATATATTATATATATATATATATATATATATATATATATACATAAATATATATGAATGTGTTTGTGTGTGTGCTTGGTTATATGTAGATAGGATATAAATAAATTTGTGCCGGAAGGTCGCAACTTTGCTTCCATTTTCGACAAATTTTCAGAAATAGTTCTGTTCTGACCATAGTATAGCTCCGGATTGTACCATAACTGGTACAAGAATTTATTCAATTGTGTGATAAAGCTCACAATAAAAAATCCAAAGTGGAACAATTTGAAACAAAATGACGGCCGCTCAAAGGTCGAAAAATGTTGAACGATAAAAAAGCACTTCAGAGCCAGGTCAGAATATAAAAATGGAGGCTTGGCAAAGATCGAAATTTAAAAATTTCTGAAAGCTGAAATCTATTTTGGATTTTTATGAAATCTAAAATCAAGGTAGACGTTGATGACATCATATATTAAATGTACCAGAATTTAATTCGATTCCTATGAATGCTGCAGATTTTAGTCGTAGTGGTTTTTGCATTGCAGTAAAAAATTATATTTTAATATACGAGTACATGATATATTGTATTTAAGAAACTGAGTTTTGAAAGGTTTGAGATGAAAAAATTTGCCACTAAAAAGGGTGAAATAAAAAACTTTTAGAAAAAAAAGAAAACCGAGTTTGAAATGTCCTACAAGGGATGAAATAAATTTTATGGTAGCGGTGCCAAATCAATTTCCCCATTTCAACGTAAACACTTCTAACATCTGCAACATCAAAAAAGAATGGGGAATATATGATATGGCACCGCTTCCATAAAATTTATTTCATCCTTTTTAGGGCATTTCGAAGTCGGTTTTCTTTTTTTCTGATAATAACATTAGTTTTATAATAAAAATCCCTAGCTATACCATAACCACAAACACAATCCTATTTGATCCTATCCCAAATAGTAAAAATGTCGAATTACTGAAAGATAAAAGCGAACTTGTTAAATATGAAAATAAAACAAGTAAATATGACCCTGAATTAGAATTGAAAAACATGCGAAGATACTATTATTGTCATATTTCAAATACTTGTACCTACCAATGAAGTAATTGACGATAGATTGATAATTGTAAAGGGTTGCGAAAATTGTATACTTTCCTCTACATGAGATGAAAGGAAAACTGTATTAAACGAAAATTATCTATTCAATTTTAACAATTGTACAATAAAAATCAATGAAAAAGAATTTTCAAATATCAAAAGAGAATTTATACAAAGAGCAATTATACCAAAAACAAATGTATACTCCATAAAAGCCAATCTCAAGAAATTTACCTAAAAGATGCAAATTGAATGATAAATCAGAAAGTCAAGAATTTAAAACGGCAGTTTTAAAGTTAAATTGTTTTTTTATTTTTATCAAAGTTGATATTGGTTTTAAAAATAATTCTAAATTCAAAAAGCAATACTGTAGTAGTAACCAAAGAGATCAAAAAATTTCATGGAAATTTCTAAGTTGGTCGACATAAGAAGTATGTAATGTGACGCCTACGCCCGGGAATCGAAGTGATTCCGATCCCGAACCCTTGCAACCGGCCAGATGGGTATGTCCTCGAAGTGCCAGCGGACTTCATCTGTCGTGCGGATATCGTTGCGCAGAAAATATTTCTTTTCTTTCCAAATATTTAGATCTGTGGATATAAATATTCGAAATATAAAATTAATCCAAACCCCGACACATTTCGAGACATATCCATTTGGCAATGCCCCCTCCACCGTGGTCATCGAAAAACTATGCCACTGGCGACAAATGGAGAGGCACATTGCCGCCATGCGGCGTGCCATTCCACACACATCTGTTTTGTCGGTGGTTGTCGGATTGACAGTCCGGCGCCACGAGGAAAAGGTACAGAAGGTGCGCGGTTGACTTCCGATGAGTGAGCGTGAAGATTGTTCGAGACCAAAGTGTTTCACTTGGTTAAATCTTCACTATACACAGAAAAATGCGGTGACTTTCGACAGTTCGGTGGTAGAAAACAAAATTGCGAGTGAATGTTGTCCAAAATTATTGTTTCATGGATGGTTTTGCACGAATAGCCTTCTGTATAGAAACAACGGTTATTCGTCACAGTTGGACGCATCTTTCGCTAGAATCTAGTAAGGGTAAAATCGGTGTGTTGTCGCATCTGCAAAGCGAGTGGTAATTTCCTATTCATTTTCAGAAAAAGGAAACGAAGATGCTCTTCGCATGCTTCAGTCGATTGCATCATCATCGATCACCTTGACTGACCGCCTTCCACATCATATCTGTCTACAATGCAACAATGAGTTACATGTGGCATACAACTTCAATTTGTGCTATGCAACTGACATCACGAAGACTTTTACCAATATCAAAAGCAATACAAACACTGTAGGCGGAGAAAGTGTGGCTTATGGGAATGCTAATGGAGCTGAGGATGACCCAGGGGACCAAGGAAAATCACTGCCGAGCTCGGTGAGTAATTTTGACATGCGGTGATTATGAAAGAAAACGGAGTAAATTCTGAAAACATCATAATGAGAAATCATAGTAGAATATATCGATTTCCCAAAAATATTCGTTAAATTTTAATTCCATTGTAACGCCCAAGTACTTAATAAGCTCTCCGTATGAAAATGATAAGAAAACAAAATAGAAGACTCGAATCGTTACTAAATGAGTGAAATACATAATCACTGTTATTACGACAAATGAATAAAATTTTAATTATAAAGGAACAAAAGACGAAGGATATATAGAGTTTAGATTTTGATGGATAAGCTAATAATTTTACGTGAACGGTGACACAATAACAGAGAAGTACCGACAGAACTCAGCGATATATTTTGCATTTTATTTTTCAACTGTAAAACTAATACCGAACAAGTATTTTTGCATTTTTAACCCTTTAAAGTAGATAATCAGAAAACTTGCACACTCCAACAACAAACTCTTAATGCTAGAGAACACAGACCACATTTACCATTCATATGTTTAAAGAAGCCATCATATATTTCAGGTTATTGATTAAATTTTTTCTTATTCTTGCAAAGAATTTTAGAAATATTGTTACCGATCAGTCACAATTTGTTAAAAGACACATTTTGGGTCTATTTAGCGGATGGGTAATTAGCGGATGGGTAATTAGCGGATGGGTAATTAGTGGATGGGTAATGAGGTCAGGAAGTAAATTACTCAATTATGCCACGTAGGGGGATATTATGTTTTTGTTTTTTTGCTTGTTGGCTGTCCGTTTGTTCTGTTTCATCTCGTTTCCGTTTTCGTCTAAGAGTGTGGTCTAGGACTGAGAAAATTGCGTCGGAATTGGTAACAAGTTGTTCGTTGATAATGTCACCGTCTGTCTTTCTATGTTTATAAATTTCAAGCCTTTCTAGGATGTCAAGTCTTGGTCCTTTGTTTTGTTTGTGTAGCAATTTCATAGAGTTTGTCATAGCATCAGGCTCATGTGCGTGGTTTTGAAGGTGCGTCGCATAATTGGAGTCTGCCTTGTTGTATAAGAAAGATCGTAGGTGCTCTTTGTATCTTGTCGTTAGTTTTCGTGTTGTCCTTCCTATATATACCATGTCGCAGTCCTTGCATGTCAGTTTGTATATGCCGCTGCCTTTGTATATCGATGTGTCATTCAGTTTTGGCTTCAGTTTGTTTCCAATGTTGTTGTTCGTTTTGAATGCAGTTTGCAATTTGTATTTCCTAAGGAAGTTTGATAGTTTGTATGTCTCTTTGCCTACGTATGTTAACGATACCCACTGTTGGTCGTTCTTATGAGTTTCCGTCGGTTGGCGTTCCTGTTTTTGTTTGTACTGTGTGACTAGTTTGTCAATGTCGCATTGTTTGTATCCGTTATTATTAGCTATTCTGTAAATGTTGTTTAGTTCGTTGGAGTAGTTAGTAGGAGTCATGGGGATGGAGTGAAGCCTCTGCACCATTGATCTGTACGCTGCTAGCTTATGTTGTGCGGGGTGGTTAGATGTTTCATGTATGGTATGATCAGTTGTGGTTGGTTGTCAAAAGTTGTCAAAAGATTCAATGTAATATTTTACAGACGATATGTGGATGACTGTTTCATTGTTATTGACTCACAAGAAAATAAACAAGACGAACTACTTGCCTATATGAATGAAATTCACCCGAATATAAAGTTCACTATGGAAAAAGAAACAAACGGACAACTCAACTATATGGACCTAACTGTGACACGTGAACAAACACGATTGGACTACAAAATATACAGAAAACCAACCACAACTGATCATACCATACATGAAACATCTAACCACCCCGCACAACATAAGCTAACAGCGTACAGATCAATGGTGCAGAGGCTTCACTCCATCCCCATGACTCCTACTAACTACTCCAACGAACTAAACAACATTTACAGAATAGCTAATAATAACGGATACAAACAATGCGACATTGACAAACTAGTCACACAGTACAAACAAAAACAGGAACGCCAACCGACGGAAACTCATAAGAACGACCAACAGTGGGTATCGTTAACATACGTAGGCAAAGAGACACACAAACTATCAAACTTCCTTAGGAAATACAAATTGCAAACTGCATTCAAAACGAACAACAACATTGGAAACAAACTGAAGCCAAAACTGAATGACACATCGATATACGAAGGCAGCGGCATATACAAACTGACATGCAAGGACTGCGACATGGTATATATAGGAAGGACAACACGAAAACTAACGACAAGATACAAAGAGCACCTACGATCTTTCTTATACAACAAGGCAGACTCCAATTATGCGACGCACCTTCAAAACCACGCACATGAGCCTGATGCTATGACAAAATCTATGAAATTGCTACACAAACAAAACAAAGGACCAAGACTTGACATCCTAGAAAGGCTTGAAATTTATAAACATAGAAAGACAGACGGTGACATTATCAACGAACAACTTGTTACCAATTCCGACGCAATTTTCTCAGTCCTAGACCACACTCTTAGACGAAAACGGAAACGAGATGAAACAGAACAAACGGACAGCCAACAAGCAAAAAAACAAAAACATAATATCCCCCTACGTGGCATAATTGAGTAATTTACTTCCTGACCTCATTACCCATCCACTAATTACCCATCCGCTAATTACCCATCCGCTAATTACCCATCCGCTAATTACCTATTCGCTAATTACCCATCCTACGACTATATAAAGTCGCTCCCTTCAACACATCCTTTAGACACTGAAGATGACTCAAAGTAGTCGAAACGCGTCTGCTCACACAACTAAGCAAGGCCCGACGGCTTTTAAAGAAAAAAAAAAAAATTTAAATTAGCTACGGTGAAATTTTCAGAAACGAAAATCTAAATATTTTATTCGACAATATTTTTTAAAGTTATCGTTTAGACCTTTTCATTTGGACATTTCCTTTCTACATCACATACAGCAAAAAATGTTCCTTTCAAGCCGAAGCTATGATTTTAAGCAAATGCAGAACTTTCTAGATTAGTTTATCCTTTAAACAATTACTGTGATCAGAATTTAACAGTCAACATTCCTAAAAAAATATATCACATATACATAAAATACCAAGTATATTTTATCTTATAACTACTAGTAAATGAAACTATTGCAACGAAGGGTATTTGTCCAACCAAATAATATTGAATGGCCATAACACTTGAATTTTAATCGCCGTATATCTCATTAAATTTTCAAATTACCGAAAAATATTCGAATTCGAAATAAATTGTATGACTTTCTTAAGTCTATAAACTTTATTAATCCTTGATCACTAAAATTATTAACCTCTGATAATACCTACGGATAGATCTTTTATATGTAATGTATTGGGCGATATAGTATACTCTTGAATTTAAATATTGTTCTATAATTAGGTTAAGTAAAAGACATTAGTTATTGTTTGAATGAAAATCTCTGAAAAAAAAAGTAAACATGAAGTATTAACGAAGCCATAAGCCTTTCCGTTCCACATGCTCTTTCTTTTGCAGCGGAAGTGATGACCGAGGATAAGTATGTCTTGAAGAGGGTTAGGTTTTAATAATCTGCGGATGATTGATTTCTAGTCGCTGACGGTCCGCGGTACCCTTGTTTGCGCTCGTTTTTTTTCTTAGAGTAGGTTATTTTAGACTTGAGGTAGTTTAGCTTATTTTCTGGTACCGCGTCGGTGATTCGGTAACGCGCCTATGGGATTTTGTAGCGTTTTGGATTTGAGATCTGTGGAGAGATCACATCCAGAATTAACGTAACGTAGGTTTCCTGTTCTGGATGAGTAGATGTTGACGCGTTTGGAAATCGGGCATGTGAACCGGTGGCTGAGTTAAGTAACTTGGACTTAGTCTGCTCGCGTAAGACCCGCGACCGAAACTCCTCTCCGAACTAGCTAGCCCACAAGCAGCCACCACGGAGTAGACTAAGTGTGACCGGACTTGTTGACCTGAAGGGTACAGTCCGTTGTCATTTCCAAGACTGCACGTCTCGAACTGATGAGAGGTCGGTTCTGCTTGCGATCGAACGAGACGAAGTAGGAAATCGTTACAAGTATTGAGAATGTAGAATTGAATGAAAGTGTATTTATAGGCTTGCAAATAAAAAATATTTGAGGTATCTAAATTATAAAATTATGAAGCTTAAGACACGGCTTGGACTGTTTTAGATAAATGAATTATAATTTACTTGGAAATAAAAAAATGAATGCTATTAGAAAGCCATTCTTAATATTATCATCTCTAGAAATTCCCAGTCAGATATAAGTATAATTACTTAGCGATATTCTGTTAAAAGTATCTGGGTCGCGTAAGTTCTGCTTCAGGTATTCAGTATCAATAAAAGCGAAAATTAAATATTTATTTATTTACGTTGGAAAAAAGAGAAATGTTTGAACACGCTTATTATAAACAATTAAATGTGTGATAATCCGCAATGAATTGCATACCATATTTATTCTTTTATTTAACGTCACGACGGGACCAACTCAATCAATAGTACTTCACGATGGAAAATATTTGAATTACTGAAACACATTTCATTATATGTACATATATTAGCCAAAAGCCTACCAACCACTAGGAAACCAGCTAAAATTGAGCTTTAAATTTCAGAACAATATCATTCGTTCTAGGCTATTACACTTTGAAAAAAATACTGTTTATTATATTACTGTGCTGAAGAGCTTCTAAACTTAAGCACAACTCATTAAGCTTTCAAAAGCAAGACTAAACATTCAGATTGTATTTGATTTCTTTTGCAGCGGTGAGCCTATGATCGCTAACAGAAAATTGATAGTCGAAATTTTTTCACAGTCACATACGAGTATATGTAATTTAGATTTTCCTGGATATGAACGCACACTCGTTACACAGTCTAGGGATGAAATATGGATGTCCCCTTCCAGGTGCAATTGATTATTCGATTAAATGAAACCAAAAGACATTCTCTCTGCTTGCGTGTGCTTTCATTTAAACATTCTTTGGCCTATCTGTTGGGACTCGACCCTCCGCATGTACCTATCACCACATTGCAGCATCTTTCTGACTGCAAATTCACACCTGAGGTGTTTTTGACGGTGCAAATCGCTAGTTAAATGTCCACTCGGCAAGAGTTGTTGTCGATTTATTGCGTCAGAGTCATCATCGTCATACATGCAATTAGTTATTAATACGCGCTGTAATGTGCCAGCGAATGCTCACATTCGAACCACAACTGGAATGATTTACGTGCCCGAGCCAGTCACGAGACAAATCAATTAAAGATTAACTTTTAGCATACAACGAAATGATGCAAACGATTAATATAATGAGGGATTAACGACGGGAAGCCAAACAGGCGCTAGGCGGCTCAAATGGGGCTCGATCGTGGTGTTATCACCAGAAGTGCGCTTTATCTTTCAAAGCGCTTCTGCTATTGAATGGATAAATGAAACCGCTACCTGTGCAATGGAAGGCAATTGTTTATAGGGTTAATTGCTTTGGCAAATAATTTACTTACTTTTCTCTATCGCCAGCGAAAGCTACTCCTAAGTCCATATTTCACCGCTCCGCGAACCATTCAAATTTATTTATTCCTGCACTATCTGGTTAGGCATTGGCGGCTCCTTTGCCGAGTGGAGTGCGTCGAGCCACCCAGGCTGATAGCAGAAAGGAGATACATTGCTGCGGGTTTGCTTTGTTACACTAAATAAAGTGTCGCAATGACCATATACCACAGGACCGAACAATATCTACTCAAGATTTCTCATCGCCTCCTTAAAATGCTTAAGGATTGTATACTGTAGAAGTTTTTACTTGCGCGTCCCTAAAACACACCAGCTTAAAATTTTGAAAGTCTCTTCTCAGAATTCAAGCAATTTCTTCTCAGTGTATCTTTTCATCAAAATAAGAAATGAGTTAAAATACTAATGACCACCTTTTAGATGTTTCGCTAACTTTACAGTTACGAATGCGAGCTCCCGAGGAATCGATAAGAGTGTGGGCGTTTCAGACAAGACTCATATTTAACATTGCACCCGCCACTTGATTTACATTGAATTCGATAAGAAAGTAACAACGACAACTTATTAACTTTTCTTGTAACGTTTGTTGGTGGCCACTAATCGTCTTCAGTATTTGTGCAGAATAATTGCAATAATAAAGTGTCGATAAATTACACTTGGCTACCACTTAAGTTAAGGAAATAATGCTTGGAATTTGTTTTCATTTGATAGATCATACATTACATTCGGAACTAGTCACTAATTAACAAATTAAGGAAATGTATAATCACGTACGCAATTTTTAAAAGGCACGCGACGTTGAAACCAGTGCTTATTATTTTCTTATATGGATGCAGGTTTAAGAAGTTTTGGACTATAAATATTTGATTAAATACCAAAAAAGAATGTTTACCTTAAAAGAACGTCCTTGTTGTTCTTCACGTTGTTAACATTTTATAACAGGTTCAAATAAAATTTTTTTAAATAATGTAACATGCTACATATTAAAAATTTTTTGACAATTAAACGTTTCCCTTTTATTTGGGTTTTGTACTAAAATACAAAACCCTATTGCAATCACGACCTGTGTCCGTCTGTCCGTCCGTCCGTCTGTATGTCACAGCACTTTTTCTCCGAAACTGTAAGGGCTACAGCCATGAAACTTTGTAGAAAGGTCAGAAGTGGTGACCTCTTGAAAGTTCAAGGGTTGAAAAATTTTTCAAAGGCGTTGAAGGTAGGTCTCCCCATATAAGGGGGTGACCCCTCAAAAAAAAAAATTTCACCATTGGTAGTCGAGTAGGATGTCATTTGAAAGGTCTCAATAAGATCTTTTCAAAACAAGTCTTAAAATTGTCTTATAAGTACCGAGGGGGGCAGGGGAAGGGGAAATGTACGAACTTTTCGCGTACCCCCCCCTCGCGATTGGACACCTTCCATCCGAAAAATCTGAAAAAAATCATGAATGTAGGCCTTAATGAGTACAACAACAAAAAATACATGAGAAGTCGAAATTCACTCAACTTTGTTAGTAATAGTATGATTTATCGATTTTGTGTTTTCTTGAATAAAATCTAAACGGTACCCTTAAACTCAATAAAATTTAGCAAAGAGATGACTATTTATAAGATTAATCTTTTCGGAAAGTTTCATAAAGATCGAATAGTATTTACCGAAGTTATAGCGATTTGAATTTTCGTGTATTACTATGGAGCAATACTCGTATGCCCTGTATTACTATGGAAACATATTGCTATGGAGCCATATGCGCTTTTTACCGACTTAGACACTACAGCTTTGCTAGAATTTGCATGAAAATTTCAGGAGTGATAGGTATGAGTACATACAATTGAAACAAGTCGAAGAGGCAGGAGAGAGCTCCTAGCAAAAGGGCTTTGTAACCATTCTAGGATTCGAAAAAATAGGCCATGAATCGATGATTACAGTACAGAGGAGTCGCCCCTGAAAAAAATTTCATGAAAAGTAGCCGATATGAGTATCAACTGAAAGTTCTCTATGAGAGCATTTCAAAACAGTTCTTAAACTGACAGTTTTTGCTTCAGTGGGTGCGCAGGGGGGGAAATACATGAAAAATGTGTTTCCTCCCTCGCGAATGGACACCAGTGATCTAAAAAATCTGAAAAAAATATCAAAGGAGATATTTATGAGTATAACTATAACAAATACCTCAGAAGTCAAAATTCGTTCAACTTTGTTAATAATAGTATGATCCTCGAATTTCACATTTTCTTCAATTAAATCGTCTTTGACATGTTTCTTGATTTTATTCGTTGCTGGTTACTGCATTTTGTAAGTTGAGTACAAAACCCTTCTGACATGAGCATAGGTCTGTCTACCCAACTTGTTACTATTTAAAATCCTTTTTCATTTTTCTTTACATCCATGAATTTTTCTCGAAAAAACTTTAAATCTGCCAATTTAAATTTCGGATATGGAAAGACTGATTTAGTGCATCCCAACGGTGTATTACTCGTACATTACCGAAGGCGAGCGAACCCGGCTGAGCTAGCAGCTGATGCGATTTAGCGGTACACGGAAAGAGAAAAGAAGAAAGAAAAGTTTTGGGACGGATCGTGGAGTTTTACTTGGACCGCTCCATGGGGAAGACACAAAAAACAACTGCGATATTTACTTGGCCGCGTTGTTAAGTCGGGAATAGGAGTGAAACGAAATCAAATTCGATTCCAAAAAGCATACGTGGAAATTTTACAAATTGATTTGTTTGCTGCGTCAAGTGTTCAGGAGCACACTTTGAAAGTGAAAATTTGCAGCTCCATTTGTCTTCCGTCCCGCAATTGGATCTCGACACCCCAATCGTGGAATCAATTCGAAGTTGAATTTGTTTTGGCCTCCGAATTCTTTTTGATAAAATCGTGAATTACTTGATAGTATTTCAAGTAGTTCAGTGATGGTGTTCCCACGGAAGATTTAAATTTTTCCCCAAAATACCTACCCATTAACTTGAACAAAATATGTTCCTTTTCTTCCGATAAAATTTCAAGTAAAATAATCATAAAATGCATTCATATGAATTCAGTGTAGAATGCATTCGTTATCTTAAAAATGGTTTTCTTCATTCGAACCATATTTTCAAGCGCATGTTTTCCCGCGAGGGCCCTTCGGATGAGCATTTCATCAATTTAATTATGATGTATTGTCATAATTAGAATGCCGTCAACGGTTATTCCCGTTACACGTAGAATCAATTAGTGTTTGAAGGACACGCTAAATAATTTCAGCTGAACCGATTAAGTTCGTTCATAAAGCAGCAGCAAGAATTTCAGACGCAATAGGAACGGAATCGTGAGCCAAAAAGTGCTAGAGATTAACATCGAACAACGGATGAATAAAAAAGACATTAGTAGCCTGAGAGGTAGTCACAGAGGTGCGAACACGTCAACATTTTTGGCTGCCCGTCGGAATGAAAAACTCTCGCCAACATAGCGAATTAAGTAGGCGGTGCAAACAAAAAGGAAATCGAGTAAACCTTTTTCTTTTCTTCTTATACCCAGCTACATAGCATCCAGATGTGTTCAATTTGTGAATGCTTTTAACTTAACTTAGTGGTCAAAAATACAATTTGCCGACATTTTGGTGATCTGCCTAGACTGAAACACCTGTAGCTTTTTCATTGATCATTTTGATAAAATACGTTGGCTGCTGCTGAAGATTTCAGTGTGGAGAAATTAACAAAAAATATATAATCTACAATTACTGCAGCAAGTGAAAACAGCAGTAAATACTTCATGAGCATAAAAAAGAGTCAAATATTAATTTGGACGCCAGCGACAGAAAGAATAAGCAATCAAAGGTTCAGAGGCGTGCAAAAAAATCAGCGCTGAGGACAGTGGAAATGGGAGAAATAGGAACGAATTGTCAGTTTTTTGCGGCTTTCCTCAAGGAGTTTGGTTTCGAGTCGGCTAGTATTTTGCACGCAGTCTTCTCAGCTTGTGCGACGAAAGAGGCAAGAAAGCGTAAGGTATCCAGTTCTCTGTTTAATGATTAGGTTTGTCATATTATGATACGATACCTTAACTCACTACACAGTTTGCCACGTCCGCTTGCTTTCCCACCAAAACACATAGAACTCAAAATCATCTCAAACATTTGAAACTCGGTAAAGCATCTCCAAGTGTAAAAATCAGCTTACTGATAAAGTCAAAGTGAATAACTTCTTTGTGAACCTCAACATTCTCATTTACTCTTCCGCTAAGGGATAACCTTTCATAAATTGTATAACTGGATAAATAATTATATCATGGCGACGTGACTGAGATTATAAATAGATATATATATATATATATATATATATATATATATATATATATATATATATATATATATATATATATACATATATATATTTATATTTATATACGAGGAAAAAAACAAGTTGAAGTAGCAGGAGGATGCTCCTGCCAGAAGGCTTTTGTAAAACGATTAGTAAATCAAACAATATATTCTGCATATCAAAACTTGACTAATATATAGATTCTATAAATTGAGTTCGAAAAATTATTATGGTTATAATGATTTTAAACTCGCCACCATTTTGTTTCAAGTGGTTTGACCCCGTCACTTGATTAGTCATGATAACACATGGATATTACAAACCATTTCTAAAATTTTTATCAAAATTCCTACATATTTACAACAGTGTAGTGTCCAGGTCCGTTGCAAGCGTGTATCTCCCTAGTATCATGTGTTAATGTTGTTGTAATTGTTAAATATCCAATCGGCTGTAACTTAGTTGTTTATTGTTCAATTATTGTGAAATTTTCAGAATATATACAATTACTTTCAGAAAATTTAAATTATAGATTTTGGGAAATTTAAGGCTCCCATCTTGATTTTATAGACAAAAAAGCAAAATTGATAAAATGTACTATTATTAACAAAGTTGATCGAATTTCGACTTCTAAGGTATTTGTTGCCCTTGTGAAGGAAAAATTGTCAGTTCAAGTACTGTTTTGAAAAGCTCTTATAAAGAACTTTCATTTGATATTCATATTGGCTACCTTTGATGAAATTTTTTTTTCAGCGGCCACTCCTCTGTACTGTAATCATCGATTCATGGTCTATTTTTTCGAATGCTAGAATGGTTACAAAGCCTATTTGCTAGGAGCTATCTCCCACCTCCTCGACACCTATGAGTATTAATTGTAGGTACTCATCTTCAGTCATTCATTTAAATGAATCAAGTGTTAAATGCGCTTTAAACGTTGAAGTTGGGGCAAAATAACTCAAAATCATTCAATCTTCGCTCTTAAAACAGCCACTATTTTGCTTTACGATTACTAATACCACTAGCTGAGCCCATTCTCAAAGAAATTCATGATACTTATCATTCCTGAAACTTTCATGCAATTCCTAGCAAAGCTATAATATCTGAGTCGGTAAAAAGTGCATATTGTTCCATAGCCATATGTTTCCATAGTAATACAGCGCGTATTGTTCCATAGTAATACAGAAAAGTTCAAATCGCTATAACTTCATTAAATACCATTCGATCTTTATGAAACTTTCAGGACCGATTAGTCTTATAAATAGTCATTTGTGTATCGAATTTAAGAGCACCGTTAAGATTTTATTCAAGAAAAACATAAAATCGATAAATCATACTATTACTAACAAAGTTGAGTGAATTACGACTTCTCATGTATTTGTTGTTGTTGTACTCAAAAAAGCCTATATTCATGATTTTTTTCAGATTTTTCGGGGCAAATGTGTCCAGTCGCGAGGGGGGGATCATAAAATTTTCGTACATTTCCCCTTCCCCTGCACCCTTCGAAGTAAAATATGTCAATTTAAGACCTGTTTTGTAAAGCGCTCGTTAAGACCTTTCATTTGATACTCATATTGCCTACATGCGATGAAAACTTTTTTTTCAGGGGTAGCTCCCATATATGGGGAGAACCCCCTTAAAGACCTTATAAATTTTTTTCCGTGTTGAAACTTTGAAGAGGGTATCACTTCGCACCCACCTACAAAAGTTTATGTTTCTAGCTTATGTAGTTTGCGAGAAAAAGTGGTGTGACACACGGACGGATGGATGGACGGACGGACAGACAAGACGCGAAACAAGTAGGGTATTGTAAAATGATTTTACAATACCCTAAAAACAAATGTATTTAATGAGATAAATTTTATTGATGCTAATGGAACTTAGCATAAATCTAAATTATATTCTATAACAAACGTTTGTTATATAATGACAAGTTCAAATTTTGGAAAATAAAATATTACTAGAAATCTTATTGCGATTATATTGAGATAAATATACATAATATATATGCTTAATACCCCAAAAAATAAATTCTCGTATTAAAAATACATGTTTTATGACATATATTCAAGGAGAAAAAGAGATAAATATGATGAAAAATACACAAAATTGTCACGTTCATTTTTGAGAATAAATTATTTATTAATTTCATAATATCGCATGCGAATTTTTAAAAAATTTACGCAACTCCTACACACACAAAACATGTAATAGAATATGTTAAAGTAATTGGCATTTACTCATCATTTTATACGTAAATTTTCAAGTATTCGAAGTTTAAAGAATGAATAAAATAAACTATTAAACTCTATACCTTTCGGTCTTTCCACTTCGATTTACCTGACTGGGTAGAGGACTCACATCGATAGCAGGCTCCTCCACTAGCATGGGCTAGCCATTGGGCGCGCTCCTCTGTTTCTTTGCTAACAGGGGCTCTTGCCGGGTAGAGTGGCTTTCCGCTCGCGTGCCCATTTATGACATAGGGTTATGTGATTTCATTGCATAATGATATGGTATAAATTAGCTAAGTTTGTATTCTTCATTTGAGAGAAAAGGTTATACAAAGCACTTTTGTATGAGTTTTTCACTCAAATGGATATACATGGCCACGTCTACATTTGGATCTCCACCACCATCTGGATGCCCCACTCTTATTTGTGGGCCATAAGAATCGTCGGTAACGACGAAGTCCTCTTAGTTGGTTAGCTCCTTTTCGACTTCGGTCAACATTTCTTTGACCCCAAAAGTCGTGGATGCGAAATTCTTTTGCAGTGAGTCCTTGTGCTGGGAGAAGAACCCGCCCCACGACACCGCAACGCTAGCCTACCAGCACATTCACGCATCTCCAGACAAGGCAAATCTCGGCAAATCTTACCATCCCCTTTTGCCGAGGCAGCAGATCATCACTGCAGTCCTGCACGGACAATACATCTACCCCTTTCACGACAATATCGCGAATATCTTCCCATTTAAAAACTACCTGGTGAGTCAATTTTTTCACACCAATTGAACGCAATGAAATTTATTCATGACAACTATGTGTAGGAACATTTATTCCCACAATTTTTGATGGGTTTTCCTGTAGGAAAATTTTGCGTTGAAAAGGGTCATGTCTTCTTTAGATCCGATCTGACAAATTGATTGAAAGCAAAGGTGCTTGATATAAGCTTTTAAAAAATTCAAAGTCAGTGTCAAAGTCATTCAATTTTAATCGTTATAAATTTTCAAAAAATATAAAGCTGATTCCAAACAAAAACAAATTCGAAAACTTAATGGCTCTCTTAATTTATACGTTATCGATTAAAAACATCAAATCAGTAAACAATATCAAATTTGAATTGTTTAAAATTTTTACATATTTTATGATTCATTTGGAAAAAGGAGAATAAACCATCCAACACTATACAAAAGTTATTTATAATTTCAAGACAATATTTAACTTTTGTCCTACACCCAATAAGTTATAACCTAATTCTAATAAAGGTCAAGCACAAACTTAAAAAAAAATGCTTAACCTAAAAAAATGCTATCACAATATTTCTAACCTAAACGTTAAAGCTTATCTCTAAACCGAGTATGATAAACATAACATATATACATATCCTAAATATTGAAATCTATTCCTAAATTTTCAACACTATCAAACAACAACACTAGATGTACCAATGATGAGCTGAAACTCAAAACTATGCAACGGAAAACACGAAACAAAAAACTAAACACGAATAATTTAGATGTTGTCATTCAGCCCCCATTGTGAATTGAATTATTGATCTCGTGAACTCAAATTCAGAGGATATTTTATCTTCTTATCGGTGGCTCGTCTTTATATGTGATATATGATTGGAACGCCATCACAATCGAAAACATAACGATTCATGCCCAAATACACGAATGCTTCTGGAGGAATGAAGCCAGTAGTGAGACAAGTCTCAATTCACACGTCTGTAGGGTAGAACAGCTGTGAAATCCAGGGGTTTCCGTTGACAGTTACAGATCTCGCGGCATGATTCCCAAGAAGCCTCAATATGAAGATATCGACTTTTGTTACTTCAGCAGTTTGATAAATTTTTCTATTTGATATATAGTGCTTCCAATCTGTCTCACATTTTTCTGTACAAACCAGTGCATGCCGGAAGACATTTCCTTTCGAAAACTTTTAAACTTTCCACTCTGGTTGTACCAGATCTGGCATTTATATGTCAAAACTGGTTCAATCAGGATCTAGTAACAGATAATTTTAACCTTTTGATCGATGTATCTGGAATGAAAGAGTCACGACTACTTTTTGTGCTTTACTGAGTATCATTTTGACATAATCAGTATAGTACAGAAACTGATTGAGATGAACACCGAGGTATCATATGCAGGACTCATGTGGAATTCGTTCTGAACTACCCTCGCCAGCTATAATGTGGAAATCCTTCCAATTACATTTCAGGTCTTGGCTGACCCCCTGCAGTGTTGTTCCAAATAAAAAAGTTTCACAATTCTGCACATTGATTTTCATTTGCCCATTGTCGGTGTACAGCTGTACATCATTGAATATTTTTTGAAGATTGCTCTAAACAATTGTCGCTTTTTGGTCTGCGTATAGATGATCAGATCATCACGTTGACGAGACGTTAAATTCAGAGCCGTTCAATCGCTTGTAAATGAATATTAAGAAGAGCAGAGGCGCAGTAACTGTTCCCTACTGTAGACCATTCAATACCTTGCATTCACGTATTGTCGTTGAATTTCCGTCAGTTTGAACAAATGATTTTCCGTAGAACACATTGCACATCATAGCCACAAGGTGTCTGGGAAATCTGTCCTGAAGGGGTTGAAAAATAAGTCCACCTTACCACACCGTATCGAAGGCTTTCTCCATTTCAATCAAACACACTCCAATACATTCTCTGTTTTTTAGTTTCCAACAGGTGTCTGAGGTTACTGTCACTATTGCACTATGGTCGAATACCTGGTAAGAAAACCAAATTGAAAATTTGGCATCAGCTCATATTTCTCAATGTGGGCGTTTAATGCTTTGTTGGGTATCACTTCAAACATCTTGCTGATGTTAGGCAGCAAGCTGATTGGGCGATAGCTTTAAGGGCTCGAAGATTCTTTTCCTTTCTTCAAGATTGGAAAAAATTAAACCTTTTTGCACTGATTTGGGAAATATAAATTGCTGAACATGTTGTTGAACAAGATGCTGTAATTCATAATAGCAACCTCAGGCAAATATCGGAGAGCTATATTTGGAATACCATCAGTATCACATAATTTCTTGTTGTTCATCTTGCAAAATATGAAGCATCTTCATAGCTGACAAAATAATCAATAAGATTCAAGCTCGATATGAGGTCAGATGTTAATGTTTCGTTGAAATGAAGAATTAATTGGCCGTTCAGACTTGATTTGAAGTCAAAAACTTTTGTTTCAATGACCTCTGAAAACATTAGGTTCCCTCTCTCATGGCCTGATAGATGAATCAATTCAAAATATTTTCTCATCAAGGCATGTTTCTGTAATCCATAACTTATGCACAGGGTGCGGCAGCATAACTTCCTTTTTTGAAATGCCCGCCCTTAAAGTGCTAACTGTTATAGCGCGGCGCTAGTACTCTCATTCGAGAGAGGTGATTTTAAAGTTTTGCTCATCCCTTGGTTAGTCGCTATCATGCGTTGGAACAGTGCGGAGCGTGCATTTACCGTTGTACCGCTGAAAATTTGTTTTGTTGAATTTTGAAAAAAGGAAGTTTTGCTGCCGCACCCTGTATAATGCTGTTTGCATTTCTATCTCCAGTTGTACTATACAATCAATTTCGATACCAGCCCAATCGGAAAAACTTATCTCATCATTAGTGAATCCAAGAGGCGATACCTTCACTCAAGGCTATTCATTTTTGTCAAACCGTCATCTGGATACTGTGGGCTAATATCCCTCAGTTTTTCCGCCCATCGATTGCGGACCTCATTCCTGAAGTATGAATGGACTAAGTTCCGGACATTCTTCAGGTGTAATCTCAACAAAGGCGACGAGGGATGGTTGTAGTCCAAAAATCGTCGATAAATATTGTTGACGCATGTGAGAAGAAGGCTTTTCAATCTTCCGAACCTTGTGATGTTTGCTATTTTATATCTTCCACATTGTTTCGATGCTACTTTATAAATTGTTACCAACGTCAGCTTCTCTGACTTCGACAAATAGCCATTAGGAACCATTAAGCGAACATTACCGTCAGTAGAAGGAGGACATTGGTTCTGGTCATCCCGATTAAGTTTCTTTTGAAACTTTCCCCAATCCGTTGTTTTGAAATTCAACCGATGATTTTCATGTTGAACTGGAACAAGAAAGACATCATCCCTTTAACGATTGATTTCCATTACAGAAGCACCTACAGTTTCCGTTGAGGACTATTAAAGCTGAATTCAAGTCTTGCGTCAGCGATGCAGAGGTCCAAATATAAATTTGTCCAAGGGTATGTTGAGAACACCAACCCATATAGATTGAAGCTGTATTCAATTTGGTTCTCTGTTATCCACGGTTTCGGGAATACACGTTTTGGATTATTAGTGGCGTCCAGCCATGGTGTAAGCCGGGCATTCAGTTCACTGGTAAGGATATAATAACTATGCAGCCTGTTCACTTTGAGAATTTCAAACAAAGAATTGAGCTTCTCCTTGAACTTGAGAACGTTTTGACCAGTTGTGTTGTCAGAGATAACGAAGAGGTTATTCCCACCTGGCAGTGAGATTTCGATAACGGACACTTCAAGAGATTCAAAGTTTTTGAATTCAACTTTCTTAATATTTTGGAAACATAGGGTCGTCTTACCAATATCCTGGCGTCACGTCCTCCAATACCGTTTACCTCATCGTTTCTTACGAATTCCTTGAATTTCATGGAGTGCCATGAATTCAGGTGAATTTCAGTTAGAAGGATGATGTCAGGCTATAGCTTGATAAGGAATTCCAGGAGACAATCACGTCGATGTAGACTCATTATGGAGTTCAAGTTGATCGAGATGAGATGAAACCTATTCATGGGAATGTGACTAGATGACGAGTTATTTTGAGCCATTTGAAAGACCTAGGCGCTGGAAAACAAAGTCCATTTTTAAATCCTGTTTATCAATACCCTCCTATAAGGGATTTAGTTGCTAATAAATTTTAAGAAGGGTCTCACATTATATACTTTGCGTTGTTGCGTGCTGATCCTCTAGCAGAAAGTGCAAATGACACCCTTGGCTTGATGAAGTTGGAACTACTTATATTTATTTTGAAGTAAATTTAACTTTTGCATCTTGATACCGAGGGCATCCAGGATTTGATGTTCGATGGCCAGAAATACCACAGTTCATATAAAATAGCTTTTCTTTTCGCTCCACCTGAGCCAATTTGCACTCGCCGGGGTGCATGGACATCTTTACACTTTACAGCGCTATATTTCATGGTTCAATTAGCAGCCAAATGACTGAATTTTTGGCACCTATAGCACTAATTGAGTTTACTTTTCTGAAGGCGTTCCCACTTTCGCCACTTTAGTTCAAGTATCCTATTTTTTGAAAAGTACTTGGACTGCTTTTGCTCGAAATTTCGACTTTGTAAAAATGTGAATTTTAACATTCGACAACCGATCTCTTTGTTGCAAAGTCTTTATCTGCAATAAATTATATTTCTGGTGCAGAATATTGACTGTGTCCTTTTTGTAGTCCGGGTCCGTCAACAAAAAGGTCTAGTTTTTCTTACTCTTGAGGATGTACATAAAGTGTGGAAGCTCTCAAGAGTTCAACGCAGTTTTTGCTGTTTGAAAGTCAACCAGTGACTTAGTTTTAATCATTAGTTTGTCGGGTTTCACTTCTTTGATCTCTAAATCATTTTATTTATTTTCGGCTGCCAAAAGCTAAACCATTTCTTTGCCAGTTCACTCAAATACGCTGATTAGTGGGACTTTTTCTTTCTTTTCAATTGATTTTGACGAACAAACCAGCCGACAAAACTTTTGGTTTTTACACGCCATTTTTAATTTTAAAATATTTGATGATTTTGTTATCAGTAAAACAATATTCAGAATTTTTGTTTTTTTGGCCTCTTCAATATTCAAGGAATCGTCTAGCCCAGCTAGTGCTGCATAATAGTTTATACTGACGTTTCCTCTGCTGGCGTTGAGGACTTCTTCTTGATTAGGTTCCTGTTGTAGTTTCTTTAATTTTGTTGTCTTTGGTTGCTTTTGCCCTTACTTTTTTCGTTTTTCGTGGTTTATTTTTCTTTGTTGAAAGTTAATTTGCCAACTGGCGACTGGATCCTAAGTCTGTGTTCCTCATTTTCTCTCTCATATTTCTACACTTTGTCATCAGCTTGGACTAGTTGTTCGATTTCGACTACTAATAAAATTTTTAGTTTATCTTTCGTTCATTCTTCTCGAATCATCGCTTAAACTTTTTCTTGCCCATCACTGTTGGTGATGGACATGGTCGTTCTATTTGATAGCTGAAGCCATCGGACTCCTCCATCTCATTGCTATTGCAGCGAGATTCGAGGTAATGTTTGTTAACCGGAACTGCCTTTGAATGTCTTTCTGCTTTTTGAGACTTCTTCATAAGTGAAAATTCAGGTATCCGATAGTTGTGCGAATAATTCGAAGGTGATGATTTTCAATTAAAAAAATTAATATTCAGCTGACTTTTATGAAAAATAATTTAATTTTTGGAAATTATTGAACCATATCTTTTTCGTTTACTATGGCGAAAATATCGCTTAAGTATCGAACTCAAAACTTAGGTCTTATGCCTTCTTGTTCTATGTTTTTTTCGATCCAGCTCATGAAAATCTCGCTTGTAAGCGGTGACAGAGGACTATCCTTCGGTGCTCCAGACTTCTGCTTGCAGAACTTTTCTCCAAAGGTGAATAATTTTCCAACATGCACAGTTGGCAACACTGCGATTGCTCTAGCTTTTCGCATTCCTTCCATTGTTGGGTTTTAGGTAAATTTCTCGAGAGAAATTTACCTATTGCGGAGAGCATCATATATATATATATATATATATATATATATGGGATATAACGAAATTTGTGACCACGCTAGAGGTTGCAATTTTGCTTCGATTTTCACCAAATTTTCAGGAAAAGTGTATTGGGTAATTATCTCGGTTAAGTTCGTGAACCAGCTATATTGGCCATGCAAAAACAAAATGGCGGCCATTTTAGACGAAAAATCGTGATTTCTGTTCTGACCAAAGTATAGCTCCGATTTGGATGAAATTTGGTACAAGGGTTCATTGATGTATGTGATGAATCTCACAATAAAAAATCCAAAGTCGGTACGGCAGAAACAAAATGGCGGCCGCTCAAAGGTCAAAAAACGTGCAAAATTTTGTTGTTGTAATAGTGGTCAAAGATTTCAACAGATTTTCATGAAATTCGATAATTTGATAGAAATTATGAGTATTTAAAGAATTGCGTAAAAGAACTGGAGGTCAGGTTGCAAAAAACAAAATGGCGGCCAGTTGAAGGTCGAAATTTCAAAGGCTTTTAAAAGTCGCAATTTTGATTCGACATATATGAAACTTGGTTTCAAGATAGGCATTACTTGGACCTACAGTCTTTGATATTTTGGTGATCATGCATTTGCAAATTTCAAAATGGCGGCCGTTTAAATATGCGTTTTTTTCATGTTTTTGTGGCCCTCTAGCGGTCACATTTTCCAACGGATTTTGATGAAACTTGAGACTATGGATCTCTGTACTATGTTCTTGTATTTTGCAGGAAATTATTAAAATTGAATGAAAAATAAAAAAGTCGAAAATTTAAAGCCTAATATTTTTAGCTGCCATTTTCTTTAAAAATTTAATTATTTTGCCCTGTCTAGAGTGAAACTCCTATTTGAACGAGATAGTACATTGATTGATGAGGTCCTAGCATACACAGATTTAAAATAATCCAAAATCAAATGCATGCATTCAAAATGGCGGCCCCCAAAGGTCTGAAGGCAAGCGCAATTCGCTATTTTAGTACCAACTGAAATAATGAATATTTTTCATGGAAACGCTTTAAATGACTTTACTTGAAAGAACTTATAAACCAGATCATTTTTAAGATATTGTAAAATATTTTTAACAATACCCTAAAAAATTATAAAATCGTGACTTGTCTGTCTGTCCGTCCGTCCGCCCGTTTGTTCGTGCGTCATAACAAGTTTTCTCGCAAACCACATGAGCTAGAATGAGGAAATTTTCTACGTAGGTCAAAAGTGGTGCCTCTTGAAATTTGCAGTGCAAGAAAATATTTTAAGGTATTTAAGGGGGGTCTCCCCATACAGGCGGGTCTCCCCATACAAGGGGGTGGCATACAATTTTTTTTATTTCTGTAGCCCTCTAGCAGCCAAGATTCTCAACAGATTCCGTTGAAACTTGAAATTATAAGTTATTAAGGCAAGTTAATTTAATTAAATTATGCAAATCGAATGACAAATAATACAGTCGAAAATTTACAGGTTAATATTTTTAGCAGCCGATTTCAATAAAAATCGAAATGACGGCTCTCACAGTTCGGAAAAAAATTGAAAATGTATATATTAAGTGCAACGCAAGTGCTGATTAAACTTTTATGGAAATCTTTTGAAATTAACTATTCGAGCTATTTAAACCTTTGTGTGGTTACCACTGTGAACTGTGTAAACAGCAAATGCGAGAAGGGCGAAACCGGTATTTATATGTTTACAACAATTTATGATCCGCCGATATTCAATATGTAATCCATACGCGTGCAACTCAATTTAATTAGCAAAATATTTGCGCCTCGATAAAAGGTCTCTAAAAACGAACGTGACCAGATTTTTTTTATGTTAATAAATACCCATGTGGTACTACGAAAATTTCAGAAAGAAGTTTAGTAGTAGGCAAGCCAAATTCTTTTTCGAAACTTTACGCTACATACGAGAAATTTACCTTTCCGGCTGGTGCTGCCAACGGGGATTTTTTTTTGAAATCAGTTTGTCTTCCAAGAGCACGAAAGCTTTCTTCGCCGGTAAGCTTGAGAATAGCGCCTTGACGTCAAAAACACCGTTTTGTCCTCACTTTATAAACGATCATACTTCATTAGCTTTTCAATTATATCATCTTGGTTTCAAACGGTGTATTTGTTAGTCAAAATCCCTATATTTTCCTATTCTAGATGTTGAAACGATTGTTGATATTACAGTTTTCCTCATCTCCATTTTTAGGGTTTTGTAAAATCATTTTACAAAACGCCACTAAAATCGCGTCCTGTCTGTCCGCCCATCTATCCGTGTGCCACACCACTTTTTCTCGCAAACTACAAAAGTTAGGAACATAAGATTCTATAGGTAGTAGCTCTTCAAAGTTTCACAAGAAAAAAAATATAGGGGAGTGGCCCCCGAAAAAAAATGTTCATCGCATGTAGGCGATATGGTTATCAAATTAAAGGTCTTAATGAGAACTTTTCAAAGCAGTTCTTAGAATGACACATTTTGCTTTGAGGGGTGCAGGGGAAGGGAAAATGTATGAAAATGTTATGTCGCCCCCCTCGTGATCTGACACCTTTGACCCGAAAAATCTGAAAAAAATCACAGAGGTAAGTTTTTAAGAACACAAGGGCAGCAAATATCTGAAAAGTCGAAATTCGATCAACTTTGTTAATAATAGCACATTTCATAAATTTTAAATTTTTACCTAGAAAATCAAGCCTTTAAATTTCCCAAAAGCTACGATTTAAATTTTTCGAAAGCAATTTTATGTATTCTACTATTCTACTTCAACTTGTTTTCTTATGGATCTTGCGTTGACATTTGATTCTTGGAAGCGAGGGGTTGGTAGCCCTCAAGCATATCTTCTCACTGAATAAGTTCTTGCACTATTTCATGGCTTTTCCCACTCGTTTGACACTTTAAGGAATTGGATCCTTCCTTAGTTCAACATATTAGCCGTTTTTCAGATTTTCAAGCACCAGGTGGTCATACTTTTCCTTGTGCATTATAACCACTGTCCAGTTCCAACTATAGCGAAGGTTCACAAGTGCAAAGGACAGTAAGAAGAAACAAGAGAAGTCTGGTATCTACAAAATAAAATGCAAGCATTTTTATAAAGGATATATTGGACAAACAAGACGAACTGTCAGAAGAAGATTCAAGAAGCACACAATGGAGGCACAAATGACGATGAGGTGAGGAAACAAGACCAAAGTTAAATCTTCCATAGCCAAACATATTTGCGGATGACATCAAATTGAATGGGTCGATCTCACTGTATTGAAGGATGTAACGAATATACGAAAACTTGACATGCACTAATCATCGTGGATTATGAGGCAGGGAACTGAAACAAGACTCAACGATAACCTGGGCAACGAATGCTTTGGTCTCCTGAATTAAGTGAAATAGCAGGGATTTTCCTTTTTTTTCTTTCTTACGATTGTACTTAGTTGAAAATAAAAGGCTAAGTAATTAGAACCAATAAAAAAAAACAAATAAAATAAAATATGATTTGGACATGTAGGCAGGTAATAGAATCTTAGGCAACTAGAACTTAGCCATAGTCGATTCCAAACCCGTTTGAGAAAGGAGGAGGGGACCCCTTGCTTCCCCAACCCACAGCTTCAATGATTAAATGGTAGTTAATGTTCTTGTGGCTTCATATTAGGTTTACGGGTTCCCATATAATGGGACATTAAAGGCCGAATAATACTATAAACTGCAAAAAGATCTACCGCTCTGCTAGTAAATCCTACGTACACCTCCTTTGTGTGAGGATGAAGGTGATTCCTTCACTCCTGATAACGGATTCGATGTAATAACCATTCCGCCGGAATGGAGGTTGGGCGTTGAGCTCTCCGTCCCTGGAAAACCTGAAAATGTTTTGAAACCTGCAGATGTGAAGCCTACTGGAAAATGACAATTCAGAGGGGCCTTCATTATGAATAGGGGGTTCAAATAGCATGTTATTGATTTTAAGGGAATCAATGAACGGTTGTGTGCGATCCATGTAAAAGCGAAATTTTTCAAAATCTGGCTGATCAGTGTTCACGCCCTAACCGGAGAAAGGGACGAAGAAACGAAGAAAACGTTCCACAATCACCTGAAAAGATTTGTGGACTCATTGCCCAAAAATAGTTCTGGGTGATTTCAACGCTAAGGTTTGCAATGAGCTATCTCATCGGGGAATAACTGGAGGATAAAACCTCCGCGATGAAACAAATGACAACGGCCAACGCCTGATTGACTTTGCATTTAGCAAAAATGAAGTCATAGGTTCAAATTGCTTACAACGTTGACTCATTCTTAAAATGACCTGGATTTCACCGGATGGCAAAACACATAACCACATCGATTATGTTCTGATCCAACAACGTCGGGAATCAAGCATACTTCACGTCCGTACATACCGAGGGTCCAATTGTAACTCAGATCATTACTTGATCAAATTAACCTATCGACGTTGCATGTCAAAGGCATATTCGGCGAAGCCCAGCCCGTTACAAAAATTTGACATCGTAAAGCTCCAAACGGCATCTGTGGCCAAAAATTTCACGGAGACCCTCGACAACTAGCTGGCTCCCATCTTATCAGACGCATCGTTAAAGACGAGCAACGAGCTCTAGATGGAAGTAAAAGCGGCTTTTAGGACCGTGGCAGAACAGACGATCGGACATCAAGCCCGGCGCAAGAGAAATGATTGGTTCGATGATGAGTGCCAGAATGCGTTAGATAAAAAGAATCAGGCGTACAAAGAATATATAGGTAGGAAAACTAAGACAAGGGAGAACATTTTGAAAATCTCAGAAGAGTAGCGAATAAAATAATTACAATTAAGAAAAGAAAATACTATGATGACCAATTGAGAAGTATAGATATAAGTTTAGTAAGCAACAAACAAGGCAAGCAAACAAAGTAGTGAAAAGCCTGAAACGTGGTTATCAGCCCAAAACCACGCTCTGCCGTGATGACATCGGCAATATTATCACTGATGAAAGTAAGATTAAGGAAAGATGGGCATCATATTTTAAGAACTTCCTTAACCCTCCGCATAGCTGCAGGACATTGGAACCAATAGATGTCTGCGTAGAGCTTCCATTGGCCCCACCAACTCTGGATGAAGTTTGTTCCATCATCAACGCTCAAAAGAATAATAAAGCCCCGGGCATTGATGAGATTCCAGTGGCGCTCATCAAATATGGTGACAGGAGTCTTTATCAAGCTATTCACAAAGTCATCCAACACTTTGTTAACAAGAACATATGCCAAATGAGATAAGCCAATCAATTATATTCTATATCCACAAAAAAAGATACAAGTTACAGTGCGAAAATTACAGAGGCATATCACTTTTTTGTACGGCGTACAAAATGTTTCCAAAGATCTTAGAAAATAAAATCGGATCATACACCAACATTATTATTGGGGAGTATCAAGGTGGTTTTAGAGCAGGTAAATCGACAATAGAGCAATTATTCACTGTCAAGCAGGTACTTGAAAAGTGCTGGGAGTTAAACAAAGACATACACCAAATTCTCGTTGACTTCAAGCAAGCATATGACAGTATTGATCGTAATGTACTGTACCAAATAACGCTTTGCTTTGGCATTCTAGCCAAATCAGTCCGTCTTATCAAAATGACAATGACGTCGACGACCTCCCAAATCCACATCAATAACCAACTCACAGATGCCTTTGACTCAAATATCGGACCAAAGCAGGGAGGTGGGCTGGCCCTTTTGCTATTCAATTTGGCTCTGAAGTACGTCATAAGAAAACTACCTGTCGATACTTGAGGTACATTGCTATACAAGTATACACATGAATCGTATGGACGAACAACGGATACCCAAAAAAGGTATTCGTTGGGAGAACTGAAGGCCGGAGACCAGTGGAGAAACCGAGGAAACGCTGATCTGACTCGTTCAACGAAGACAGTTGATCGCTGGTCGGATTTCGAAATTGAAGGACGCGGTCAATGGACCGGGACAAGTGGAGGCACTATTTGCAGAAAGCGAAAGCCTGAGAGGGGCTGTGGTGCTAAGAAGAAGAAGACGAGATCAGAATAGTATATTTTCTTTATAGTTTTCGTTCGTTTGTATTCAAGCAACAAAAGAGCTGCAAAATGTGTTTTACAAATAAATAAAAAGAATAGTATAAACGAAAGGGTACTTACCCAATCCTCCTCTGATGAGGGCTCGTTGACGTGGTGGGTAATGCATGTGGACACTAAAAATTTTTTTCTAAGAAATTCACTCTAAAAAAACGATTCACGAACATTCATTTGCGTAAAACCTATTCAAATCTAGATTCTATTCATAAGTTCACTTCGGCTGGCGATTCGAATTGAATGTTAATTTGTTACAGGTGCAGTTGATACTTTGATCTATTTCTGAACACTACCACGTTCCTATATATCAATATTCAACGTGATCGCGAATCAATCCCACATCCTCTATGCAATTCATTACACACGGTCTACAACATACGGCGTGAAATTTTTCAATGGAGATCACAACATCCATCGCGCAATTTGCGTCTATTATCCAATCCACGTGCGCTCATCGCTCACCAAACAATGCTTTTCTAGATTTTAGCCATTATTTCTCTAAAGTTGGCACCGTTCAGCAAATGAAATTTTATCAAAGAGATGAAGCTGGGCAACACAGAAACAGAAAGTCCTCTTGTAAAGGTTACACCACTGTCAAACTTGTTGTGCGAAATTCTATCAGCCGGCCACCAAATTCCCTATATAAACGTTTTCAAAAAATCCGCCAGGCATTTAATTTGCTTAATTTTGTCTTACGAACTGCACATACATATAATTGTTAAACTTTTTATTCAACAAATATTAATGTTACGGAGTACAAAACTCAATCCCCAAGTGAACGGCGCCATTCCTCCCATCAATTCTTAATCCTTTTCCGCACATTTCCCGCACAAAACATATGTGTAACGCGCCCGGAAGATTTGTCACGTTGCTCTCTCGCCGCCAGTGACAGGATTCAATTCAAAACAAGTCACACGCATTAACTTTATTTATTTCTATCTTCTTTATTTTCAATATTTCATTAAATTTTGGTCAAGTTTTCAAAAACTAAATTTTCACGCTGGCACAAGGACGGCTCGCACAAATGCGTTTTTCTATTTCTTTTTTCTCGTCTCACGAGAAACTCAATTCAATTTCTTCATCTTCACTGCCGTCGCTTGACTCCAACCCATCCGCTTGGAATCAATTTTCTCTCGCCGGGTCGAAGGAATCAAACGGTTTTGAACACGATTTTCCGATGTAGCCCGGCAACTATCTAATGAGGTTCGATGATAATATCCGAGAACTATTTACGCGGAAAATGCGGTAAACTCGTTATAATTGTTTTACAAGTAGAACCTTCCCCTGTCGGTTTTCGACGCACGAAAGAAAAATAAACTGCCAACGACAGACCAGGCTCAACCAGCTGTAGATTCACGTCCCTCCTATTCACAAAATTTCACTCGACTCCCTCAGCTGATGCACCCGCTTTGCTTATCTCGACAAGACTCCCGCATGCCTGCAATGGCAGTATACTTAGCGAGCCCTCTGCATTCCAGCAACGGTGATTTCTTTCTGATGAGATAAGAATGTAATTCTTTTCTAAATTGCGTCGCCGCCATCAAATTTTTTATTTTAATTAATTAATTTTAATTTATTTATTTAATTCGTTGTTTTTTTAAACGAGCATTATCGATACATGAAAATTTAGAGTGAAGATTAATTTAATAAATTATTATTTAAAAATTTTTTAAAAAATTTATTATTAATAGTAAGACATATTTCGAAAATGATCTCATTAGGGAAATATTTTATATTAAATTTTTTATTTTCGAATTACAAATAGAAATTAAATGATATTAAAGGATTCTTCCCTCAAAGGGAGAGTGCTGGTCCCCGTAGGGGGAATGCTGTAAAACTAGAACACTCTGGGAGGATAGCATTCTTTGGGGAGTTCCGCCCCCACGTGCCCGAGGAAATTTCCACAGGGGGAATGTCGGTCGACAAGAGCACTCTTTGAGGCTAGCATTCTTTGGGGAGCGCCGCCCCCACGAACCAGAGGTTCCCTCCTGGGATGACAAGTAACGACCCTGATTGGATATGGACTACTCTTTGGACAACGAACTGGAATTGATGCTTTGGGCTGGTGGATATGATGGTTTGGACCTAGTTGCTTTACGCACTACCGCCGAGGTGACACTCGTGTGTGAACGGTTCCAATTCAACTATCATAACGTCTCCGTCCCGGTAAAACTTTGGCAGGCCTCGGAGTACGTTCGGAGTTCGCACCACTGGGTTGGTGGAGTAGGTCCGGTTGAGACGGACTCCCGATCAGCGCTGGTCTAGGCCTGAGCACTTGTCCCTATAAGGGCTTGCACCAACCCTCGCATGGCCTCCCTGCTCTGCAAAGATAACCATGGGAACAAAAAGGCGACTACACACACACGAATGGAGATAGCGGCTCCGAGGGGGGATCCAATTAATCTGGAGGAACCCAAAACACTTAAAACAGATAAAAAAAACCCCAAAAATAAATCAAAACTAATAACAACGACGACGCAACCAGCGGCTGCGGCCGCGATATTATTGAAATATCGAGAGCGGTACTAACGATGACAAAAACGGAGAATACTACAAGGACAGTAAAGACGGGGGAAAAACGGAGATTAACAGACAGTCTAGTCCAGACTGAGATTCCGGTGGCATTCGGTGGAGCGAAAAATGATGTGAACGCCAGAGTGCCTTAAAAATGAAAACCGAGTAACTCGGCAGGACGCTTCAGGTGTTCGAGTAGTGGAAGAAAATAGAAAGAACATCGATAATTCGTTACCGAAGCGATTGATGCAAGAGTCGTAGGTCCCGACATAAAAAAGAATCATCCTGAAGCCAACGTGTAGATAACGGCAGGAAAAGAAACGAGTGGCCAGGCAAATAAAGCGATGTTGTGTGATTGCATCCCCAATGTCGAAAATGTGACGGAAGTACTGCATTCGGAAACGGAACGCGATAACTATTTCCAAGGTTGGTCGTAAAGTACAATTGCCGACCAACGACACGAAGAAGAAAGGCTATTCCGAAAAGCGGGAGATGTTCTGAAAAGTATACAACCAGCATGCGACTCCCCAAAAATCAGCAAAGTAGTAAAGATTGGGCTTCTTGAACTAGGGGAGCTCCTCGACCACATCGGAGGAGCTGGTTAAAGGCCGAAGATGAGCAGAAGACTAAAGAAATGCTGGGGCGAAGGCTACATGCAGATAGCTCCACCAGTAAAAATCAATAAAAGAATGGCGTCTAGCCCAATCGAAAATGATCGGAATAGAAGAAGGAAAGAAGACGAACTTGATGGGCGTGAAGCCCCAGATCACGGCTTCCAGACAGCGCTTATAAAAGGAGCGAAGGAAGCCTCTAAGAAACTCAAGTTCACACGGATGCCCAATAAGAAAAAGAGCCTGATGCAAAACAAGAGAGACAGAGGCTCTGACATAGACGCCGGCAGCAGGCACTGCTCATAAAACCCTAAGATGGCCGATCGTACGCGGAGGTGCTGCGGGACATCAGGAGAAACATAAGGCCCAAAGACACCAACACTACCATTAAAGAAGTACGACCAACGCAGTTGGAACACATACTGGTTGAATTTGGAGTAGAGGCCGGCAATAGGGAAGCATTCTGCGACGCAGTAAAGAAAGTCCTCGGCAATTGCGCAACTATAGCCTCGCTCGAGCTGATGGCAACGATCGAAATAAGAGATATTGACTGCATCACGGATCTGGCCGAGGAAGAAAAGGTCATCAAAAGGAGGTTCCCTAGCGTGGAAAGGATCAGAGTGAGACTGACATCAGAAAATAATAGGGGACAACGCATGATCACACTTGACTTGACCGAAAAGGACGCCGAACAATTCCTGAACAAGGGCAAAATACAAAAAGGATGCGTTATCTGTAGGAAACGATGAAGAGCAATGACCCTTTAATGTTGGTGAAGAGTGAAATGGGACATTAAAGATAAGAGTGTAAGAAGGGAGCACACTGTATTCTTTGCAAGGATGCTGATCCAAGACCTGATGTTGGACACGCCTTGGAAGCAAGAAAATGCCGGATTTTCCAGGAAACCCTAGCCCAGGCAAAATTAGAACTTCGATGATCCGCATCCTGCAGCTAAACCTACACCGCAGTCCAACTGCCCAAACTCTGCTTGAGCAGTTTGCGATGGACATGGAAGCCAACTTTTTGCTGCTGAGTGAGCAACACCATGATAAAAGTCCTGTATTATGGTATTCTGACGAAACTTCTACTGCCGCCATCTGGGATTGGAACAGTGATTTCCAGGCGAAGAGTTGTGGACGAAGGGGGGATGGTTTCGTGTGGGTTTGGGGCTCAGGGACCACCTTTTTTTTATAGTGTGTACCTAACGCCGAACGAGTCGATATCATCTTTCCAAGCCAAGCTTAATGCTCAGGAGAGCGCTGTCTCAAACGCAGAGGGCAACGCGCTCGTTGGGGGAGACTTCAACGTGAAAGCAATCGAATGGGGCATGCCTCAAACAGATCCGCGGGGGAAACGAATCCTGGAAATAGTCGCCAGGATGGTGCTCGTCATACTGAACACCGGAGATGCGTTAACTTTCTGCCGTATTGGCTGCGAAGGAACCATACCGGACGTGACAGTTGCCTCGGAGTTCTTAGTATGGAGGATACACAACTGGAGGGTATTAGAAGACTACTCAGCCAATGATCAGCAGTGCATTCTGCTTGAGATAAGCGATGTTGTCTCCCTACATCCATGCTCTTGGCTTTCTACAATTGGATGGCACATCGGAAGGATGAACGTCCAGAGGTTCGTTGAGATTCTCTCAGCGGGTACACCACTGCAGAGAGCTTCGGGGGGACCAAAGAACTGCCAGCTCTAGACGTGGTGTACTCAACTATGAGCATCATCACGACTGCTTGCTGCGCTTCTATACCCTGTTAAAAACCCCGGGGCGACAAACTCCCAGTGTACTTTTGGTCAACTGAAATCACTGAAAAGCGAAGGGAGTGCCACAAGTTTCAACGTGAAGCTCAACGGGCACGGAGCCGTGACGAGGTAAGCAACCGCGCAGCAGTGTATAAGTTGGCCAGGAAATGCGTTTGCAAATTGACCAACAACAGCAAGGCTCGCTACTGGTAAGGTCTAGTGGACAATATGAACAAGGATCCGTGGGGCCTTGGCTACAAGCTAGTTATGGAAAATCTTGGTGCCCTACGGAAAGCTTGTATATATACATGATGCGGAAAAGATGGACGAGATAGTGCGGGCACACTTTCCCGCCCATCCCGTCCGTGTTGACACTGTCCATGGTGAAACAGCAGTTGAATGTCCACTCTTCACACAAGCGAAACTGGAAGAGGCAGTCTTCTCCTTGAAAGCGAGAAATGCTCCAGGTCCAGATGGTGTTCCAGCTGAGGTGTTGCGGCTTGTCCATTATCATTGTCTTGACTCACTGCACAGCAGCACTTGCCTTCGGGATGGGGTTTTCCCGATACGAAGGAAGATGGCGAGGCTCGTGCTGATCAGCAAGGGAAAGGGAAATCCCGAATCGCCGCCTGCATACCGGCCGTTATGCATGCTAGACACGGCTGGGAAAGTGCTACAGAAACTCATCAAGGGAAGATTCACTCACAGGATTAGTGCTACTGGGGACCTATCTCCTCGGAAGTACGGCTTTAGAGCAGGACGTTCTACCAAAAGGCAGAGGCATATAGTCGCACCAAGCGACATATCGTCCTGTTGGTGACACTCGACGTTAGGATTGCCTTCAACCCCGCTAGATGGGTGCATATTATGGATACACTGGAAAACTCTTTCAAGTTCCAGAATATCTAATGCGGCTTTTGAAGAACTACGTAAAGGACCAAAGCCTGCTCTACAACACGACACAGGGCCAACGAAGGATAGAAATTACATCGGGTGTTGCCCAGGGATCGATCCTTGGTCCGGACTTGTGGAACGCGTTTTACAATGGGCCGCTGAGACTCGAAATGCCAGATGAGTCGTGCTTGGTCGGCTTTGTGGATGATGTTGCAGATCTGGTCACTGATAACTGTGAGGAAAACTTGTATTATATCAAATAAGCTATGACATAGAATTTCGCTTTTAATTTTGTTTTTGTTATTTTGCTTTTTAAAGAATGACCTTTTGAATTAAATGCGACTGCTAATTTGAATATAAAGGGTTGTCCAACTAAAACGCACGATGTTAATTGTAAATAAAACAAAAAGTTTTCAGAGAATCATGCTAATATTTTTCGTTATAATAGAAAGATCTATTACAATTATGTGCAATACAAAATATTGCCAAAATTCTCGCCACGGCTACGGTGACATAATTCTATCTAATGATCCATATTCTCAATGACTCTGAGACATAATTAAGGTTCAATGTCGTTAATGTGCTGAATTATCTCATCCTTCAGCTGTTGAATTGTTCTTGGCTTATTGATGTACACTTTGTCCTTTAAATATTCTCAGAGAAAGATACCCAATTAACATCGCCACAACGCGAGATATCACGGCCATTAAATTTCTTACGCAAAAGAGCCATTGTTTCGTTGGCTGTGTGGCAAATGCCACCATTCTGTTAGAACCACATATCATCCAGGTTCACAACTTCAATTTCTGGCCACAAGAAGTCCGTTTCATCTCGCAATAGTGACCACCAATCACGGTAACTACTTGGCCGTCCACATTTTCGAAGAAGTACGGCCCGATGATGCTGCCAGCCTATAAACTGCACCAAACAGTAACTCTTTGTGGATGCATTGGCTTTTCAACAATCATTCGTGGATTCTCATTCGCCCAAATACGGAAATTCTGCTCGTTAACGAATCCACTGAGGTGAAAGTGTGCCTCGTTGCTGAAAATGATTTTCTTTGTAAAGTCACTATTCCCTTCTGTACGTTCAACCAAACATTCGGTGTATTGCCGACGCTTGAAATGGTCAGTAAGCTTCGGCTCTTGAGTCAATTCAACCTCAGCGTGTAAATTCAATCTTTATTTAAAACTCGCATCGCGCATGCTCGTGAGATGTTCAATTGTTGGGCACGACGATGAGTCAATGTTGATGGCTCTTCTGCCACACTATCGTGACTAACATCAATGTTTTCCGCAGAACGAACCTCGCAAGCATGCACAGGTAATTTCACATCTCCTACAGGCCCGGTTTGCTGAAATTAACGCACAATCCTCCCGATTGTGGACACATTTGGTCGATTATGCTGACCGAAAAAATCACGAAATGCATTTTGATTTGAACGCCCATTTTTGTAAAAGGCTTCAACAACCTTAACGCGCTGCGCAATTGCGTACCTCATCATGCTTGAATTTGTCAAACACTGAAACAAAGAAATGTCAAATTAAGTTGGGCGAAAAACTTGACGTTAAGGTGTGAATCGCAATTAACATCATGCATTACGTTTGGACTACCCTTTAGAAGCTTCATTCATTTGATTGCAGTTTAAATTTTTGCAATATCTTTTTTTCATATTGAAGTGAAGCCCTGAAAAATGTACTGCATCAAATAAGCTCGAAGCGACTGTATGTATGTCAAATAAAAACAAATAGGATTTGAATGGAAAAAATACAAATTGAGGATAGTTTGGAGGCGCTAAGCATGAAGAAATACACACAGTATACCAATTTCAATTATTCATCTTCTCAAGAATATCGTTAATTTCACAGATAAAGCACAATTAAAATTCTGCATAAATTTAAATATGGGCAAGTTACAGCTTTAAGAAAGAATTGAAGCTCTTATTTAAATAATTTGACTATCAGATTAAATGTTCTGTATATGGTAGCCTGACTTTATTTCAGCTTGCACAGGAAAACATTTTATCCCTGATTTCCCCATTGGAATTCAATCAAAATTCCATTTCCCTACAATTATTCACAGCACGGCAACGCCTTTAGGATTGCAATTATGTCACTCTATCAATTTTGCATTAATAAAATTAATTACTTTGGAAATCTCTTCCGGATGGGATCGTTCCAAAAACCTGTTGACCCAGAAAAAATTTCACCGAATAAGAATTTCAAATTGATCGTAATTCAAACATGAAGACCACACCAGAGCCAACTATGGGCCATTTTACAATCAAGATGTTATTCCCTTGGGCAGGAAATCCGAAGACTGATCAAATAAGATGCCGGCCGGCAGCCTGTTTGCCGGGGAACTGGTCTAAAGGCAGCTTGCTTTGGGTACGGAATTAGGGATATCTACCCGCTATCGATGACGTGGTACACATCAGTCGAACTGATGCTTCAGGAATGGTGATTTTCCTTCTTGGGACCATAAAAAGAGCTTACTGTTTACATTAGCACTTGGGCAGAAATCAAGCGTAAATTTTATTGAACAATATTTTCTTTAAATCTATTAAGAGGATCCATTCCTTATTTAAGTTGAAATTCCGTTTCTGTTGCATTTTCCAATTTGAGCTCGATACTAATGCCCAAATGCATCTGCATCATCTGATCAGCCGATACGTGAAAGGGTCCCTGGCCGACGACAAGTTCAACGTTAATCGCCAAAAGGAATTTTTTCTTGCATATTAAGTACGCGAACATATGCTGTAATTCTCGAGGCCAAGTTTGCAAGAGCACCTACTTCAGGTGCGTTCCAGTGCCGCCTGCCCGCGGACATCCACCGCTCCATACTCGATCACTTTCTTTCGCGATCGTTATTGACTTTTCTTCTCGATTGTCTCGAGTCGCGCGGTCTCATCATTATATTGTAAAAATGTCGACTGTCTTTTATGTTATAAGCGCGATCGGTAATGAGCACAAGGCACTTGTCAGATTCGGTTTCACTCTCTGGAAAGCCATCTGTTTGACTTTTACTGATCGATTATTATCTTTGGTTATTGCAGAAGATGCAGCCTAACCTTGGTCGTGCTTTCTTCGAAGGTCGCCGTCCTACTTTTCGATTTGGGTGTTTTTCTTTTCAGCGCCGGAGAAAAGTCGTCACAAATCACTTGGATGCGGTGGGCAGAGTAAGAATTAAAGATAATAAACCATAAATTACGACTATCATTTGGAGGCTTTCGATTGAAGTCACTTTTATTGTTGTCGATTTGTCTAGTAAAGTTTTGTAATTGATTCCGTGGGGTGTTAGTCTATCAATGAGCAACTTTCTACCAAAGAGCTATCCAAAGAACGAATGCCATGAAAAGCTGAGTTTCTCTTATGTAAGAAAATCTTAAACCCATAAGACGTGTCTCTAAATAACACTTTCAGCCAAAAGAGAGCTGCAGAACTTGGCCAACTGAAACTTTTCAATTCTGCCGCCAACATATCAAAGGAATTTTCCCAATGCAAGTACTCATACAGTTGTGAAATATAAAGAATGAGATTTTTCAATTTTTTTTTTAATCTTCAACCTTAACTGCATGGAAAATTCCAAATTAAGATGTTTTATATGAATACCATCGTTAACACTTTTGCCTGATTGATAGTGCAAAGCGTGTCTGAAAACGATTATCGATTAAACGAGTAGCTCCTGGTTGCTGCCAACCAGTTGCATTGCAGTGACAGAGTGCGAAAATTAATTGCGCTTATGAGAAGTTGTCATACGATCAGAAGCTCAATACATCTGTTATCACCGCGAACAACCGCAGTTAAGATAATTAGAGATAATTCTATTAAAGGCTCTTAATCACGGATTTGTGGGTCAAAGTAAAAGTCACTATTAACGAAATTACTAGCGGTTATACGTAATACACCTGAGGAATTCTTTAATGAGCTTTGCATAAACAGGTGAAGGAGTATTACAGTATTTATGGAAATTGCATTCAGTTTTGTCAACAAAGTGGAAACAATTTGACGGTGCCAATAATCGAGTTTTGTGAAAGTTGTATAATATGTTAATAACATCGTCTAGCAAATATCTTTATTTCATTGGGAACGCAAAAATCATGGCATCAATGTGATAGCAAAATAGGTAAATGCAAATTACATATTAGCTTTCTGGCGCCAAGACAATGCTCCTCATGGCTATTGAAGACATGAGTTTTATCCATTTATATCTAAAATTTAGCGCAAAGGTCAATTAGCGCCCGCATGTTTATCGGTAACAAAATGTGTCAAATACAAATTTTTAGCAAAAGGCTCTGAACTTCCTTTCAGGAAGCACACTAAATTATTCCAATTGTTCTACCAAATGTCAAAAGCAACCGGATTCAATTCAGAGTTCTTCGAAGGCTCTACAACACAGTTTTTGGACTAGCAAGTAGAATAATTAAATCAAATGCTCGAGAATCAAATGCTTTCTACTTATAAAATTTCAATTTTTTTCTCGTAACACCACTTCTCAAAATAATTTGCATTAAAAGGTATATAAATGATTTCCATATTCCGAACTTTAAGAAAAACCGGTGTTTATAAGTGATTTTTTAAAATGGAATATTCAATTAATTTAATTATTTTAATGATGAAATGTGTTCAAAGCCACCACTCCGTGAGACACTCTGACCTAGCAAGCAAAGAATTTGCTTCAATATGCGAGTAAACGTATGAAGGGAGAATGTGGCTCCGAGAGGTACCCGACAATGGCTAGGATATCAACAAACGAACGTATCGCAGAAAACGGAGAGCATGCAAGTTAACAAAGGTTTTCTACTGGGTTATATCAGCTCAGCTCGAGCGCCAGTTGACAAATGTTTTCTACAGAGTTGTAAAAAAATATGCAACCCTCGAGTGCTTCCACGCACTGTTGCAGTAAAACAATATTTTGTTAACGTTACGAAACAATTTATTAGCACGATGTCTCGTTAGCAACTGACTTAAAAACTCTTTTGCCTCTTTTAATAATTTACCCAAAACTGATTCAATATATTTTGCACTTTATACAAATCATCCGATTTACTTTACTCTACTTGATTGGCTCTGCGCGACCATCCTCCATGGCTGTGAGGGGTTCTCCGATGAGAAAGTTTGCTGGAGCTAAGGCTACAAAATCATTTGGATTGTTTGACATTGGAGTCAGTGGTCTAGAATTGAGGATTGCCTCTACCTCAACCACGTTCCTCGTATGTGAGATCCGCCAACGAAACGCCTCGACGGATCAAATTTTTGGCTGATTTGACCGCCACCTCCCACAAGCCACCAAAATGAGGGGCGCGTGGAGGGATGAAATGAAAATCGATTCCCCACTTGGAGCACGCCATTGTTAATTCTTGACACACTTCGTTGGAATAAAATGAGGACGACAATTCTGTAGCAACTTACAATAATTTCATTTGCGCCAATATGTAAAAATAAAAGTAGCAACTTACAATAATTTCATTTGTGCCAACATGTAAAAATAAAAGTATATCATAACACACAATTGCAAATATGCTCGCAACACAATCACACAAAGTAAAAATAACAGTTACAGTTCTTGTTTTCACTTAATATGCAACTCAACCAGTTTTTCACTCGACAGATTCTCGTGCGGTTGTAATTATTTTGATATAGTCAAATTCTTATTGTTAGTTTTTTAGATTAATGTGAAATAAAGTAGGAAAAATATTTCCAAGTGTTTCATTTACAAAATAACAATTTCGTATAGCCATCGCGATACAGAAAAGTTAAATTGGTGACCCCAATCTGTGGACAAGTGTGGAACAAAGGACACGTGAAAAATTTTCCATCACGGAATCCTCAATCATCCGCTTTATTTTCCAACACAATTGGAAATAGAAGACATTTGCATCAAGAATATTCCGGATATCAAGCAAAGCATTCATTATTTGTTCATTTTATTGCATTTTTCAGAGTACGTCAACATAACCAACACCGGATAACTTTTCATGCAATTGTAAATCCTATCCAGCTTCATTTATTTAAACAATCAATTACACATTAGCAACAAATTCGACAAATATTACACCTGCAGCGCGTTATTTTCATATATTACGAGATGGGAAAGTCAGACGATGAGCTGGAGAACAAACAGCTAACAGCTAATCCAAGTCAAGGAACATCATACACCGGCGAAAATTCCACTGGCATATCACAAGTTTCTAAAATTAGATTGCCAGAGTTTTTCACAGATAATGTGGACCTATGGTTCTAGCAAGTCGATTGCTTATTTTGCGCATGTGGCAGCGTATCGGATACCCAAAAATATAACACAATCATTGGCCATTTACCGCCAAATGTCATTGTGAAATTATCCGATTTTCGTACAAAGCCGCCAGAAACCGGAGCAATGTACGAAACACTAAAAGCACGCATTGTACGCGAATACGCCGATAGCGAGCAATCGAAAATAACTACACTATTAGAAGATATGCCGTTAGAAGATCGTAGACCATCACAACTATTTGCCGAAATGCGCACAAAAGCCGCAGATACCCCAATCAACGAAGAACTATTGCGTCAATTATTGGTGAGAAACCTGAAACTATGCGCGTTATTTTGTGTACCGATGGCAACATTGACTTAAATCAGCAAGCAGCTACAGCTGACCGTACGCTCGACGCGATGACAGGTGGACCTTTCTTGACTGGCCGACAAATCAATACAGTTGGAATGCAGCAAAAAATAGTGTGGAACTTCAAGAGATACGAAAAAAAGTCGACAAGTTGTCGAATGACGTCAAATAAATTCTTCGTTCACGAAGTACACTACCTTCTCGTAGCTCTACGCCTGCACGTTCTCCAAATGCAAAGCGAAATGATTCAAATTCTGGAAGAAAACCATTTGACCTTATTAACCGCTCGTAAACGCAAAGAATCATGCAAATTCAGCTAAACCTCATCAAAAAACGAATAAACCGAGCGAATCAGAAAGTCTGTGAGCTCTGCACAGCATCCAAGAGATTATTTATTCACGACAAGGCATCGGATTATAAATTTCTTATTGACACCGGGGCTGATGTTTCAATAATTCCTGCCACAGAAACTCAAAAGCAAAACATCAAGCCATTTCAAGCAAATTTATATGCAGCGAATTAAACGCCGATCAATCTTTATGGTAAAAAGACAATTAAATTCGATCTACATTTACGTCGTCAGTTTGTATGGACATTCTTAGTGGCTGAAGTCGACAAGGCAATTATTGGTGCCAATTTCCTGGCACATTACAACCTCACAGTCGATATAAACAATGCCAAACTTAATGATCAAACAACACAACTTCAAATTAGTTGTGTCATTTCAGAATGTCAAGCACTAACAGCCACAGTAATCAATCAATCAAATAGATACACACGACTTTTAAGAAACTTCAAGGGTATTTTGACAAATCCAGAAAATAAACCAATAGCATCAACATCGACATTTCACCACATTGTAACAAAAGACCCACCAGTGACACAAAAAGCAAGACGTTTATCGCCAAATCGTTACAAATGCGCCAAAGCAGAAATCGATTACTTAGTGAAGAAAGGGATCTGTCGTCCATCGCCATTACACATGGCCAAGAAAAAGACGACATGGCGACCATGCGAGGACTATCAGAAATTAAACTCTATAAAAATTCCTGATAGTTATCCCATACCACATTTGCACGACTTCACAAATATACTGGCAGGCAAAACGATATTTTCAACGTTGGACTTAGAAAAGGCTTACCACCAAATACCGATAAATCCATACGATATACCCAAAACTGCCATAATTACCCCGTTTGGCTTATTTGAGTTCATGTTTATGACATTCGGGTTATGCAACGTCGCACAAACCTTCCAACGCCATATACACCAAGTGCTGCATGGCTTAAATTTCGTTTTTCCATATCAGGATGATATTTTGGTTGCATCGTCGAATGAAAAAGAACATGAAAAACATTTATGCCTCGTTTTTCAAAGACTACAAAACTTTGGCATGACAATCAATACCGAAAAATACATTTTTGGTCAATTGCAAATCAAATATCTTGGACATTTGATAACGAAAGATGGACTATTGCCACTACCAGAAAAAGTAGAAATAGTGAAACAATTTGAAAAACCTACAATTGTCAAAGATCTACGGAAATTCATTGCCGTTGTGAATTTCTACCGTCGTTTTATACCTAATGCTGTTCAAACTCAAATAGTGTTGCAATCATTAATTCAAGGCAACGTAAAAAACGACAAAGGCATTGTTGAATGGATAGACTACGCTGAAAAAGCATTTCAAGAATTCAAGGATATTAGCTTATCCAATCAAAAACGCCAAATTGTTTCTAGCAGTAGATGCATCGGATAAGTGTATCGGTGGCGCATTGCATCAACTGAACCAAAACGTAATCAAACCACTTGGATTTTTTTTCAAAAAAACTCACGAATGCCGGAACTAAATGTAGTACATACGACAGAGAACTACTTGCTATTTATCGTGGAGTTAAATACTTCAAGTACATGGTGGAAGGAAAACCGTTCACTATTTTGACTGATCAAAAACCACTGTGCTATGCGTTTCATCAAAACAGCGAAAAGGCATCGCCACGTCAGCTTCGACACAGATTTTATCAGCCAATACTCAACAGATATACAGTTCGTCCAAGGGCCGTACCTGACTATCTGTCAAGAATCAGCGAAGTACACCAGCAACAAATCGATTGCGAAAGTATTGCTGATCAACAAGAGAAAGACAAAGAAATTTTGCAAATCATTGAAGGTAATTCAAAATACTCGATAACGTTTCAAAAATGTCCAGTACTCAACAGCCGAAACAATTGTACTGCCATGTGCATAACAACATCGCACGTCCGTTTATTCCGTCGACAATGCACAAAAGAATTTTCGATTCCATTCACAACTTAGCTCACCCTGGGGTGAGATCAACGAACAAAATCAACGCCGAGCTCAACTCAAACAAACGCCGAAAAATTCGTATGGCCGCAAATGAACAAGAACATTGCAACTTGGACAAAGCAATGCATACCCTGCCAGCGTTTGAAAGTTACACGTCGCAATCACGCACCATTGTCCAAATATCAAATGCCTGAGACACGCTTCAAACACCTGAACATCGATATAGTTGGTCCGCTTCCGTCATCAAATGGCTATAGATGTCTATTAACGTGCATCGATCGATTCACCAGATAGCCAGAAGTCATACCACTCATCGATCATACTGCTGAAAACGTATCAAACGCATTAATCGAGCATTGGATATCCCGTTTTGGTGTGGCAGCCAGAATCACAACCGACCAAGGCAGAGAATTCCAATCCGAATTTTTCAGTCAACTAAACAACTTTGGGTGTGCAACATTTTCGCACAACGGCCTACCACCCGCAGTCCAACGGACTGATAGAACGCTTTCATAGAACGTTCAAAACTGCACTGAAATGCAAGCAAAATCCAAATTGGCCAGCCAAATTACCAATAATAATGCTTGGCCTACGTTGTGTTTGTAAAGGCGACATCAAGGCGGCACCTGCAGAAATGGTCTTCGGAAAAACGCTTCGCCTTCCATCGGAATTCTTCGTTGAAAGCAGAACATCAAACATTGCTAATGATTCCATCAAAAATTTCTAAAACGAGATGAGCAAAATACGACCAACACAAACTGCACATCATGGGAACGATGTGAAACATTTCATCCACAAAGATTTGGAGCATTCAACAAACGTTTTCATCCGCAATGATAGCGTTCACCCACCGTTGTAACCTCCGTATGATGGTCCTTTCTTGGTGGTTAAAAGAAATCCAAATTCTACAAAATAAACATCAATGTTCAAAAGAAAAACGTTTCAATCGAAAGTCTCTAACCAGCTTTTTTGGAAACCTCTCAATCGATGCCAAGTGAATCTACAACAATCAAATAACCCATTTAATGATACTCCAGCGAACACGACCAGGTCTGGCAGACAAGTCAAATTTCGTCTTAATCAGTAACACTATCATCAAGAAGGGGACAGGTGTAGCAACTTACAACAATTTCATTTGTGCCAACATGTAAAAATAAAAGTAGCAACTTACAATTATTTCATTTGTGCCAACATGTAAAAATAAAAGTATATCATAACACACAATTGCAAGTATGCTGGCAACGCAATCACACAAAGTAAAAATAACAGTTACAGTTCTTGTTTTCACTTGATATGCAACTCAACCATTTTTTCACTAGACAGATTCTCGTGCGGTTGTAATTATTTTGCTATAGTCGAATTCTTATTGTTAGTTTTTAGATTAATGTGAAATAAAGTAGGAAAAATATTTCTAAGTGTTTCATTTACAAAATAACAATTTCGGACAGCCGTCGCGATACAGAAAAGTTAAAATTCTAATAGCTGGTTGTGAGCTCCCACAAAGTTGGTGGCGTTGTCGCGAAATAGGTTGCGGCAGTGTCCTCGTTGTCCATTGAAACACAGCACAGCACAGAGGAGAGGAGAGATGGACGGCCTTTGTAGAGAAATAGCAAAATATGGCTAGGTACCCTTTTTGTGGTTGGGCACCTCAACCTTGGTAATGGATCATCACAGGCGCACAGAAATCCACGCCGGAGTTGATGAACGGACGGGTTGGCTGAATATGTGCACTCAGCAGCTTTTCCATGACTTGTGAAAACAGCTTAGGCTTGACTCGGGTGCGCCACACGCACCGTTGAACGATCGATCTCGCGAATGGTTTTCCTCGAATAGGCCAAAGTCGCTATCTAGTGGTAGCGAGCAGTGTTTGCGCACCTAGATGTCAGTGGTCGCGATGGATGTTCATCATCAGCAGCCTGGTGAACGGATGTTTGAACGGTAATAAAATAGGATGTTTGGCATTGAACGTGATCTTAGCAGCCTCCAGCCTCCCACCGACACGGATTATGCTCTCTGGATCCGGGAATGGCCCCAGTCCCACCAGCAGACTAAGCATGGAGACTTGCCTCTCCGACCTGATATCCAAAAGCTCGCAGTTAAAATTTTGTGATTATACATACCTCACGATGATCTCCAGGGCTGTGGATAATTCATCACTATTGGGTGCTTGATTTGTCAGTTGAGATTACTTGACTGCCGGCTTGAGATCACAGATAAACCACATCATGGAGTCCACTATGCGCTGCAGCCTCTTGAAGGAGTTGCCGTATTGGATCTGCTGAATAAAGTGTGTTTCAGGAGCCTCTGCCGCTACCATAGAGGTCTTTGACCATTTCGTCTCCAAGTCACAAGGGCCCATACTCCGATACTCGGAAAGCCAAACTGATTTTGCCCTGAATAAATGTGGTGGCCCTTGCAACCACATACTACAGCGACTCAATTGAGCCGGCGCCATCCCACGTGACAGTATGGCAGCTGGGTTGTCTTCAGACGCTATGTGTCACCATCGGTCTGGCCTTGAGAGGGTTTGTATGGCCGAGACCCTGTTCACCACAAAGGTATTTTACGATAATGCAGTAGAGTTGATCTACGCCAAAACAATCTCGGCATCAGTCCAGAATACCTGAAAAACCTCCTGCAGATTGAGCGCTGTCTTAACTCGTCTTGTGAGCTCAGTGCCTATTTTCACTGCATGTAACTCGAGGCGCGGAACAGTAAGTGTTTTGATCGGGGCCATTCTTAACTTGGCGCACAGCAGCCTGACGACGACTTGATTGCTCCTCAGGATTGACTGCATGTATATCGCTGTGCAATATGCCTTTTTGGAGGCACCACAAAATGTGTGCAACTGCAATTGCACGGGTTTCTCGTCTGTACTGATGTGACGAAAAAATCGGGCCTGCTGCAATGATGGCAGACCACTGCGGAAATCAGACCACTGGGTATGGATCCCCGTAATTAATGCTGCATCCTAGTCCAATTACAATCAACATAATTCCTGCAGGAATAGTTTGGCTGCTACTATTACAGGAGCCAGAATGCCCAATGGATCAAACATTCTGGCTATATCAGATGCCATCGTCCTCTTGAAGAATTCCGCATCCGTTTGATCCAGGTTGATTTGGACCCGGAGCTCGTCAGTCTTCTGACACCAGATGACTCCTAACGTCTTAATATAGTCCTCGTGTAAACTAACAAAGTCCAGCTGCACATGTTAGTCCTCAGGTTTAATCTGCTTCAACAATAGAGGATGGTTGGCGCACTATTTGCGCAAATGCATACCTGCGCTCGAGAGTATGGTGCATAGCTCCGCCTGCTTGCGAAGTGCCTCCTCTAAGCTGCCTGCCCGGTCATGACGTCATCGATATAGCAATCCTTCCCCAACGCGCTACTGCCCAGGGGACCTTTCTGCTGGTTCTCTTGTGCTAAAACTTGCAGACATTTTGTTGCTAAATACAGGACACACGTCGTGCCGTACTGACAGTATCGCACTGGTTGCGTTGAACTATTTCTCCAAATTAAGCTATGGTACCGATGGTCTTCAGTTCGGAGAATTATCTGCCGATACATCTTCTTGATGTCGGCGGTAAATACGAAACAAGGCATTCTGAAACGCAGGCGTCTCGAAAAAAGGTCATTCTGGACAGTACGTCCAGTATGAAGGACATCATTCAAGAAAACGTTTGTGGTCGTCTTACTGGATGCATCGAAAACTACGCAGCTTGGTTGTGCTGCTGTCAGGCGTCAGGACACAATGATGTGTAAGCAAGTATCATAATTCCTCCCGCTGTTGCAACGTCACCTCCTCCATATGCCCAAGCCGAATTTATGTACTCCTCCATGAAGTCCTGGTATGAAAGTCTTAGATCAGGGGTCCTCTCCAGTCAACGCTCCAAGGCAATGAATCTACAAGTGGCCACCCCCTGGGAATCACCTAACGTCTCAGTACCCTAGCTGAATGAGAGTTTAACCAAGAAACGGTCGTCGGGACGTCTGGTCATTGTCTGATAGAAATGTGCGGCGCAAGCCTTTTCAATTAACGTAAGCTTGTGCTGCAGATTCTGTACTTCCTTGACCTCCTAAAATCACTTGATGTACTCATTAAGCTGGTTATCTTCTGCTAGTACGCCGCATGCCATGAAAGATACTTGAGGTGTGATTACTCTTCCAGCCACTTGTCACACTAGGAGCGTGTTCTGCAGCACTGGGAGCTGTGGGCCCAACTTTATTTGTCCAATGGCTAGGACCTCGCAAGGGTTTTCGGCACTCAGCAACATGTCGATGCACTGCGTTCAATGAAAGCCTGGGTCTGCCAGCCTTATGTTTTTGGGAATGTGCCATTCCGTTAATTTCAAGTTCTGAAACGATTGCGGTGATATAATTTTATCCATGACGTAGGCTTCCAACTGGGTTGCATATCCTGATAATCTAGATCTTAGACCAATATTCACCTTTTGGTATGCCTTCTCAGTACTATCACCTATCATTTCATTGAGGGCAAGGTGTGGTGTTGATGATAAACCCAATTTTTTGATGATTCTTTTGGTGACTAGGTTTATTTGTGAGCCCGGATGCAGCACAGCTCGACAATCCATCTTCTTCCCATTGTCGGTGATCAGCCTGACGACGTATGTGTCCAGAAGTACATGTCCTTGGGGTCGGGGCTCCATCAGAGTCTTTAAAGCAAGCGATGGCAGCTCTAAATTTGTTTGCGGTTTCAAGTCTTTTTCCGGCGTTGTCGTGCTCGAGGATATCGTCTTGGTCTGTTTGGGCTTGTTGTCTCCTGGCAGATACAGCAGGGTGCTGTGATCCTTGGAACACTGCTTGCAACTTCAGGCCGCGTGGCTGGAAGCCTGATGTCCTTCTCGAAGGCAAATTACGCACAGCTTCTTAGCGCACACGAAACTTAGTCTCTTTGCAGCAGTGATTCTGCGGAAATCCGGGCAGTAGTAAAGCGGGTGGTCCTGCTCACACATTAAGCACCGAGTAGCTCTCGTGGTGGCCAGGGTCGGCTCGATGACTTTCCTACGGTTGATCTCCGGTTCCTTTGTTTTATGGCTGAGAGTCTCGAGAGCCTGGAAATGCATTTTCATAAAGTCCAACAAATTCTTCAAGAAAGGTAGCTCGCGCGGGTTGGATAACGATTGTTCGTATGATGCGTGAGTCGCAGGATCTAATTTTCGGATTAGCACGTGTAGCAGCAACGGATCCTAGTCCCTTGTGAGCATTTTCAAGTTCTTCAGGCCTCTGAGACACTCTTGTTTGGTGTCATGTAGAGCCTTTATTGCTGCCACTGATGGCTTTTCATTAGCATGGGATGGCTGACCCATCAATTTGTTGATGAGCGTCGCTACCAATAGTCACCGGTTGTCGTACTTTTACTTCAAGGCTGTTCAAGCCACCTCGTAGTTGTCTTCCGACAATGTGAAATTTCGAAGCAAAAGCTCCACTTCTCCGGTGAGGCCGGCCTTGAGGTACCATAGCTTTTGGCACTTGGATATTGGTTGGCTATGCACCATTTGCATGAACAAGCCATGTGATTGTTGCCAATGTAAATAGTTCCCATCGAAGTTGGGGAGTCTTATTTTCCTCAGAGGCATGGTAAGAGGAGTCACAGGCAGAGTCGCTGAGGCAGATATGGCGCTGAGTTCACCCATTTTCAATTCCAGACGTATGACCCAATCTAGGGTAAGTTCTTCCAAATGAGTTTGTTGTTGCACGTTAAGACCATACGCTTCAGGATCGTCATGTCGCGACGCTCTGCAGATGATATTCATCCAGCTATTGCCAACCTTGTTGGAGGGCCATGGGTTTACCCCTGCACCAGGTCCGAGTGACCTCCTTCTGGTCCAAACGGTCGATGATCCTCCTTAATGAGCCTGCCATGACTTCGTATCGACGCGGTATCATGACCACACTGGCATCTCTTGGTGCTGAGGCTTTTGCAGTGTAGTTATTGACCTCGCTATCCTGAATTTTGAGTCCTGTTGGTGACTGTTCCCCGGTTGGCGTGTCCACGTGTGTTTTGTCATGCATTTAATGCATGTGCTGCTGATAACGCAAGCAGTTGCCTTTGGTAGTGTCGTATATATGTTGGGTAAAATACTCATCCGACGAAGTGACCTCCGGTAGGGATATTTGCACCGTGAATTTTTGTTCCGAACTTTGATTTTCTTATTTTTATTTTCAGGAATAAATTTATGTATTTTACATTTCTCTTAAAAAGTTAACAGCTATGATACAGACTAACCAACAATTGAACTATGAATAAACTTTTGTATTAAAGTTTTGACAAATTAGAAATGAATGAAAAATGGGTTACTCGATTGATAAAATGAAATGTGGTATTTGAAACTTAAAGTATTATCACTTTGTGTGGATTTGAATTTTGGGAATTGAATTAAAATGATCAATTAATTGATAAATCAATCAAATAAAGCGAATTAATTACGAATTGGCTAATTATTACAGTGCTAATTAATCTTAAATAACTATGTATGCAAGTTGATTGAAGCGTTGATGTTGCCGGATCAGGACGTGATGGGCGCTCAGGGGTGTCAGGAAGTCAACAAGCGTCTTAACCCCTCCCTCCTTAAAATCTATGATCATACGGGTAATTTGATTGGATTGGGATAAGTATAGCTCAGATTGGATTCTGGTGATTTCAGCTTAGTCCTGCTGTAGCAAAAAAGGTAAATGAATATGGCTGCGAAAATGATTAAATAGGTATAGATTGCAACATCGGAAGTTATGGATACTACGCGATCATTTTCAATTTTGTCTAATTTTTCCCAACTATGCAAATGCAATTTGTGCAAATACACCAGTTTAGCTTCATAACCTTTTTGGTTAAATTATTTTTCAAGACAGGAGGAAGTGAGTAGAACTTTTTAACTTCAATGCTTGTGTATGTTGCGTGGTTAATCCAGATCGAATCATTTTGGAAATTTACTAAAAAGGTGCGGTTAAAAAACTCTGATGAGTTGCTATGCCTGATTTTCCCTTAAAAATTTGTTTAAAAAAACTAAATTTGAATCGCTCATTTCGACTATGGGCTTATTATGAAACTCAAATTCACAGTCAGCATTATGCCCACCCAAAACTTGTTCTTCTAAGTTCTTGGAGATGATATCTCTCTCAAATGGTCACATTGCGAACTTCGTAACAGTTACCAACTATACCAAATTCTTCGAATCACGTTATAAAGAGATTATAGTGACTGACATGAATCATTTTTAGGGTTTTGTACTAAAATGCATAACCCTATTGCAATCACGACCTGTGTCCGTCTGTCCGTCCGTCCGTGTGTATGTCACAGCACCTTTTCTCCGAAACTATAGAAGCTACAGCCATAGAACTTTGTGGAAAGGTCAGAAGTGGCAACTTCTTGAAAATTTAGGGGTGGAAATTTTTTTCAAAGGGTTTTTAAGGGGTCTCCCCATATATGGAGGTGACCCTCCAAAAAAAATTTTCACCATTGGTAGTCGAGTAGGGTGTCGTTGGAAAGGTCTAAATGAGATCTTTTTAAATCAAGTCCTTAAAATTGCCGTATCAGTACTGTGGAGGGCAGGGGAAGGAGAAATGTACGAACTTTTCGATATAATGCAGGGAAAGACACTTTTTAATGCTCATCCAATTTTCATCAAAGATGTTGTATGAAATGAAAGCAACATCTGGCGGGTCTCTAATTTTTTGTCTAATGTGACAAAGGATTGCCCGGTAGATGGGTTTTTTCCGAACTATTTCGTAATCACTGAGTATAGTTTCAACACCATGAACCCAGGATACGTATTGCACTGGATTTTCATGAAATCACTGCATATCTCTGACACAATCAGGTAACCTCTTTATTGCTTCAAGGTCCTGTTATGTTTTAGGTGTGGCAGGATCTGTTGGTGTGGAAATATTTGCTGGACGTGATTTTACTTCTTGTTCCAGAGCTTTCAATCTATTCTCGAGCTTCTCACTATGTTCAATTTGCGCGTTTACCGCACCAGTCAATTGAACAAGGGTTTGTCTAGTTTCTTCCATTTTAAACCAAAAATTCGGAAAAACACTCGCGAGTTGAACTCGGTTTACACTTCCCTAATTTACTTTTATACAATTGAATCAAGGTAAAAAATATGCAAAATCTATATATTAATTTAATTTAAATAATTTTTCAAATAATGACTGAAAAAATGTTGTTTTTAAGAAAAGATTAGAAAAATCTAGCAAAATTCATTTGATTAGAAAACAAATCTTGAAAAAATTACTGGTTGTTAATGAGAAAAGGCAAACTAACATGAAGCAATATAAAAGTCTCTTCATATTTGATTTCAGAGTAGTGTATTCTTCCTTTTCGGCACCGAGCGTTGATTTTTGGAGGCTGCCTACAGCGGTACGTCAACTCTTTACCCTTACGATATGGTCCTTGATTGAAGAATGGCGTTTCGGGCAAGTTGCTGGTAATCCTCCAAAAGGCGTTTAGTACATAACCCTTGAAGCGCGTCTTGCACACTTTTTCCTTGAGACACATCACTCCTCGTTTCGCTCATTATTTGCTTCTTGCGCGAATTTCCGTAAAATTGCGGTTTAACTGAATTGTTTGCGTAATTTTTAAACTACCGATAGCGACAGATATCTGTCTTCTCAAAAGAATAGTTTTTTCAGCTCGGGCGCTAGTTAACAAATGTTTTCTACAGAGTTGTAAAAAAATATGCAACCCTAAAGTGCTTCCACGCACGGTTGTAGTAAAACAATGTTTTGTTTAGGTTAGGAAACAATTTATTAGCACGACGTCTCGTTAAAAACTGACTTAAAAACTCGTTTGCCTCTTTTAATAATTTCCCAAAACAGAGTCAACATATTTTGCATTTGATACAAATCATCAGATTTACTTTACTCGAGTTCAATTTGAGTTGTATTTATGATAATGCATCGGCATGTGCGCGTATTGCATGAGAATTATAAAGGAAGCTTTAGACCTGAGTCCAAGGTATGGGGAAAAACGTGTGGAAAAGAGCAATGTTAAAAAAATGCAAAATATGGAGATAATAAAGTGTTAACTTGCATCGAACAGACACGCCAGAGTACCCTGAATAGTAAGAAAGGACACTGGAGTAGTCTGTGCTATGGCGAAACACTGGCTTGAGTGTATTAATGGCGCTAAAGTTGTCCCATTATACTACCTTGTTTTCATTAGCGTCAAACCGTTTGAGGAGGCACTCAATTTAAGCGTTAAGTATCTCCCTCCAGAGGGGAGACAGAACAACTGAAGCACTCTCGACAGGTTTCATGAGCAACAGCTCATTCGAAAAGCGGGAACAGCTCTCAAAAGTATCAAAACGACCTAAAGTGTTCAAAATATGTAAGCTATGAGCTTATAAAGTCTCCTAAAACTTGAAATATCGAACGTAGTTGGTTCAAGCCAGAAACGGAACTCAGGGCTAAGCTAGTAGGGGAGGCACCGTAAAAAGGCTAGCCTGCAGTAAACTTAAAGATGCCAGTGAAAAAGGAGGAATGAAGAACTTGCTGGCCTAAGCTTTTTGGAGCTGATTACGAGATTTCATGAAATCAGCTGAAGATAAGTGACCAGCAATCTCGCTCCTCCTGAAGCGCAAGAAGATTCTCTCAACCACGCTATAGAAAACGATGCATTAACCGACACTTAATATAGAATCAAAAATAATGCACCACTTAGATCGCTAAAGGAAGCAAAACTTGTGTGAAGCAGAGGTTCACAGATAATTAAGGAAGATATCAAGCCGGAAGCGCTAGAAAAACCAGGACACTCATCCAATGAATTACTGGCATGATCTGAAGCAGAGCCAATAAACAAGGAATCTTACCATAATGTGATCCAAGGAGTCGTCGAAGCAATGGCCACCTTACCTGAGCCAAAGGCAACCCTTGCAAGGTAAAATGTAGGAAAAGTTTCTAATCAGGGCGAAATAATAAGTTTTGTGATTTTTAGGATACCGAAATGTTAATTGCTCTCTACCATCACAAGTACAGCTATAAGATGATTTCCAAAATAAACGAGACTGTGCTAAAAAAGAAACGAAATAATTCGGGTTTTTACACTCAAAATAGTCTCCTCCAACCTCAATACATGATTTTGCGCGATCCAAAAGCTTTGCTAAATAGTGTTTCAGGTCATTGACCGAAACGTCCTTCAGGATGTCGGTACAAGCCTTTTGCTTGCTCCCTCTACGGACGCAAAGCATTTTCCTTTTATGGCCAAATGCAATTTCCCGAATAGGTAGAAATCACAGGGAGCCATATCAGGTGAATATGGGGAGTGATTTTTGGTTAAAATGCGATTTCTAGTCAAAATATCAGTCACGAGAGTTCGATGAGATTGTGCATCATCAGGCTATAAGCGCCAGCTTCCTCCTTCGCGGTATTCACGCCAAAGTCGATGAATACGATGCAACAAACGCTTCATCACTCCAACATAGAAAATTGCACTGACAGTTTGGCCCATTGGCACGAACTCCTTGTGGACAATTCCCTTGGAATCGTAAAAACAAATGAGCATTGACTTAATTTTTGACTTCTCCAAACGTGATTTTGAGGGTGGTGGCTCGCCTGGGGCCTTCCATTCAGCACTTTGACGCTTGGTTTCAGGTTCACATTGGAAACTTCACATTTCATTACCAGTTACAATGCTGTTAAGGAAGTTCGCGTCTTTTCTCGCCTCTTTAATTATGTCTTTTAAATGTTGAATTCTGAGCAATTTTCGGTTATCAGTTAACTTGTGCGGAACAAAACGTGCAAAGACCTTTTGTAAGCCCAAATGATCGGTTAAGATGCAATAAATCGATGCTATGGAGATATTCAACTCCGCTTTCACGAATTTTAACGATGGTTTCGCCTCATTTTTAATACATTCACGCACAATTTCGATTGGAGTTTTCGGTGATCATTGATTTATCTTATATATATATATATATATATATATATATATATATAAAATAATTTTACAAAACCCTACTGAAATCGCGTCCTGTCTGTCCGTCCGTCCGTCCCTCACAGCAGTTTTTCTCGGAAACTACTTAAGCTAGAAACATCAAATTTTGTAAGTAGGTGTAAAGTGGCGCTCTCTTAAAATTTCAATTTAAAAAAAATTTATAAGGTATTTAAGGGGGGTCTCCCCATATAGGGGAGTGACCCCCCAGAAAAAAAAATTTCATCAAAGGTAGCCGATATGAGTATCAAATGAAGGGTCTTGATGAGAACTTTTCAAAACAGGTCTTAGTTTGGCAAAGTTTTCTTCGGGGGGTGCACCGGGAGGGGAAATACACGAAAAATGTCCCCCCTCTGTGATCCGAAATTAGGGGTGGAGGTGTTTATGAGTACAACAACAACATATACCTTAGAAGTCAAAATTCGCTCAACTTTGTTCATAATAGTATGATATTCGAACTTCACATTTTCCCCAATAAAATCGTATAGGTACCCTTAAACTAAGCTAAATTCAATATTTAAGTAGTCCTACAAAAGGCCCTTAAACTATGTAAGTTTGATGAAAATCGAATGATATACACGGAAGTTATAGCCATTTGAAATTTCTCCAATTACAACAAAAATGACACATGATTTTGGTATTTTACGGAGTTTCCACTGAATCAGACACTGCAGTTTTGAATTGACCTTCTTGTAATTTTGAAACAAGGGCAATAACATTAATATTCTTAGGAGTTCGTGATTTAGAATAAAATTATTGCAAGTCAATGTTGCGGGTGCAAACAAAAATAAAGATACAAATGACGAAAAATAATCATTACAGACCCATATGAAAATCTTTATTGCAATAGTTCATGGGTTATTTAACTACAAATCCCTCCAAAATCTAGAGATAATGTGCCAGAAATATGAGCATACAAACTATCCAAGTATCTGCGTGTGAATCTATTATTAACACTGCAATTACAAGAAAATTGATGGCCCAGGAAAGGCTGTTTGCTTTACTGCCAAAGAAAGCACGGACCACCAAAGGAAATGTATTCGCGTCTGAAGTTCATCAATTTACAGGCAATAATAATATGCCTTAGTGCCGCATACTTCAATGGAGTATAGGGATAACATATCGCATTTGAGCCGAAAGTCTTCCGCCAATAATTAGTTCGTAATCGATTCTCCAGCACTCGTCACTTTATCAATTTTAGCCCTCATTATTTATCACTGCGCCCGGGGCCCAAACATTTTATCGCTTCTTGCACGCTTCGCACGCCATGCTCGAACGATATCAAGTGACCGCTAAGGTCAACAATTGACGTGTGTGAGATGTGACTGTTGCCGACTCTGCTTTTCACTCGAGTCTCTTGGATGGTATTGTGGGATCTAATCCCAGTCTGCATTTGATGATAATCTGCAAATTATTGATGGGACTATTGCAACAGCGCCTTCAAGACTTTTTCGTTAACGGACTTCAGGCTCAAGTGTGAAGATGTGAGGCAACAAGCCATGGATTGGATGCTTGGAGTGCTTTATATGTGCTTATGGCTAATATTTTGCAATAATTTCGATTTTAGAAAATCCATTGAAGCTACCGTTCATTTTCATTAGAGAGTGGAATGGACTAGATTTGCTATAGACAAGGCCATTCTACTTCTTAAATTGTAGCGGTCAGTGTGGTTTTTGCTAACGTACTACTTTTCCCAGACTTTGATCCCAGATGACCTACTTATGGGCATTGGGGACGTTCTATGATCCTTCTTAAAAGCATTCGCAGTTCATTTGAAAGAATCATCTTCAGGCTTATTAGTGCGGGACAGCTCACCACAAATGATATTAATGGACCACTGTCATGATACCCACGATGCGGAAACAAGTGCATCACTTAAGTCTTTGATTAGATGTCCGCGTGTTGCGACCTCGGACGTAGGGTCTCGCGCATCTTGGGAGACTCCAGGAAAAGAATTCGTCCGCGCTCGGAGTCATCCGTGGTAGCTGATGGGATCGGGACGGAGCTCAGTGGTTTTGAATCGCGACTTTTGCGAGATTTTCAGCATTATCCAATCAAAGCATCTGCAGCTAAAGTGCGGCTGACTGATGAATGAAAATCGCTTTTCAATGTTTGATTGCAACTAAAGACTGACTTAATGCAAAGTTCAACGTTCTCAGATTGAAGCCGCCGACGCGGAGGCTGCGACTTACTTTGGCTGATTCGCGCTGTTTGGTGCTAGTAACTTGTTGCTAGCTGTTAGCAACCATCTAAGATCGAGAAATGATGAAGTGCAATTTGTTAAGTGGTTTAAGCGCTGACGGAGAAAGCGATTATCGTGAGAAGCGGCATGTCATGCCGTCATACGACTAATGTCTGATTGTATGTCTGATGTATAAAGTGATGATAAGTGAAGAGCAATTGTTCTTTGATTTATGTCTCGAACGAATGTTACTGACTGGGAAAATGACGGCATCCGTCGCTACTCGGTGCATATTTATCGCCAAAGATTATTCACTTGCATTAAAAAGTTTGCAAGTTGTCACTCCCTCATATGACTGTTAGATAGTGAACAAGACCAGTTAGTGGACCTTTCACCTTATCTTTAGGTCTGTTATTTCAACATGAACTTTTTCTTGATTTTGATTAAAGTAACATTGAAAAAAGCTTAAGTAATCAACCATATCGCATACAAACACCACATACTTCGCTTAACGCTTAATATAATTCACTTACCCACACCTAATATCCAGGATCAAAAAATTCCTTGAACTGAAGAAAGATACACATTAAAGTTTATGTTGAACAGTCTTATCCGCATAAAAACATTAATTTATGTACGTTTTCATACAAAGCAGGTCTTATATTAGTTGTTTGATAAAAATTAAAAAAACCCTGAACGGGAGTCTGGACGAGTTTAGAGCCGGAATAGGAACCAAAAATAAACTTTTAGGGTTTCATAAAATACCTTTACAGAGCCTTACTAAATCGCCACATACCTATCTATCCGTGCGACTGTTCATCATAGCAAGTTTTCTCTGGAACAGCATAGCTACAAACTTGAAGTCAAAAGCGACAACTTCTCAAAAGCTTAGGTAAAAGTAAATATAAGAATTAATTGCAGGAGATCCTTCCAACATGGAAGTAACCACAATTTTTCGGGGCAAAATGTGTACATATATCTCCCTCAATCGGACACAGTAATGGTGAAAACGTAAATACACACTACCAATTTAAGCCATTTCAAACGTTTTCATGGAAATGTGGTGTCCACATGCTCACCGCAAGGAGCGCATCAAGCACTTAGTGGATGCCATGAATTTCTCAACTCATGTCAACGAGACGGCACTTCGTTCGCAACCTCCGACGAGTCAACATCGCGCGCGCCAATATGTAGTCCTTCACTACATTCAATTCTATGTACATAATCCTGTCGATAAAGTTATATCTGTGTTTTGCCAATAAAGTCATATTTGTGTTTAGTAAAGAAATATTCTTTCTTCTTATGGGGATCGCGCATCACCTATAAACAATCCCCATATACTCCAGGCTGTGATTCGTATCGTATACTTCAGGCTGTCGATCAGAGTCTTCGCAACCACCTTGGTTCACTTGTAGAGTTCTTGCTGCGTTGAAATTGTCTTATCACCAGAAATACTCCAGGCTGTTTGCTTATGTTCTCTCATGTATATCGACTTGTGAGAAGCAAGAAGAACGGCACAAGCAAATTTACATTACAATTTCACACGGGAATTTCTTGCACTGCTGACTTTAGAAATCGTCTGGCAGGCGAAGATGTCTCGTGGGACGAGGATCTGTTTACGCCGTGAGGAGAGCGTTGACGTTGGGCCGTTCTGAGTCGCCACAGAAATTTTCGGTTGCGGTTAGCCGCTCGAGTTCAAATCAACATTAAACGCACACAAACATATGCGTGTGAATGGGTTGCTTTTGCACACGCTCGTGCCCATGCGCGTGCTCGCCATTGAACGCGACGAGTGTAGGTTTTCTGGCCATGATCAAACCCACCAGACATTATGGCGAAATATCGCCTAGTCGAACTATTGGCGAAACGCATTTTCTTCGCCAGCGCGAGAAAAGTCGTAAAATAGCATTTGCGTTGAACTACAAACAAATCGTATTTTTTTCGTCCAGTCGAAGAAAAGTCGTAAAATAGGGAAAATCCCGCGCAAAGAACTATAGAGAAATCCTATTTTCTTCGTTGGAATGCTGAAAAGTCCTAAAATAACAAATGCGGACCAATTTATTGCCTTCTGAAGGATTGCACCATATGTTCGTTTTAATTTTTGCTGGTTGACCTATGTATTTTATGAAGATAACATGCAGATGATGTATTGTCAGTTAAAATCGTGATTTTCACGTGTGAGGAGTGTTTTCGTAAAATAGTAGATGGTATAGAGTATTTCGAGTGTTTAAGTGAATGAATAATGCAGTGATAATAACATTTTAAAGAGTGTTTCGTTTTTGCAAGAATAGGTGAATAAGTAACAGGTAAGTGAAAGTTATTCAAAAAATATATACAATAAGTTTTTAAATAATCGATATTCGATGTTTTTGTATGTTGAACGTTTGAACTTTTAACATGTGAAAGTTGCTAATATCGGTTATTAAAATCATGTTTTATTGTTGATACTGTGTGTATTTCCCCATGATTAGCGCTTCGAAACTATCCTTCAATTGTATATTTTTCATTAAAAATGCTATTGGTTTTTGTTCGACAGGTATATATTTCAGGAGTAAGTTGCTCCCTTCTTCAGTGTCAATTATTTTCTTCTAGTTGACACTGAAGAAGGGAGCAACTTATTCCCGAAATATATATCTGTCGAACAAAAGCCAACAGCGTTTTTAACGGAAAATATACAATTGAAGGATATTATTGTTGAGTTTTCCGAATATTTAATTTTTCCTAAACGTAAAAACAACAAATTTTCCTCCTTATACACGGTTATTTATTTGTTTCTCAAACAATTGTTTCGACATATATTTGATATCTTTTTCAGTGGAGTCCAATAGATGTCGAAACAATTGTTTGGGAAACAAATAAATAACCGTGTATGAGGAGGAAAATTTGTTGTTTTTAAGTTTATAATAGACACGAGTTAAGTATACGGAGAAAGAATAATTTTTATTTTTCCTATTATTAATTAAATACCCAAGACAGAATTTTTCCCAAAAGCTCATTTATATTCTCTGTGTTTTGAAGCTTTACCGTTTTTTTGTAACTTTATCAATACATAGAATAGATCTTTCTATTCAAAGAAGTATGTCAAGAATAGACTTTTTTTGGAGCCTGTATGTATTCCTCTTTTATTAACCGGGAGTCTATAAGAATCTTATAGATTTTTTGTTGAGAAAACAGTAATATAAACAGCCACTAAAGAAAGTTCGTGACATTAATTATTAAGTAGTATCATCTCAATTATTTTTGATTAAAAAGTTTTACAACCGAAATGATTTCCATTTCTAAATATTACTAATTCAGATTATAAGTCACCCTGTGAGGCCAGTCCAAAATAACTACTATGTCGCGGAGAACAATTCAAGAAGAAGCCCGAGATATTATCAATAATTTGATAACTGACTTCAGTTCCACTCCTGAAACCCTTTCCAATACGCCTTCCTTTGAGAACATTCCAAACGATAACGTTTCAGAATGCAATGCCACTTATATCCTAGAAAATATTTCGTTCCCTACTTCTACTAATTTTAACGTGGAAGGTAATGTAGATAACAGAATCAAGAATGATATTGCTTCGAAATTGGCCGAGTGGTCTACAAAACATTTAATAAATAATTTGGCACTGAACGAATTGTTAAAACTGCTAGGCCATTACATTAAGGACATTCCAAAGGATGCACGTAGTTTGAAAAGTACTCCATAACAATGGGTAATGGTGAATATATACACTATGGAATTGTTGATGGACTAACAGATTTTCTACGCAATAATGATTATAGCAAAAACAATATTTCATTAAATTTTAATGTAGATGGTCTACTTGTCGCAAAAAGCTAAAAAAATCAAGTTTAGCCAATACTGGGTAATGTCGATAGTACGAATTATGTTTTTTAGTAGGAGTTTATGGTGGAAATGAAAAACCAAAAGATGCGGATGAATATCTGGCTCTTAAAGGTATATTAAATTTAAATAATGAAAAATTTCTATTAAATAACATTTTTCTTTCCGAACAGGTGCATTCAAGAGCGGTTCAATGGTTCTGATGACATTTTTGAGCGAGTTTCAAAAAAACATTTTCACTACGCAACAGATCGTTTATCAAAAGTGCGAGCGAGGCAGCTGAAGAAAGCTCCACCATCGTCATCGTCAACATCAAGTATCAATGTAGAAAATAACTTAATTAGCGTCGCCCCTATAAATTATATTATGTACTCGTATATACATATACTTCAATATTATAAACTTGTTACAATCAAACGGTATCAGCTTTTAAATTGACAATTATACACCTTCTATTTTAATCTAGAACGGTGTATTGGATAAATCAGATAGCGTTTCAAATATAACACAAAAGAGTTTTAATATAAGACCTCTATATTCGTTATGCTTGGATTGACCGAAGTCCGACACTGGAAACAAAACGTTTAAGTATTTTATAACAAGTCGGGTAAGCAGGAGATTTCTGCTGCCAGAGGGGTTTTTAGCCATCCTAGCGTTGAACATAATTTTCTTGTATTTTCATAATTCACATATCGCTCAACCATTTTATAAAGATCAAAGGGTCCTTTCACACAAACAACACATCACACAGATTTCACACAAACAACAAACAACAGATCAGATAAAGATCAAAGGGTCCTTTCACACAAACAACATTAACAGCCTTCATTTTTTCAAGCTTATATAATTTTACTGAATGCTCTGCCAATTCAACACATTAAAGTTAAACACTACCCCTGAAATTATTATGAAAACCTGAACAAAATTATACTCTCTACGTTGATTTGAAGTAAGCTCAAGTGTACATACGTATAATCATCAACTCTTGATTTTGTTATTCTAAATCCTACAATTCAAATGGCTATGTCTCACTTGTTTGTGATCGGATTTCTATGAAGTGTTCAGGACGGAAGGATTTTATCTTGAAAAACAAAATCGTATGGTTTCAAAAAGATTAAGGGTCCCGTTACGATGGTATAGAGCAAAACTTAAAATTCATAAGTTGTACGATAACTATGAAAGTTTTGAGAAATTTTATTTTTGAAGTATTTGTTGCCTTTGTACTTCGTTAAGATTTTTTTCAGATTTTTCGATCCAAAAGTGTCCAATTGCGAGGGAGGCGGACATAAATTTTTCGTATATTTTGCCTCCCCCTAGACCTCTGATTCGAAAATTTAATTTTTGATTTCAGATTCTGAAAGTTCTCATTAAGATCTTTCTTTTGGTACCCCACTCGATTAATTTTGTTGAAAAAAAGTTTTGAAGGGTCAGGTCGGTGTTGGATCCCTGCCTTATCAGTTTTTCCCCCTTTTGGTTACGATTGGGTTGCGATTCTTTGCCATTAACTTTAACTAAACGGGGAAACTGATTTAGCACCGATTCCACAAAATTTATTTCAAAGTTTTTAGGGCTAATATTGAAATCAATTTTCCTTTTTTTATGTTTTTTTTTATATCATGATATTTAGAGTCAGGAGAATATACACTTGAAAAACTTTTACTTTGAATCAATACCAGATTTTAGATTCTTAGGAATCTTGCCAGCGAACAAACGAATCGCTGACGATGCGAATTCGTATCGCCACATCGAGAAATCTGTTCGCCAGTGAGTTCGACAGCGATACGAAGTCAAATTGCCTGAGAACAAAATGTCGCCTCGTTGGCGAATTGCCGCGGCGAATCATAATCGGTTCTCCGTGGCGAATTATAATCGAACTGCCGCGGCGATTCGTTTGTAAATCGATGTAGCGATTCGTTTGTAATTCGGCACGGCGATTCGTTTGCAATTCGACGTGGCGATTTACTTGTAATTCGATGCGGCGATTTGTTTGTAATCTGCTACGGTGAACCGTTTATGATGCGCCTCGGCGATTCGCCAACGAGGTGACATTTTGTCCTCAGGCAATTTGACTCCGGACCGCTTTCAAATTCGCCGGCGAACAAATTGTTCGACGTGGCGATACGAATTCGCATCGCCCGCGATCCGTTATGTTTGCTGGGAAGGATGAGCCTGCTTGCGTCCGTGTACCATACACACTCGTTCACTTTAGTGAGTTTCTCGTGTACTTTTGCGAAGACTGTAAGGAGTATTGATCAAATAAAATATGTAAGAATTACATTATAACATATCACAAAATTTCCGTCGCCACGTTAAAGAACAGGTGACGGGAAACAAATACTCGTAATTATTATAGTATACGTGTAATAAAACATATTTTGCCCTGTAACAGACAGGACGCGTGAAAAACCCATTATGTTTTACGGGTGGGATTTCTTTTAAGATAAGAATGTAAATATTCTAAGTAGGTAAGAAATAGTTATAGTATTTAAGCCGAGATAATTTAAGTTCTTCCCTCAGTTTAATATTGTATCTCATATAAGAAAAATAAATCGTTCGTTCCTTTATTAGTTATATTTTTTTTTTTGTTTAAAACATTTCTACAAAGTTTAACAATCGAAATTGGCGCAGTCGTGCGGTTAACGCAAAAACAACCTTTAAAGTGCATTTAAGTGAGTATAGTAACCCTGGAAGAAAAGCACCTTTTGACGTTATTGCAGGCTCTTTGTTTGGAGGCACCAAACATGATGCAATCGGTGAACCATTTTATTCAACCTCTGACATTGAATTTGCAACCATTGGTGTTTGAACAATTCAAATTCCTTACTCCTCTGATAGCACAGGTTCCCACATACAACGGCGATTCAGAACAACTGTATCGATTTATATCTGCAATGGAGAGAATCGAGCTAAGGATTGCTGCATATCCTGTTGAAGCAGACCGCGACTTATTGTATCAAAACACTTGAACAAACTTACCGGGCCAGCAGCACAGCTTATTCAAATACACCTTGCTACACCAACTTGGAAGAAAATGAAGCCGCTACTGATCCAGCACTTCGACACCAAGGAAACAACCAGGCAAATTATAATGCAACCACGCAGTGCAAGATTCACGAATACAACAGAGTACTATGAACACACCCGTAAGTTACTATTTAAGTTAAATACTACGATTAGATAGAGTGATAATACTTCCAAGATAGAAAAAGATAGAATTATTGAATATAATTGTCAAATTGCTACGGACGTTTTTATTGAAAACAGTCCAAGGTTTTTACAGACTATACTCTATGCCCAACAACCCACGTCTCTGGAGGCCGCGTTTGCTATTCTTGTAAAGTCTAATTTGGACAATTATTCAATAGAAAGAGCACACCTTGGGATCGATAAAAATTCATACCAAAGAAACTATTCCCTGAGCATCAAAAATGAACTTATCATAGTCCATTGAACATTAAAAAAAATCCTAGTATGCAGTACCAGCCGGAAAGGTAAATTCCTCGTATGTAGCGTAAGATTTCGGAAAAGAATTTGGGTTGCGTACTACTAAACTTCTTACTACAAGTTTCGTAGCACCACATGGATATTTATTGACACAACAAGAATGTTCCGACGTTCGTATTTAGAGACCCTTTATAGAGGCGCAAATACTTTGCTCATTCAATTGAGTTGCACATTTATAATATCGCATATTGAAATCGGCAGATTATAAATTGTTATAAACATATAAATACAGGTGTTGTCCTTCTCCCATTTGCTGTTTAAACATTTCACAGTGGTTACGACACAAAGGTAATAACTTGTCGGCTTAAATAGCTAAAATAGATAATTTCAAAAGATTTCCACAAAAGTTTAAACATCAATTGAGTTGCTATTAATACAAATATTTTCAATTTTTGTTTTGAATCATCAGGGGCCACCATTTTGAATTTTTACTAAAACAGCTGCTAAACATATTAAGCTGTAAGTTTTCGAATTTTTCATTTGTCATCCGATTTGGATAATTTTTTTTTTTTTGCAGGTTAAATTAACTTGCTTTATAGCTTATAATTTCTAATTTCATGGGAATCTGTCGAGAAACTTGGCTGCTAGAGGGCTATTGAAATAAAAAAAATTTAAGTCGACTCCCTGTATGGGGGGGCCCCCCTTAAACACTTAAAAATATTTTCTTGCACTGCAAATTGGGAGAGGCACCACTTTTGATCTACGTAGAAAATTTCCTCATTCTAGCTCATGTGGTTTGCAAAGAAACTTACTGTGACGCACGAACAAACGGACGGACGGACAGACAAGTCATGATTTCATAATTTTCTAAGGGGATTGTAAAAATATTTTAACAATATCCTAAAAATGGTCTGCTATATAAATACTTCCAAGTGAAGTTATTTAAAACGTTTCCATGAAGAATATTCATTATTTCAGTTGCTACTAACATAGCTTGCCTTCTGACCTTTGGGGGCCGCCATTTTCTGTGCATGCATTTGATTTTGGATTATTTTAAATCTTTGTGTATTAAGACTTCATCAATCAACGTGCCAAATCTTGTTCAAATCAGAGTTTCAATCTAGACAGGGCAAAATTATTTAATTTTTAGTGAAAATGGCAGCTTAAAACATTATGTTTTGAAATTTCGACTTTTTTATTTTTCATTCGATTTAAAAAAAATTTCTGCTTATTACAAAAACTTAGTATAATCTCAGGTTTCATCAACATCCGTTGGAAAATGTGACCGCTAGAGGGCCACGAAGACCTGAAAAAGTGGCATATTTAAACCGCCGCCATTTTGGAAATTGCACACCAAAACGTCAACGTTTCTAGACTTAAAACTACAACAACAAAACTACAACAACAAAATTTGGTACGTTTTTCGGCCTTTGAGCGGCCACCATTTTGTTTCAGCCATGCCGACTTTAGATTTTTTGTTATGAGAATCATTACATATATCAGTTGAACCTTTGTACCAAATTTCATCTAAATCGGAGCTATACTTTGCTCAGAACAGAAATCACGAATTATCGGCTAAAATTGCCGCCATTTTGTTTTCGCGTGGCCGATATAGCTGGTTGGGATATTAACTCACTACAACTTTCCTGAAAATTTGAGCGCATTGGAGCAAAATTTCAACCTCTAGCTTGGTCACAAATTTCGTTATATCCCATATATTTATATATATATATATATATATATATATATATATATATATATATATATATATATATACATATAAATATCTATATATATATATATATATATATATATATATATATATATATATATATATATATATATATATATATGTATATGTATATGTATATCTCGAGAAATTTACTTAACATTCAATAACAGTTTTAATACTTCGAAAAGCCTAAGAACACAACCTCCAGAAGAATTTAGACTCACAACTCCCGTTGAATGGAAGCTTTTTTCATTGACAGGAAAAAATTTCCAAGCTTTCATTGGAAAAGGTATAGCACACACTGTCGGTTCAGTCGTAGATTGTCAGACAACAATTTTCGTATACTTTTCGCGCAAAATGCGGAAGAACAAATTTATTCCACAGAAGCTTTGAAAAATATTTCTGATAAACCAAAAGAGTTAAATTTAATTCCTACAGAAGTCGAACTTACTCTTGAAGAGAAACAAAAAATTAAAAAAATTTCAGAGGAATGTAAAGATGTAATATAAAACATTCCTTGCCCCTTACTTCCGATAAACCAATATATCAACGAAATTATAGACTATCCTGTCGATATGGACCAAAAGATGTGTGGGTAGCGGAATCGAAGTGTAATGAACTTCGATTACGCTATCCAGATGCGGCAGCGGTAATTAAAAATGAAAAGGATTGCGGAATATGATTGGGAGAGGTGAAATTAAGTGGTGAGGATTGGGGCAGTCAGATTTTGGTTTTGGGAAAGACGAGAAGGTTTTCGGTGTGAGATAAAATTGATTTATAGGGTTTTGTACTAAAATACAAAACCCAATTGCAATCACGACCTGTGT